>JAWZYV010013797.1:0-600000 GCA_038373885.1 Cheiracanthium punctorium
GCTTGACATTGGTGCGCAAAAGTGGAAGTTTGGCAGTTTTATTTTTTATTTTTTTTTTTTTTTTGAGAGAGAGGGCGTAGTTTAAAAGAAAAAGAGCAAAAAGCTAATTCACCTAAACAGTATGTGTAATAAAGCAAAATGGCACCCTAACATGCTATTTAATTATTTTTAACTAATCACTTCAAAAAAAAAATATTCACCACACAGTCTTGCGCACCTATATCAAGTCATACTAAGTGAATTTTTTTTTTAAATTCTGAGTACGCACCAAAAAAATTCGAACCTTTTCGAATTAATGGCATGACTATTATCCACACCAGAATTTTCATGAAATAATAATGTTAAGTTTTTTTTGGAGCGCAATTGAAGTGTCAACTTTATTACTGCCCCATTGAAATTCAACTAAATTATTTCATTTATATTTATTTACTTATTTACGTTTTGGCCGGCACTGTACATTTAGGATCCACATATATAAGCCAAAAAACATTTCAAAACCATTTCGAACAATAAGAATTATTATACAATGCTTGCTAAGAAATACACAAATACTTACTATCAATAAGAATCACATGCAGTAGAACGTGGTAAAGTGACCACCTCGGTAAAGAGACCAACAGTCTATAGTGACCACGTTCATTAAATTTCTCTTTAGAACCAATACACTTTGCCACTTTGTAAAGTTACCCCCCCCCCAAACCATTATAAGGTTTTGTTATTCACAATGATGGTCACATTAGACGCATTCCACAGTACATAAATAAATACAATAATTTAACAATGTGCTCACACCATCGCTGTGAAAACAGTTTATTTCGGTTTATTTAATATAAATACTTGAACATTTACGTTTGACAATCTATGTTTGCCATAAATAACTTATATTATTGTTAGTTTGAGCAATCTAATTAGCATTTACTAGACTTAATACGTTTCAGTGTTGCCTATAAGTTTAGAATATATTTAGAAGCATTCTATTAGAGTGCAGTACAAAGCAATTAAACAATTCAAACTGCCTGGTTGGAAGAAAATTTCATTTCTAGATAATAGTTCCATACTGCTTAACTCTCGAAATATATTAACGTTGTTCGGCTTGTTCAGAGATGAGCAGAATAATTTACAGTTAGCAAAAGCATTTATACAATCCCCAGCTACCAGGCCACACTTATCAAAGTTGATTAATTGAACATCAATGAAAGATTTACACAGCATATATTGTATACACATAAAAATATATAAAATATCAATCAGTTAAAATATTTTTCTCAATATTTATGTGTTTAAAACTGACGCATGGACCACTCAGTTTGAAATTTTGCACAAGTATGCTGGGAAAAATAAGTGTAAAATTTGAAAACCTATTCGTTCACTAATCTTTAGTAATTTTCTGCCAGTTTTTGACTCCGAATAAATGTCTCTAATTTGCGTTAGAAAACTACTTTGGAATTTTCTCTGATTAAAGGGTGTTACACGAAGAATCCCTAACTTTGAAAGTAAATAACTCAAGAACGGTGAAACCAGTGGTATGTTTATAAAAAAAAACCCAAACAAACAAACAAAAAAACCCTTAAGGATTTCATACAGAAGCCACAAATTTTTAGTTACAAATTGTGCCGATAGATTGCGCTGCCGGGATTCGACGGATCTAAAAAATCCTCATTTGTTGCACACGCATGACCGCCTCATATCCGAAACTTACCGTTTGGGCTATAATCCCATGAAAAGTGTCATTGGACCTTTTTTTACGAGAAACGATAACGACTGATGGTATATATGGGCATTTTGGAACATTTGACGCCACTCAAAATCCGTTGGATGATCGACCGGGTTTGGCATGGTTTATGCAAGATGGGGCTCGCCTATACCGTGCGTAAGACGTTTTTGACTTTCTGGACGAATAATTAGATGGTAGAGTTTTGGGGTTGAACTATTCGACAGTTATGGGAAAAGGCATGAACCCAGCAAACACACACCTGCTGGCGGAGTACCTTGCCAGAGCCTTTCTGTCATCACGTACAGCGCCGGCCCGGCACTGCAAAAAGTAACCGAATCGTACCAAAAGTGGTCACCCGAGAAGTACCTCGCCAGAAGCCCGGGAAGGCAGCGGCACTCTGCTGGCATACTGCATGTGCCGGCCGTTACTCACAATAAAGGCACTGGACCATGAAGTTTATAATGCCCAAATGAAACGGCCGGGTGCCGGCTATTATTAAAAATAAAGGCACTGGCCTGGTGCCTTAACAGAGACTACAAAATAATGGCACGGTACCGGATTAGTGCCTATTTACAGTAACGCTGCCATAACTAAAATATGAGCCAGTGGCGGATCCGGGGTAGGGGGGCTTATTCATCAACCCATTCAAAAAAAAAAAAAAATGCTTAAGGGTAATATTTTAAGATAAAAAACTAGATACATGAAAAATTAAAAACAACAGCAAAATTCATTAGTACATCATTTGCAAATTATGTTCGCCCAACATTAGTGAATTGTGTGCAGTTTTCACAAACTGCAATTTTCTTACAAATTTTCATTTTCAAAACATATTTTTTTTATGAGAGAGGATATAACACATGTCAAAACCTACATAAAATCATTTATAAACAGTTTAATTTCAATATCTTATAATTAAAGAGATTTTATAAATGAGTTTTAATATTTTACGGTTTATATATATAAATATTTATAAAACTCGGCTGTTCGAGCCTCGTCAGGGGGAGACACTCAATGAACCCCCCCCCCTAATTTTTTAGTTTCATTATTGACATATTAAAACGATATTAATTGACTAGGTCACTTTATATCTCATATTTCGTGTATTTCGCCTGGTAACCCAATGTTGAAATTTTTAGGATTGTAACCTATTTATAGAAAAATACATGTGATGCATATTCTACAGATTACGAAATACTGTAGCAATAGATTAAAGCTGTTGTGAACTAATAATATTTAAATATATGTAAAATTATGTCGCATTTTTGGGATACATTTTTTGGACAATTTTTAGTAACGGGGGTGAGAGATAAAATGACATACTCATTAATATATAAATCATAATCTTACAGGAAGTAATAATAAATAAAGTTGCTATATGGTTGCACATAACATTAGGGTAACATTTTATTTAGATCAAAAGATTTTTTGTTACTTATTTTGAAAAGAAATTCCTTTATCTACCTGCTGTATACTACATGACTCAAATTTTAAGGAGGAAAATAGTTTTATACACTAAAATATGCTGTGATAGTATGTACTTTAAAAACAGTAAAACTTAAGATTTACCTGTTATTTTAATCCATAGTTGTCCAAGTTGTCCAAGTTGGCCAAGTTGGCCAAGCCATAGTTGGCCAAGTATTTATTATTATAGCCAAGTATATTGTATCCAAGTATTATTGTATCCAAGTTATCACGGTGAGGCCATCAAAGTTATGAGCTAACAAAGATTTCATCATTGAAACAGCGTTTTTTTATATAAATAACTGTTCCAAATGTTGAAATTTTACTAGCTTTCTGAAACTGTTTAAAAATACCAATTTAACTTTTTCGAAAGCTATATACAACAATGAGGAATCTGCAAAATTTTGTATCCTAAAAAAGTACTTCATGCGTAATTCATTAAATAACAAATAAAATTTGGCCGTTGTTTAACGTAAGAGTATGGGAAGCCCGCTCAATTGAATGAGTTGCCAAAACTTAGAAACCCAAAAATCGCCATTTCCGTTTTAAACTCGCCAACTTTTCATAACATCTCACTGAAGCCGCCTATAACCCTTCTGTGGGGCCCCTCCCATACACACACACTATAACTCGGCGTATCATAAACATTTCTTTAGTGTGCATAATATATATATATATATATATATATATATATATATATATATATATATAAAATCTTGTAATTATTCAGCTTGTAATTACCAGTAATAACCATACACATATTTATATCAAAATTGTTTTGCTTTTGATGTGAAGTTGGGATCTTCGTTTTTCTCAAATGCTGTGGAAAGTATAAAATGTTCCTTTTTTTATGTTTGTGAGGAATTTGAATTTAACTACATACTATCCGTTTAGCACGAAAGTAGCTTATAAAACTTATCAAATATATTCAAACAAAAGAGTGAATATTCGAATAGTGAAAAGTTTTAAGGGGGTGGGGGCTAGAGGGGCATATGCCCCCTTTCATAGCATATACAAGGGGCACAATATTTTCGAATTATATTCGAATAGTGAAAAGTTTTAAGGGGGTGGGGGCTAGAGGGGCATATGCCCCCGTTCATAGCATATACAAGGGGCACAATATTTTCGAATTACCATTGTTTTCCATTCAGGCAAACAGAAGGGGCGCTGAAAACTCAATTTAGCATATGGTTTTGAATGCTTTGCTGAGGCCCAGCGACTCAGCTAGCGCAGTCGGAGGGGAAGGGGCATTTAAAATCCCATACTGAGAAACAACATGACAAAGAAGAGTAGTAGTCCCCGGTGCATCTTTTCAATAATGAGAGCGAACAGGTTAAACGCGGAAATAAATAGTTAAATGCTTAACGCAAATAATACATTATTATAAAGGCACTTTAATAAAATCGAATAAACAATATGTACGTTTCGGTTGGTTTCGAAAAGTCCACCCTCCTTCCAGAGCCGTGCTTAGGGGGTGGCAAACTTGGCCAACGCCCAGGGCCTCTAACTGTTGAATTCGTGGATATCAGGTGATCAAACTTTCATTAACGTTATTTTGTTGACGAAAACCCAAATTTTTCGTTTATGGGGCCGGGGCAGGAGGGATTGAAGCTTTTAAATTTCGATAAAATTATTGCTTTTAAATGTGCAGAATATGTAATTTCCTATATAGCTTTTCTTTTTTTCAAATTTACAACATGTTAAGTAGCTAGATGCAGCTTTTACATTATGGATACTTATTGTATTAAAATCTTAATTAGTTAATGTAATTTACTTAATTACAGTAGCAGTACCGATTTGTGCTGGTGGAGGGGGGGTACATGACAAGATCAACAATAATTTAGTAAGTAAAGAAACGTGAAAGGCCCTTAATTGTTTTTTATCTCTGGCCGCTAAATATGTGTTGCCCAAGCCCCCTAAAACCCTAAGCACGTCCCTGCCTCATTCACTACGCCCCTACAAAGAAGGGGGGAACCTATGTACCCCTGAAACGTGCGTATTAGGGGGTGAAAGCTAGACGAAAAATAGGCTTCTCGCAAAACAGCCTAAAAGGTTTGTCTCGTCTCGTAAAATCCCTATATCATAATGTTAAAAATGCTTTTCTCATCTAACAAGATCCCCGTATCGTAATGTTAAAAATGTTTGTCTCATCTTGCAAAAAGGGTGTAAATCTTTGTCTCCTCTCGCATCCATCCCTATGCGTACTGCTCTAAATAAAACTTGAAAAATTCGAATTTATGGTCGATTCCTAGAATTTTTTTTAATGTATCAATTTTTTGTGGAAATATATATTTTTCGAAATTTTTAGATATTTCGAAATTTTTCTTGTGTCCTTTTAACTTTGAATTACTCAAGATTGGCTGTATTTTTATTTGTTCTTTAAACTATATATAAGTATTAACTAATAACTTATATAGGTAGTAACTTATATAAGTATTTAACTGTATTTTGAGTATAATGCTAGCATTTTTAGTTTTTCTAATAGGTTAGGCATGGGTTCAATCAAAGGCGGATCCAGGGGGAGGGCGCAGGGGGCGCACGCCCCCTCCGAGAAAAGTATATATTTACACTAGATAAATGGGGCTTTCACCAATATTGAGTGTTCTTTACACTAGATAAAATGAGTATTTACGATTTGCGCCCCCTCCGAAAAAAGTTTCTGGGTCCGTCCTTGGGTTCAATAGTGGTTTAAACTCCCTTTGTTTTGGAGGTTCGAATACCTTCGCTGAAAACGACTAACAAATAATCTCAATAAATATAGCCAGATCTGCGAAAACAATTCGAATATTGCAACATAATATCGCCAAATCTGAGACTAGCAGTTTTAAGCTGGGAAAGACGTCTGATATATATGTCTGTCTCTTTTTTTATTTATTTATTTTTTTTTTCTTTTGCACCTGCTAGAAGTTACGTAAGAAAAGCAGTAAATGCTGGGAATAATTGAAGAACAATCTAAATAGCGTTTTTAAATAAATGAGTCTGAAGAAGATATCTGCGTAGTTTCTAATTTTGACTATTACATGAAAATACTGTCCCATTATTTCTAAGAAAATAAGTGCAGGAGCCCTATAGCTTTCCTTAGCTGGTGGCCAGAGACGTCCCCCCCCCGAAAAAAAAAAAATCGGGGAATGTCCAAAAATTTTGAAAGAGTCCAAACGGTAAAAAAGGCAAAAATTTTCACACAAAGACTTCATTCTTCATCATTATTATTTTGCTAACAAAAAACGAAATTTCGGATGGGGGGGGGGGTTGGACTCCCTGGACCCCCCCCCTGTATACGTTCTTCGGTGTGGCAAACTGGGCAGCCGCCCAGGGCAGCTACAAGAAACTGTTGAAACTGTCGATCGATATCAAGTAGCCAAATAAACTTCCTAACCCAGAACTGAAAACTGCACATCAGTAAGCCGAGGAAAAACACAGATTTTGTAATTTAGTGTGTAGCTTTCTCTTTCAAATTTACAGCACAGCTAGCTCGACTACAGCTTTTACATTATGAGGGAAAGCAGTAGCGTAGCAAGAATTTTACTTCGGAGAGGGACTGGGTATCAAATTGTAAGCCAACGTCCAATTATAAGCTAAATATCAAATTGCAAGCTAAGTAAAGTGTCCCATTTCGCGGGGGAGGAGGCTGCAGTCCCCTCAGCTCCCTAATAATAATAATAATATGAACGCCTATCAGAGTTTGATTATTTAAATGAAATAACGAAATTTTATGCTAACACTACGAAATATTTACTGGCCCATTACCTCTAAAAAGTGCTGGCCCGGTACATTTTAAACAGTACCACGCCGTTAACTATGCCATGCATGTTTTAGACACATGGGCGCGACAGGCATTTCACCATTACTGGCAATATAATGGCGCATATGCATTTTTCAGGTATTGGTATTCCAGTGACTTTAAACTGACGGCAATGCACTGTGCTCCCGGCGTACGGCACTTTGCCAGCACGGCGGTTACCCTGCCATCAGTTTGCGGGCAGTAGTGTGTTTGCTGGGAATTGACTTCCGTATTCCCTCGACCTCACTCCCTGAATTTTTTTTCCTGGCTAACGGCCCTGACGTGTAGTGTGGAAGATGTGCATATTAAATCCATTTTTATGTGATTGTTCTCGGTGTTTGAGCTCCCTTTCTGTCATCCATATTGCTGCTTAGACCACCATCTCTCGATGCAATTTGTAACTAAAATTTTGTGGCTTTAGTATCAAATTCTTACTTTTTTTTTTCTTTTTGTTAACATACCACTTCTTCTATCAACTATCAACCACCTCTATCATCAGCTTCTATCTATCACCGTTTATGAGTTATTCATTTCACTGAGTTATTCATCATCATTTTTCAATTTTCAGGGCTGTTTTTGAAACACCTTATATCTAAGAAGCATTTCCGCGTTTCTGTCAGTTGTGAAAATAAATCTCATTCCCTTGCCAAGAAAGGATTCTTTAGCTAATTTAATATCAAACCATGAACTAAGTGAAGCAGCTCCGGCTTGGCTAGTGCTTGGGAGGGTCATCCTCCTCTCGGCTCGACTGCGGTGGGACCGTGTACGCCAATGGAAGCTGGTGCACGTAAAATCCTTCGTATCTCCAATGTCATACAAGTTGTTAAACTATACTTCAGGGATTTGGTCCTTCCTCTGGAACTGGTTCAAAATTAGGGGACACCGAGCTGAGTCGGACTTCCTCCCTCTGGGGCTCATTAAAATAGAAGCCGCCCCTTCCGCTCATCGCCTACCTATACGGGTGATCTGGCTCCGTCCCGCGGTTGTCAGAGGCATTAGCAACAACAACAAATATGTTTATCGTTGTTAGTTTAAGCAGTGTAATTACCGTTTACTGAACTTGATACGCTCCAGTATTGCCCGTAAGTTTAGAATATACTATTCCTTCTATTAGAGCACATTGTAGTTGTTGTTTCTTGTGCCCTTCTGGCAACCACATAAGATGCCAGATACCCCCAGATAGGGAAGTGATAGGCAGAGGAGGTCGCCTTCCGTTTTTAGTGGGCCCTAGAGCACAACGTAAAACAATCAAACAATTCAAGCTGCCTGGCCTAGTAGCAATCCTTAATCCGGCTTTACCCGACCTATGATCGGCACCTCGGATAGTCATTGTCTCATCATTACTGATCATTCTTAATATGTCACCTGTTCATCATTTATCAAATCTTTACACGCCGACTATTTCCTAGAATAGTTTTAGTAAAAAGAAAGTTAACATGTAATACCACACATATATTAACTGATAGTATAAATGCATACATAAATGCATACTTGTATAAGTACCTTAAAAAGCGTACTGTTGAAGAAACTCGTTACACCACCCAACTTTTTTAGAAAACGGTCCACTTTAAAACTCTTTCAAAACAAGAAGTAACTTCGCTGTTTTACTCTTAAATATCATAAATGCCCTCAAAACTTTCGGTCACATTATGATTATATTAATTTTATAAAAATAAATATATGCATGTGCATGAAACTATTAATAAATTGAAACTTTAAAAGAAATGAACAACCAATATCTAATGCTAATATTTAATTCTAATCGATGCCAATATTTTACTATAATCCATGAAAAATTTCCCAAACTTTCATCGATTGTGCAGTTACAACAAATTCCATAGGTTTCACATTGTAAGCTGCAAGCGGTTATCTCTTTCTGTATAAGGAGCGGCTAATAGTCTCGGCTCCAAGCCCAATCATCCCTCGTGACGAAAATCTATCCGTACCGTTGCCAAGCGTACATATGGGAACTAGATCGGAGATTAATCCCCCCGCCATCAAGATCAAGAACCTTGCACGGTTTCCTCTTCGATTCTTCCCGAACAGATGATCGGCATTTCAGGAACCGATGATCGTTTGTACTTGGAAGATGTTCGCTTGTTCAGAGATGAGTAAGAATAATTTAAAGCTAGCAAAAGCAATTATGAGCTTCACGAGTTACATTTCTTATTCAGGGACCAGTATTAGGTCTAAAATCATAAGTTTTGAAAAAAGAAATAGATTGTACGGAAACTGAAGACCAAAATTAAATGAAAATTTGCCAGCATATTATTCCAGTAGGATTAATCAGGTGATGTATAGTGCTTGTTATTGCAAAGTTTCGGGTCATTTTGAAATGATACACTTGGGCTGAGGAGAAAAAACAGAACAAATGAAATTACCGTGATGTTCATGGGGCAATGGTGTGCAATGTGTTACAACATGGTGCAACCTAGCTATTTTATATTTAAAAGTGATTTAAAACGTAGATATTATTGTTACTGAAATTTATTTCCTACATTGTGCTAATCGCACACACACACAATGTAACTTATTAGATATTATTATTTTTTCTTTTACATTTTTTTATTGAACTACTCCGATATCGTTACTTCTAAAATCATTTTAATGGTTTAAATAATTTTAATAGAAAACTTCACATTCAGTTAAAGAACTATCTCCCACTATTAAAGCGCAAGTCAATGTAGTAATAAATCTGGGAATATTTTTGAAACCAGATTTAATTCCAGATTCAGAACGTAACTTTAATTACTTCTATAAACGGCTGAAAATAATAGTTCACTTTCTAAATTCAAATTCTATAAAACGGATTTCGACTGAAATCTCTATCGAAATAAATTCATCAATATCTTCAGTTCCCTCGATACACGTGTTTACAAACAGCCATTTATGATTATTTCATCGGAGAAAATTGTTTAAACTGTTTGATCAGAATCTCCCCTCAGCAGTTCGTTACAGCATAATTTAAGGTAACTTTTGCAAGATTCTATTAACTCTCAGCGCAACGTAATTAAGCAATTCCAGCGATTCCTTCCTTAAAACAGTTTCGTTTCGAAATGATTGTTGAGAACCTCCATTCCCTGGACATTATTCCCAGCGCTCTCTTTGTTTATAGATACTGAGAGTAATGCAGATGCAACTGAATATCATTAGAACCTTTAATAAACTTTACAGCAATAATTGTATTCTAGAAAATTTGAAAGTATTTTGTATTTAGAAAGAAAGAAAAACAGATGCATTATTTGCCCATTAATAGAAATTCATCAATTGCAAATAATTCAGTAACACGTTGTAGTCTTGCTGGTAACAATAATCATTCAAATAAATAGTTGGCTGGAGCAAAATGATTACTTATTTAACCCTTTGAGACGCAACCCTTTCCCAATGCTGAAAAAAGGGCAGCCGTTGCCATCGCTCGACTTAACTACCAGCAAGATGGCGGACGATCGAAACGTTCATCGCGTGACACAGATCTAGAGACCCTTTTTTGACACAGCTGGCTGTGCCGACACAGCCAGCTGCGTTAGTTAAGTCGAGCGATGGCAACGGCTGCCCTTTTTTCAGCATTGGGCAATCTATACAGCTGTTCTCGCATTCTTTCATTTTTCAGCAGATGTCGTGCTGTTAAAAATAATCGTTTTTTTTTACGGGAAATGACGTGCTAAAATGTAAAGGATTCTCGTGGAAATATGTCACCCGCAACTATTTTCATAGAAATCAAATCTATTCTTCGTGACTGGCAACGGTCAAAACGTCAGAGTTTGGTGTTCCCAGAGTGGGAACACTGCGCGTTTAAGGGTTAAAGGGATTGGGTCAGTTCAACTCTTTCATAATGCATTGCACACTGTGATGACTTGTTCGGTTGTAACAGGAAAGCCTGTCCGGGTCATTTTGAGAATCCAGTTTTGAATTGCATTTTTTCTGCTTCGCTTAGTATTCCAGCTGGACTCATTTTCCTGAAAATAACGAAATAGCGTCCGGTTGCTTATCTGCATTTCCAAGTACACTACAAGGCTGTTTCCAGAAAAAGTATTCGTTGGCGGGGGTATGCAGCGGTTCTAAGGAGGGGGTACGTAGCGCTAAAATTTTTCACCTGTAATTCATCTCAAGAATCGACACAAAAAAAAAAAAAAAAAAAAACTGCTAAGGCGATGACTAAAATTTCGGAGGGGGGCGAGAACACTCATGAATACTCCCTCCAGGCTACGGCCTTAGGTAACTATTTATCAAACTAACTAAACTACATAATAAAGCATCATTTTGGAAATTATATTCAAAATTTACAAGTTTCCCTTTTCATTGGATATTTTCCAATCTTGAAATTGATTGATTGTAATTCCTAAGAGCCATTGGTGCATTCATTAGCTAATCGAATACCTCAATTTCAGAAAAGGCTTACTGTGTTAGAAATAGCTGTTTTAAGGATTCTTTCAGCGCTGCTTAGGTCGGTGTATTAGCTAACAAACCCCTCTATCACGACTTAGCCTGTGTGAGGCTAACGGTTGGGTGCCTGTATATTAGAATAGCCAATATTTCGGGTCGTTGTCGAGGAGAATGCCTAAAAGGCAAGTGCCCATCCGTTATATATAAAAAAATACTCTTTTAGTGAGTTGTGGATACTATGATAATAACTGCTTTGAACTAGACACTTAAGGGCCAATGAGACATTCTTTAGCTAATGCGAGTTCTCAATTTTTTAAATGTTTCCTTTATTGACAATTAGTATTTCCAAATCGATTCAAATATATAAAAGTATATTATTCTTATTTGCTAAAAAATTTAAAGCCATTTGTATAATTCATTGCATAAGTATGTTCATTTTAGGGCAATTCTTCCTAAATTAAGTTTTAAGAAGTGTCATTTCACAACAACTAGATTTCAACAGCTTCAATACGCTGTTCAAAAACAATTTTCTTTCTTTCTTTTCTTAATAGATGAAAATTACCCATTGTTCAAAAAATCATTTTTGCTGCAAGTACTCGAAACATTTTAAGATATTATTTATATTTTATTAATTATTCTGTTATTTTCCATAAAGATGTTTTCATCGGAGCAGCTTGCAATTGTAACCTATGACGAAAGGATTAGAGGTCGTACTGTTGCAATCTCAATCATTAATTTAACAGTGGAAGGAAATTGGTTTCTATTATTCATTTGAAAAATCAGGAACCTTGAAATACAATGATCAATTTTCTTTTCTTTTGTATAGTGGATCTTTCATCAAAAATAATGCGTATCACGTTACATAACTTACGGATAGCTGAAACATCATGCAGATATAAAAGGCCAACTGTGTCAACTACAAGACACTAACTGTTAGAACCTTGTACGATTCCAGTTTTGCTGCTTTGTGGAGTGAATAATATTTTCAGTTGGTCCCGATGTTTCTGCGATGCTTGACTGCATTCCCTTTTTTTAGTCTGCTCTCGGCAGCTGCAAATGGTAAGCATTGTTTCTATCCTGCAATTAAACGATACATTGATTTTAATAATTTTAGGGAAATTTAAGAGACTATCTTATGGACATAAAAGAAAATGTGCCCCGTAAGCTGGGAAAATTTTCCAACCTACTAAAAATTTACAGAGGCGAATTTTCTTACTATACTTTAAATGGTAAAGCACAGAACGTTTTAAAACGAGGCGACAGTTGGAATACGTTATCAGTGTGCTGCTGGAGAACCTGCCTCGACGCGATATTGGAATTTTGACACTATCTCAACACTAGCGTATAAGTTATATACATAACAAATGCGTAGTTGCATGAAAAACGAAACCGTTTTTTAGTACATGCAATATGAAAACCGTAAGTTAAATACAAGTACGTTTACTTTTTTGGTAAAGACATGAAAATTTTTACATCGTGGAAAAATTAAGAAAACAACTGTTCTGACGATTTGATAGCAGCTACTGAACTGCAAATTTCACACATGATGTCTGCTGTGTTGATATATCAGCCAGTTTGCTGCCTGGCGTTGCCGGTCGTGTCATTTCAAATCTAAAGCGAGTGCTCTATGGAAAACGTGCTCGATGGAAAATAGTGCTCGGCCTCCCCTAATATTGTAGAAAAGTTTTAAAAATATTTTGTTGCCAATTTTGTGTCCTTTTCATTAAAACATTGTATTTTTCCTATGCAATATGTAAATAAATCCACTTGTCTTGATTACAAAAATGCAAATTAAAAAAAGAAATAACATTTAATTAATTATTCTGTTATAAAAGTCAGCATCGTAAAAAGTTTTTCGATATTTTTGTTGCTAAATATATTCCCTTTTTACTAAAGCATTGCAGTTTAGGCATTCCTATGAGGCATCCAAAGAACTTTATTTGTTGTAATTATAAAAAAATCTATCATCGATTTAATCATAGCAGCAAAAACTTTATCGAATGTCCTCGAATCTTTCCAGTTCAGTCTGGACGTAGGCCTGGAGGACCTGGTGGAGATGGAGCGGGAGGAGGTTCTGGCGGAGGATTCGGTGCAGGCTTTGGAGTCGGAGGCGGAGCTGGCCAAACAGCAGCTGCAAACCGAAGAAATACTCCAACCACAGGGGAGCATTCGCAACCTATCTCACACTATCTCAATCAAGCTGGAGGAATGTTTGGAAGTCAAGTACAGGCCCAAGCCCAAGCAGCACAGAAAGGTGCAAAGAGCAGGGCCGATGCAAAGGGGGGTTTTCAAGCAAATTAATTTTTCTGCAATGAATTTTCATGGTAAGTTATATTCATATGCATGTGTTAGAGTTATATGCCTAATTCATATCTAAAGTAAAATGAATATGCTAACATACAGCATGGAAAAAAGTGTTTTTACAGTTGGTTTGTCCGGAATGTTCGTGACGATTTTGAAGGAAAATTAAAACTCAGGAGGTTTAAACTTCTCGATACGTTTATTAAATTATATTAGTACCATTCTGTTCTACAACCTTTATTTTTCTTTAAAGAAATTTGGAAAATTCGTTCTTTAAGAATCTCTCGGGTTTTTCAGGGAAAAAAAAAATACATGATTTTTTTTTATTTTGAGTAAGGAGTTGAAGATTTTTCCATAAGGGGTACTTTGTAATGATAGAAATAAATAGAAATTAGAGGGCACGAGGTCAGGGGAGTAAGGTGCATGGAGTAGAAAATTCCAACTAAGGTCCAACTAAGTTTCCTCGAGTTATCATAGACACAGGAGACCACGCGTCGGCATGATGAAACACGACGTACTTTCGACTGGATATTTTTAAACGCTTTCGTTTAATTGTTGTCTTTAAATCATCTGATTCGGAACGTGGAAAGTGTTTTTTTACTTTGATTGTAGTTTGAAAATGGTTGCATTTATAGTTTTTCTTCAAGAGCACTCAAAACGTTCCCAATACATTACCGTGTTTGGCAGTTTGAAAACAAATTCATTTCAAGCACAATACATGTCAACGTTTATAACAGTATACTCCTTTTGCAAGTAGTGAAAATAACATTTCAAGTTCTTTTACAGGGTCTCGCAAAATTATATAGAGTGGGATAAACAGCCTTCAGTTGTATAAAAGTCTTGCCTAGTTTGACGATGAAACGTAGCTATATTTTCCCGGAGAAAAAGAAAATGTTATGTTTAAAAACAATTTAAAATCGACGCATTTAGTATGATTTATTTTTCTTGTCTACAAAAGGAATGCATAATTTCGTTTTAAAAAATAGCAATACGTTCATGTCACGAGAAATGTTTGAATGTTCCTTTCGGCTAAACTTTCCCGCTCTTAAATATTTAACTGGCAAACACAATTCATTTCTAATGCCTCACTACTTATTAAGAATTACATTATAATAAATGTGTATCCTTAAACTTTTCTGTATTTTTTCAGGTTTAATGAGTGATTTTTATGAAGTTAATGTATTATGAAATGCATAAAACTGGAAACAAGAATAACACGATGTATTTTTTGTAGAATATATCATTTATGAAATTTAATGTAAGTTTTATGTACGAATATCTCTAATTATCATGTAATAAATTATATGTTTGCATCAATATCGTGCAGTGACATTCTCTTTTTATAGAATCAGTAGCATGGTTCTAAATAAAATAAAAGAATATCCTTGTCTTGCAATGCATGAACTGTAATATTCTGGTTAAAGGAAAGATAATTACATCAAAACTCTGTGGTAAAAAATATATATATTGTTTAAAAAACTAAAAATCATTTTTTAGTGACAAATTGAACTAACCAAAAACTGAAAAATAATTCTTAATATAGAAATAAATCAATGAACTAAAAATAGTATTATTGTGGAAAAAAGTGTAGGCCCTTTGTGCTAATTTTTTGTATCATTTTTGTATTAATCGTACCGAGTGAATATTCTCAAGAACTGATATATGCAGCACCCCACGCTTTTCTCACAATAATACTATTTTTCTTTCATTAATTTATTTCTATAAAGAATAATTTTTCACTTTCTAGTTAGTTCAATTTATCACTAAAGCGTGTTTTATAGTTTTTTTAAAACTATATTTATTTTTAACTTTTCAGTTTGATTTGCTATAAAAGCGTATTTTTTAGTTTTTTAAACCGTGTGTATTTATTTAAAATTTATATATTTTTAAATTTTCGATATCTCTCGATATCTTTCGATATCTTTCGATAAGACAATAAGGAGCACTAAGTTGGAAACTGCAAACTGTGAGATAATTTATTTTCAGTGCGCACCAGCCGGCGTAGCCAGGATTTTATTTCGGGGTGGGCTGGATATCAAATTTATAGCTGAAGTTCAATTGTAAACTAAATATAAAATTGTAAGCTAAGTAAAGGGTCCCATTTCGGGGGGGCAGCAGCCCCTCAGCCCACCCTCTGGCTACGCCTCTATTGTCCACCCAAGTATTAATTAACCTGCATTTAAATGCTACCTTCCGCACTAAAAAGGAAAAATAGGTCTCTAATCAACAAACAAGTTTCATGACGACTACAACAAACACAAACATCCATGTAATAATATACAACATTGAGGTAAAATTTTTAGATTTACCATCTGGATTTCAAAAACGTAACTACCCAAACATACCATTGAATACAGTTACCAATAGCGAGAGAGGTTCTACTCCATTGTGCTGAGCCGAGTGCCGGAATGGTACGCATGCGTAGACCGCGCGCTTGTTCCATCTCGCTCGCTCTCATGCAAAGGATCTCTAAGAAAATTATTAATCCTGACGATCCTAATCAGGATAATGGGATAAACTTATCAAATTATTGTATTGTCATCGGTTCTTGATAATTCTAATAAGTCTACAAAGTTTAAAATTAATCTGACCGTTTAAAGTAGGTCAAAATCGAGTTCAAAGGAGTCGGTTGCAAACAAACTAACAAACATAAAGGTGAAACTAATAAAAGAGTGTTAATAATAAAAAACATTGCAAAACAACACAAAAAAGTTACTTTTACTTTTTTCAGACAAGGCCAATGGCATTCAGGCCTGGTCTGAGAAGTAACCTTTATTGCGTTATTTTGCAATTTTTTTTTTTGAAGTGAAAACTTCTGTAAGCGCGTTGGGCATTTTTGGGATGGAGAAAAAGCATTGAGTTGGCGTAACCGTCACGCTGAAATACATGTGGAGAAAAAGTGAATTGTGAAGTCATTGAATTTTATTGCTGCCATCATAAGTAAGAAATTTAACTTAATTTTAATCTGCGTTCTTTTTCTGCTATCTCATACGAAACCGTGGGGATTTGAGTTTCGACGAAGGTGTCCACGGATTCGTAAAATTCAGGGGAACCTGATAAGCTGACTTAAATTTCAGAATCGAATTATTTTAGAAGCTATTAATAAAAATACTGAAAAAATATAAACATAATGGTTACATGGTTTGGAAATTTTCGCCAGCATAAAATTATTCATGCCTTTTTAACAAAGCAATTCCAAGTATGTAGAATCGCTTGACATTGACTAAAATGAAGTAAAATGACACCAATTTTACGCCAAATTAAAAAGTATATGAAAAAAATAACCCAAAGTGTGTTACACAAAGTTGACAATTTTCAAATAGTAAATTCGCTTAGATAACAGGAGTTTAGAATGATCGATTGTTCGTTTTTCCAAAACAAAATAACTAATTTTAACTGATTTAAAAATCGCCATCTTGGCATTAGGTACGATCTGGCAAAATGGTATCTCTTTAAGAAGGGTTAATCTGAACCGCGATTTCGAGAATTTTAGAGACTGGAATCTTGAAAATGAAAAATAATTATAATGCAGATTATTTTAAAGCCGGTTAGGTTTAGCTTGGGTATGTGCTACCAATAGAGATATTTGGCTGCGTTAACTATGCCATTATAGCAATTATAGCACAGATTGGATATTTGCTAGCGTGACGAAAGGATTTATTCCGTGGTGCTAAATACGCCAATCTGCAAAAGATTATTTATATAAAAATATGGATAACGGTTTTCTCGGTAACCTTACATGGGCAGTAATTATTGGTTATGAGCATGTGTAAATCGCCAAATAACAAAAAGTCGCCATTGGGGCAAGCTATGCTATCTAATCCGTAGTTTTATAAAAAAAAAAAAGCATGAAGTACTATTTTCTTAAAAACGCTCTTTACGTAACAATAGCTTTTAACGCTTTTGTGGGTGTGTGCAACGGAAAATTGGAAAACCAAGAAGGAATAAATAAAAACCGTAAGGATACTAAATTAAAGCAAAAGGTATGCCTTTACAAACCATCAGACCAAACAGGGATGGAAGGGAGGGCGGGTGTGCGACCGCCCCCTCCGAGAAAAAAAGAAATTAATGTAAAAGATCCTGTTTTACTTTCATAAAATAGATGCATATTTTTTTCTTCCGTCTAGCCACTCCCGACAACAAAATTGCATTCATCTGCCACTGTGTAGTACATTTACCTAATAGTGAATTAAAAAAGACCAAAAACCACTAAGGCAAGTCCCAGAAATCTTGCCAAGAGAGACAACTTCAAGGGAACGCAATTCTTCCTTTTTTTCATCTTTAAACCCTTTTAATTTAATCGCACTGCATGTGTCAAATGTTGTCGTCAATTTTTCACTAACTTCCCACAACCCAATGGAGCTAAAATTTTGCATAACTGTGTATCACTGCAATCAATACAGGAATGAATCAAAAATTGTAATCTGTATCTGTTTAGAAGCCAATTTAACTTTATAGAATCAGTTATGTTCATATAAATCACGTTGGCGGCCATCTTGGGTGAGGCTGCTACTCGACACACTGTTATCGTTGTGACAACAATGAAAGAAAAACAAACCGCAATGATACACACGTTAACAAAACACATTATACATTCATTGTTGATACAACCATTGTAGGAAACAATGCAAGCATCTAACTATAGCATCTAACAATCCATTCAAAGTTTTCTGAAAAAGTACCGCCTGCATCTAAACCTTTCCTGCTCTTTCCTTTGAACTGAACTGAATATTTTGCTGAATTTTTAAAGAATTACGAGTCGATTGGTCCGAAATGGCCTTTAAAGCCTTCCTCGCAACTGAAAAGTTCATTAAAAGATGCCTCAGGTACTTGTTTCGATTTTTTTCTTTCTTCATTACGGTTTACAGCACAGTTTGTGAAACTAGGGAGTTTATTGGTCATAAAGGATCAAGAGATAGCAATTGCTTTGCTTATGTCATCAGCACGAACATTTGATTGACAAATTCCAATTCATTCCCGTTTATATCTTTTTGCCAATTAAAAATATGTCTACTTACATTATACATTTAGAAACCGGTATATGGATAGGTATGAAAGCAGTGTACTACATATTTATAACTTCAGAAACCGGTACAAGAAAGAATTCGGTGCTTTCACTCATGTGCCGCTGATCTTCATAAGCACTCTTTAACTTATAAATATGATAATTAGGATGACATCCGACATCAGGAACCTCTTGAAGCATTTTAGAATCTTGAGTATTTACTGAACTCTACATATTCAATATGTTATTTTTTATATCATTATTGCATACCACAAAAACACAATCATCTAGTCAATTTACACTTTTTTACTAACTATTCGAAATAGCCTAATGATGAACTCAAAAATCGCTAAGGAACAGTTAAAAACTGAGAAAATAAAACTTAATCTTGTTTCACTGGTCTATAATACGAAAAAAAAAAAGAAATGAGTTTTGAAAAAAAAATTGCTCTACTCCTGAAGCGCATGAAATAAAAGAGTCGTTTTTTCACACTCTTCCCTCAAAATTTCAACTACTTGCCTTTAATTGTTTTTGTTACGTCTTGTGTACTCTTAAGAACGGATACGAAATGAAAACTGGAGAAAATATATTGTGTGTGGGGTAAGATGACGAGTTGAAAATTATTCCTCCTCTTTCCCAGGTGAAATTCGTCGTCTTTCCCCATCGCGCGATTTTTACAAAACCATCGTTTATGAGTGACTAATAAAATATCTTTAAGCATGGATCTACTATAAATTTGTACGCAACAAGCCGAAAATTCAGAATATTCTAGTGAGATCGCAAAAGACTTCTGATTCCTTATGTTGAGACGGTCAAATATTTGACGAACACCCTTGGAAAATGAACTTTGGTTTATAAATTTCTCTATACGGCATGTACAAGTGGCTATCCTAGTGCTAGTCTCAGTTCACCAACTGGTGTTTATCATGCTGACCAAGGCGTGCTGCTATTTGTGAGTACCTGATAGAAATACTCAATTCTTCATCTTGTCCAACGCGTCATCTTACTCCGCCTTCCCCTACTTGTTTTACAGCACGTTTAACGTACGGTTGTAGCAAAAAATGTTCAGATGCCAAATCATCGATCAGGTTAGATGTTCAAGCACACAGATCTGCTTGATTGCGAATAACTGCTTTCAAGTGTAGTGAGCATAAATTATGTGCATTGACAACAACCACATGGTCTTGTGACCAAAACACCGAAGGAGGTAGACAATAAGAAATTCCAGCCTACTTTCAACAACTTGTACATCGATGTAAACGTTTTATGGAGGTACAACGGTATATGATCATAAATCCTTTTAGCTGCGACATTCGAATATAATTCTAACTTCAGATGCAATTGCTTGCAGCCAGATTACATTTTCGGCACACCGTGTTCTGTAACGGAATGTGCGACTGAAAAGCATTTCGTGCGCTTTTCGCAGTGTTTTTTGGATAATGATTGATTTTTTTTTTTGCTCTTCCCGTCTAGTTGCTGTGGTTGCATAGAAAAAGAGGAAGAAAAAGATGAACGTGCTGAAAAATTTCAAGAAGACATTGCCGTAATAAATATGTGAGTATAATCAAATGGATCGTTTATTTTCGAAATCAGCTACATGATTTAGACGTTGCACCAGGGAAAAACATGATTGGCTGCCGAGGCATGACCTACTTTTCACCTTGTAACAGAAAAAAGTCAATAACATTAATTAAGAATTTTGTAAATGAAGCACAAAAATACATAATACTAGCATGCATTGTGCATGGGAATAACATAAATAAATTTCGTAGCATTCGGGTCTTAAAATCGGGTTAATTTCGTAGAATTCGGGAAAAAATAAATAGCCTAAGAGCCTTTCGACAGCGCTCAGTAAAAAATTCTAGAAACTGCTAAAGTCAAGCTTGTTATGATGTAATTAAAAATTTGAGTAAATTGATTATTAAATTTCCAAAATATGCTTTTTTTCTTCTTCTCAGATAAAGCAGTAAATTATACCATAGTACCAATGGCATTTTTAAAAATCATTGAAAAAATGTCATGAAATTTTGATCCTACAAATACTGAACATACATACGATGCACGACGTGCGATAGAAAAACCTGTGCACGCTCGTACCAAAAGTCTTTCCAGCTGTCCACAAGTTTGGAGAGTTCTTCGCTAAAAGAAAGTTTCCAAATCGGGAACTAGCTTGGTGAAACGTCTTACATTGGGCAAACATTCGCAAAGCCTTAATGTAGAGTCCATTATGTTTTTAGATTCAGTAAATTTCAACTGTTCCTTTTCTTTTTGCAGCTATATCGAAAATGCCGTGGCATGTCTGGAAGAAACAGAAACTATTTTTAAAGAACTTTGCAAGTCAGCTCCAAGGAAGTTTCTTTCTCCTTACCTGAATATTCGTAACTACAAAAATGAGCTGAGGAAAAGAGTCAAGAAAATAATTTTCCGGCCTCGTCAAAAACTCCAAGACTTGCTGTTTACTGAAAGCGAAATATTTTATGACAATTTTGGGCTGGAAGGAGAGCATCTGTTTGAACTTTATGAATTCGTGCGTTATGCAAATATTGTGTTGGAGAAAGTATTCCAAATAAGAAACGAAATTCTAGCATGTAAGTATGAATGTTTGGAGGCGCGCATAAAAAAAAGGAAATCTGGACCTAGCAGCTTTCTAAAGGAAGCAAACAGGTTCAGTATAAAACATATAGGAAAGGGTTGTTTTTTTTTCTAGTAGCGCAACTAAGTCAAAAACTTTCAAAAAGAAGTTCACAGATCGTTCAAGAACCTTTTCTGAACCTTTTTTGACTAATTGTGCTACTACCAACAGAGCCCGATCAAGACAACTGTGGGCCCTGGGCAGAAGAAAAAAATTGGGCCCCTTGCAATACCCCCCCTCAAAAAAAAAGATTATGATGGGTTCATACTGAAAGTTTTCTAAATATCTTACCCATTCTTAACACAAATTTTGTGTTAAGAATGGGTTTACTTACTTAACACAAATTTTGTGTTAAGAATGGGTTTACTTACTTAACACAAATTTTGTGTTAAGTAATCTGAAATCAAAGAAACAGATAGTTAAACGTTACTTCGAAAGTGCAGAGTACATATCTATATAGTAAATAAATAGTAAATATCACGGTTGCTAATATGTATGGAATACAAACACTTTAGTCATTTTTGTAAATATTTCTTAAAATAACAAATAATTGAAAAATTTTGCTATTTTTTAACGCTAAAAATTCTCTTTACAAATGTTGTTAGTTATTTTCCTACATATTGGTATGCTATATCGATATAGAGCATTTCGAAGAATTAAAAATAAGTTTAAATTAATTTATACAAATGTAAATTTGAATTATTTTCATCGTTCATACTTTATAATTAAAAAAATTATTTATCTTCTGATTTTTTTTATCCTTTGTAATTTTATTTTAAAACTACAAAAGTGTAAGATGTATGATTTTTGTTCCCTAAAATCTGTAGGCCCTGGGCAGTTGCCCCCGTTTGCCCTGCCGGTAATATGGCACCGACTACCGATGTTTATACAAATACACCATTAGAGTTAAAATGAACTTCACTTTTAACGACATTTTTGATTGACGAAAGAAACCTTTTGATCACAAATTTTTCTGTAGAATTAAGTTATAAAAGAATATCACTTTAACGAATGTTTCAGAACAACGCATTTTCGGCCATTCGAAGTTCGTTAGGAGGTTATTTATTTGACTATATCTGTGCTACCCGGGTTGTAGTGGCTAGAAAACTATTCAATCGAACCAGAGATCCCATTTTGATACCCGATCTGGTTATGGGTATGAGAGTATAATGATTCGTCCTTCCGTTTATAGGAGGATACTCAGGTCCACGTATTATGTCTCCATAACAAAGTGCCCAGTACTTACTGACTCGTAGTGAGCCATGCCTATTAACGGTAGTGCCCGACATTAGGAAAAAAAAAACTGTACATATCTGCCAGGAGAAAATGTAGCCTAAATGTCACATAATATTTAAGTAATTATACTTGTTGAAAGTATTCACTAATGCCAGTTAGCATATCCAGAGAGTATATTTATGTTATATGTAAATTAAAACAGATTGTTAGTTTACAAACCTTAGTTTGTTCTACTCCTTGTACCAAGAGCTTGTGAATGGATTCATAACAATTTCGAAAAACAAAATTATCATTGGATAGAAGCCAATGATTTGCAAAAATATTCTGAGAATGAGCTCCAATTATATTTTGTTGCTTGGTACTATGAAGAAGATCATTTATTTGGGGATGATTATAAATGCTTTGAAGGGATGTAATATTTCGGTAGAACGTCGAGATTGAATAATTCTTGTATTTCACTTTGTTATAGTAAGCTATCGCAAGAGGGACAATTGTAGAAGGACAAAAGTTTTATTTTACTTCTTATAAACGATTCATAATTACAGGATGGTGGTGGCTGGGAGACGTTTAGCTATGTTAGTCAGAAGATGATTTAGTTATCAAAAGATCATTTAATTATATCTCTGATCAGAAGTTAAAATTCACCGGAACAATGATTTTGAAATCGGCGAACAGTTTAACACCGCATTATAAAGGAACGCTGAAAAGAGAGCCAATAAGTACCTTCATTATAAATGAAGCCGAAAGACCGCAGGATATTCTTAATCAACAGAGGCATGGCACAAAGTATTTTAAAATCACCCCAAACAAAATAAATATCTTCTTTTGTAAAGTGCTTATAATCAGGTGTGCAGAAACGTTGTCTGGATCCTGCACTGCATGCTCACTTTGATTAGCTTTAGTGTCTCTTGTGCTAACCGACAGATGAGCTAGATATTTCTGAAACACCCTGTATATCGTAGAGCATTTCGCCTTTACGTACGCAGTTGATGAAAGTGAGCAGAACGCCTTCCTCATCAGTCATTATACTAAAAGAACGTCTAAATTTTATTCATGTATCTTTTTACGGATCTTCATAAACCGTATTTCGAGAATAGAAGTATTGAAGATTTGAGCGTTGCTGTAATTACATTTGGTTCTCTAGCCATAAACAATGTTTGATTTGTGAAGTGACAGAGACTTAGCAATGGCAATTCTGTCTCGAACACATCATATATGTTTTTTGACTTTATTATGGATCTTTATTAATTGTTGTGAGTTACATTATTATTTTTTTTTTGTCTCTTTCAGATGTTAAACTTCTCCAAAGTATGAAGTTCTTCGTCGAACTGTTTAGTCTCTTGAAATAAGTCAACTGGAAAGAAGCATTTTATGTTTATTCCTCGAAATTTTTATACGTTCTCAAATTACATTCTCCATAAAATTTTAAATCATGCAGTTTGTCTCTTGTAGAAATTTTGTACAGATTCAAAAATTTTTCACTTCAATAAAAACCTTTATTCTGATTATCTAATTTCGTTTTTTCTCCACTTTTTTCTTCACACATCCATGAACTACCAACCATTGCATTTTAGTAACACCGCATCGTTTCGCTTAATTGTTTTTGCTTTACGCGTACCAATTTCGTTTTGTTTGCTCAGACATATTTCTGTGTTCCTCGGAAAGCAAGTAACAAGCCAAGTCCTGTACAAAGTGGGACTTCTATAAAATATTAAACATCAACTGCTATCGTACACTGCAAGATATTTCTGCAATTTTACCACAGATATTTACTGTAAAATAATACAGAACAAGTGCTGTGCAGCTTTGGAATACAGGATTGTGTTCTAAATCCACTAACGAAATGACGAGAAGACGGGTCACATTTCAATACCTTCAGTCGTTTTTACGTGATGCTTGAACAAAAAAAGCGTCACGGACAGAATGACAGAATGACAGAAAGACGGACAGACAAACTTTTTTTTGAGGGTCGTACCGGATTCTCAGGTGCTTGAAACGGATAGAAATCTCAAAATTTTTGAATTCCAATAAATGTACAGACACAAGTCTAATATTATTTAGATAGATAGCCATGGGTGGCAAATACGCAAGGTGTTAAAAATTTTTTTGATTTTGATATTTTTCTGAAAATCTTTTGAAAAAAGAAAGAGACTGTACGGAAACTGAAGACCAAAATTAAATGAAATTTTGCCAGCATATTATTCCAGTAGGATTAATCAGGTGATGTATAGTGCTTGTTATTGCAAAATTTCGGGTTATTTTGAAATGCTACACTTAGGCTGAGATGAAAAAACTAGAACAAATGAAATTTCTGAAATTGTAGGTTGCACAATCTCTGCTTATGGCGAAAATGCTTAGGTGAATTATAAGTTCCAAATGTCCAATAGCAGATGACATAGCGATAAAAATACGAGAAATTAAAAGATGATACTCTACATTGCAAAGGAAATTACTCGATGTTAATGGTGCAATGGTGTGCAATGTGTTACAACATGGTGCAACCTAGCTATTTTATATTTAAAAGTAGTTTAAAACGTAGATATTATTGTTTCTGAAATTTATTCCCTACATTGTGCTAATCGCACACACACACAATGTGACTTATTAGATATTATTCTTTTTTCTTTAACATTTTTTATTGAACTACTCCGATATCGCTACTTCTAAAATCATTTTAATATTTTAAATAATTTTAATGGGAAAACTTCATATCCAGTTACAAAACTATCTTCCACCAATAAAGCGCAAGTCAATAAAGTAATAAATCTCGGAATATTTTTAAAACCAGATATAATTCCAGATTCAGAACGTAACTTTAATTACTTCTATAAACGGCTGAAAATAATAGTTCAGTTTCTAAATTCAAACTCTATAAAACAGATTTCGACTGAAATCTCTATCGAAATAAATTCATCAATATCTTCAGTTCCCTCGATACACGTGTTTACAAACAGCCATTTATGATTATTTCATCGGAGAAAATTGTTTAAACTGTTTGATCAGAATCTCCCCTCAGCAGTTCGTTACAGCATAATTTAAGGTAACTTTTGCAAGATTCTATTAACTCTCAGCGCAACGTAATTAAGCAATTCCAGCGATTCCTTCCTTAAAACAGTTTCGTTTCGAAATGATTGTTGCGAACCTCCATTCCCTGGACATTATTCCCAGCGCTCTCTTTGTTTATAGATACTGAGAGTAATGCAGATGCAACTGAATATCATTAGAACCTTTAATAAGCTTTACAGCAATAATTGTATTCTAGAAAATTTGAAAGTATTTTGTATTTAGAAAGAAAGAAAAACAGATGCATTATTTGCCCATTAACAGAAATTCATCAATTGCAAATAATTCAGTAACACGTTGCAGTCTTGCTGGTAACAATCATCATTCAAATTAATAGTTGGCTGGAGCAACATGATTACTTATTTAACCCTTTGAGGCGCAACCATTTCCCAATGCTGAAAAAAGGGCAGCCGTTGCCATCGCTCGATTAACTACCACACAGCTGTCGTAGAAAAAGGGTCTCTAGATCTGTGGCACGCGATGAACGTTTCGATCGTCCGCCATCTTGCTGGTAGTTAAGTCGAGCGATGGCAACGGCATCCCTTTTTACAGCATTGGGCAATCTATCCAGCAGTTCTCGCATTATTTCATTTTTCAGGAGATGTCGTGCTGTTAAAAATAATCGTTTTTTTTACGGGAAATGACGTGCTAAAATGTAAAGGATTCTCGGGGAGCTATGTCACCCGCAACTATTTTTATAGAAATCAAATCTAGTCTTCGTGACTGGCAACGGTCAAAACGTCAGAGTTTGGTGTTTTCAGAACGGGAACACTGCGCGTTTAAGGGTTAAAGGGATTGGATCAGTTCAACTCTTTCATAATGCATTGCACACTGAGAATCCAGTTTTGAATTGTATTTTTTTTCTGCTTCGCTTAGTATTCCAGCTGGACTCATTTTCCTGAAAATAACGAAAAAGCGTACGGTTGCTTATCTGCATTTCCAAGTACACTACAAGGCTGTTTCCAGAAAAACTATTCGTTGGCGGGGGGTATGCAGCGCTTCTAAGGAAGGGGTAAGAAGCGCTAAAATTTTTCACCTGTAATTGATCTCAAGAATCGACAAAAAAAAAAAAAAAAAAAAACTGCTAAGGCGTTGTCTAAAATTTCGGAGGGGGGCGAGAACACTCATGAATACTCCCTCCAGGCTACGGCCTTAGGTAACTATTTATCAAACTAACTAAGCTACATAATAAAGCATCATTCTGGAAATTATATTCAAAATTTACAAGTTTCCCTTTTCATTGGATATTTTCCTGAAGCTTAAAATATCACAAATGAATGTCTGCCACCATTATTAAATGAAGAAAAATTTCAATACTTACATATTACTCAGTCCTTAGCAATTTGAATTACAAAACAAGCAAAAATCGCAAGAGGCGAAATCGAACCTTACCACGAATTAACAGTTTACCACGGCAATGCTGATCCCTGTAACATTCTGATTGTTTTGCAATTCGGTCGTTAGAAGTCACCACTACACAGACTAAGATAGTTCCATAAATTATAGTTTCCGATTTTCTTATTCATTTACTTTTTTTGAAAAAGTGTAAACTATTGGTACGCTGTCAGCTACTGGTGCGTTTACCCTAACATTTATTGTCCGTCGTTTTATTTTATACCCGGGCATTTCTATTATTTTAAATATTTAGTTTCACTCATCAATAAAAAAATTCTCAGTATTTTTGATTGGGCTTGTCAAAAATCTTTTACATAGAGTGTAAGTGTATAATTTTGACGTGTTATATAGTAGTTAAGAGAAATTGTAATTTCTGTAAAACCTTCTAATATAATAACAAAAATCAACTATAAAATGCTAACTGTAGATTATTATTAATGTTGCTATCTTCTGAGCATTATGGTATTCACCTAGAATTTTTATTAATGTTGGTTTTTGAAGCTGGTTGAAAAATTATGCTAGTCGAAAACTGAGTCTAAGTTTCTTGGCTGTAAAATAATGGCATAAAAACTATGAATTCATTTTTCTTGTATCTTGAAATTGATTGATTGTAATTCCTAAGAGCCATTCATGCATTCATTAGCTAATCGAAGACCTCAATTTAAGAAAAGGCTTACTGTGTTAGAAATAGCTGTTTTAAGGATTCTTTCAGGGCTGCTTAGGTCGGTGTATTAGCTAACAAACCCCTCTATCACGACTTAGCCTGTGTGAGGCTAACGGTTGGGTGCCTGTATATTAGAATAGCCAGTACTTCGGGTCGTTGTCGCGGAGAATGCCTAAAAGGCAAGTGCCCATCCGTTTTAATAAAAAATACTCTTTTAGTGAGTTGTGGATACTATGATAATAACTGCTTTTAACTAGACACTTAAGGGCCAATGAGACATTCTTTAGCTAATGCGAGTTCTCAATTTTTTAAATGTTTCCTTTATTGACAATTAGTATTTCCAAATCGATTTCAAATATACAAAAGTATATTATTCTTATTTGCTCAAAAATTTAAAGCCATTTGTATAATTCATTGCATCAGTATGTTCATTTTAGGGCAATTCTTCCTAAATTAAGTTTTAAGAAGTGTCATTTCACAACAACTAGATTTCAACAGCTTCAATATGCGCTGTTCAAAAACAATTTTCTTTCTTTCTTTTCTTAATAGATGAAAATTACTCATTGTTCAAAAAACCGTTATGGGCAAGGGAGGAATGTTTGGAGGTCAAAGGACAGGTCCAAGCGCAAGGAGAACATAAATGTGCAAACTGCTAGACAAGAACAAGAGCTGTGCCGATGCAAAGGAGGGTTTTCAAGGAAATTAATTTTTCTGCAATGCATTTTCATGGTAAGTTACATTCATACACATGTGTTAGAGTTATGTGCCTAATTCATATCTAAAGTGAAATTAATATGCTAACATACAGCATGGAAAAGAGTGTTTTTACAGTTGGTTTGTCCGGAATGTTCGTGAGGATTTTGAAGGAAAATTAAAACTCAGGAGGTTTAATTTCAGGATACATTTATTAAATTATATTAGTGCCATTCTGTTCTACAAACTTTATTTTTCTTTAAAGCAATTTGGAAATTCCGCTCTTTAAGAATCTCTCAGGTTTTTCAGGGAAAAAACATTTTACATCATTTTTTTATTTTGACTAAACAGTTGAAGATTTTTCCACAGAAGAATTTTTTTAATGATACAAATAAATAGAAATTAGAGAGTGCGAGGTCCGGGGAATAAGGTGCATGGAGTAGAAAATTCCAACTAAGGTCGAACAAGTTTCCTCGAGTTTTCATAGACACAGGAGACAACGCGTTGTCATGATGAAACACCACGTACTTTCGACTGGATATTTTTCGTTTAACTGTTCTCTTTAAATCGTCTGATTCGGAACATCGATTATTTTTACTTTGATTGTAGTTTGAAAATGGCTGCATTTATAGTTTTTCTCCAAGAGCACTCAAAACGTTCCCAATACATGTTTTGGTAGTTTGAAAAACAATTCATTTCAAGCGCAATACATGTAAACGTTTTTAACAGTATACTCCTTTTGCAAGTAGTGAAAATAACATTTCAAGTTCCTTTACAGGGTCTCGCAAAATTATATAGAGTGGGATAAACATCTTTCAGTTGGATAAAAGTCTTGCCGAGTTTGACGATGATACGTAGCTATATTTGGCCGAAAAAAAACACTGTTCTGTTTAAAAACAATTTAAAATCGCTGCATTTAGTATGATTTATTTTTCTTGTCTACAAAAGGAATTCATAATTTCGTTTTATAAAATATTAAACTGTTCATGTCACTAGAAATGTTTGAATGTTTCTTTCGGCTAAACTTTCCCGCTCTTACACATTTAACTGGCAAACACAATTAATTTCTGAAGCCTCACTACTTATTAAGAATTGCATTATAATAAATGTATCAAACTTTTCTGTATTTTTCAGGGTTTAATCAGCGATTTTTATGAAGTTAATGAATGATGAAATGCGTAAAACTGGAAACAAGAATAACACGATGTATTTTTTGTAGAATGTGTCATTTATGAAATTTAATGAAAATTTTGTGTATGAATATCTCTAATTATCATGTAATAAATTATATGTTTGCATCAATATCGTGTAGTGACATTCTCTTTTTATGGAATCAGTAGCATGGTTCTAAATTAAAAAAAAAGAATTTCCTTTCAAATGCCAAAACTGTGTCTTGCAATGCAGGGACAGTAATATTCTGGTTAAAGGAAAGATAAATTACATCAAAACTCATTCTATGTGGTAATGTATATATATATATATATATAGAGAGAGAGAGAGAGAGAGACAGAGAGAGGAGAGGTGGGTATTATGGAATGGCATATCACTCTCAATGGCAGCCACCACTTCTGCGTTATTCTCACTCCAGGCTCAAAATTATTTAAAAAAACAGTACAGTAGGTCTAGTGGAAGTGAATGGTGCATTTCGTGATATATCGCAGAAGGCACAATTTCTAGAATGTGGTGCCGTCAAGAAAATACAAAAGTTGTCTTCCGGGCTTTTGTTTCAATGTCAAGCATGCTCTAATTTATTTAATTCCAGTATTACTGGGTGCCATATCGAAACCATACTCCGTACGAGCTTCGTAAAGTGCACATTTATCTAACAGTTCTGCAAAGGTGGAAAATCTTGTTAATTTAAATGATTGGGCATTGCTTATCTTGCAGAGTCGTTAAACATTTGAAATTATGCCCTTTTGAATGCAGTATTATTTCGAATAATGACATTTTACATTATTCTTCATCAGTCCATTTGATCAATTTTCAACAGAATACTATTGTGTTGCGCGACCTCTAAATATTATTCGATGAACTGAAATTTTGCATACATTATATTTATGGAAAGTGTAAAAAAGTTGCAGGGTGAGAACAGAGCAATTAAAAAAAATCTTTCGAAGCACCCTGAGGTACATGTTGAATTGATCTTTCAGTTTCCTTTGAATAAAATTTAAAATGATTTTTTCTGACAAATCACGTACTATCCCACTATAAAGTACAAACTTTGGCAGTCTTTTATCTCAATCACTCATTGCACAAATTTCACAAAGAATTTCAATCTTTTTGAGGATTCGACATCCATTGTTTAAGATGAGTTACAGAATATCATACTATTAAATTTCCTCTCTTCAGCAGTTTTCATGCGCTTCTTTTACGGTCTTCTGTAAAGGAACTTTTAATATCTCCTGCTTATGTGAATATGTAAAAATACATTTGCATTAGTTTCTGAATAAATTATCCAGTACTGTCTTTCTATAACTATTCCTATTATATAATTAATTCTTTAAAAGACTCTAGAGCAGTTTCTCAAGATATACTCCACGAAGTATTATGCCAAGCCATTATTATTACTCTAAATCGCACAACTTCGTGCTTACGAGATAATATTAAAAGCATTTGTATGAATATTAAAGCTTCATTGGCAGTATTTTTTTATTTGAAAATACTCCTTCACTGAAAATGTTTCAGTACTCAGTCTGAAATAAGCACTCGATAAGGCAATAGATAGTTTAGAAATAATTTTTCTGGAAAGTATTTCAATACTCGTTTCAACAAACAGTACGCAATATGTATTTTAAAATAGGTTTTAAGCTTCTCATATGAATCTCATACGTCATGTAAATGCTGAATTGCCGAATACTCTCACTGACTCATTTCCCCTGAAATACTTCAGTATACGATCCCGTGTTTCTATAAATTCCCGTAGAACCACTAAAATACTGTTAAAGAACCCCCAAACCAACCGGCATTAATTACGATCAGGAACCAGCCTTAACAGCAGAACAGGAAACACCCAAAGCAGCAATCGATCCGTCAATTATTTCCATAATTACAGTTAAAATTCTTAACCCAAAACATACAACCTTAACCTTAAAATCAGTTATAATTAAAATTAATTTTCCTACATGAAGCGCGTAACATGTAAATGAATTTCATTAATATTTCCCTCCGTCCCTCGATACCTTTGTTTACAAACATATCATTTATGATAAATAACTTCGCCGCCACGGTTCACTTGGATTATTAAATCAGCATTTACTGAACTCACTCTCTGCTTGGGGGAGTTAGTTCATGATTTAGTGTTCATTTTGGAACAATCTATTATTAATACGCAATCGAAAGCTCTTTTACGATTCTGACCAGAATGTTTGGAATATTTAATTTCTTTACTAGTTGTTTCGAAACCAACGCTAAATCACTGCAGTGGTTCGAGATTTGCTCAGAGGTAATACGTGAAATCTCTGGTTTTAAGGTTATTTCGAAATTCATTTGTAATGATTAATGTCTCGAATTGCTGGTGAAATTCAATGGTGTAGAGTGAAGCTTGTGGGTGTTACAAGAAGTATAGTAATAAATTGGTTTCTATAATCAAAAATTTTCTCTGCAGCAAACATTCATTCGATAAAAAATACGGAGGTGTCATTTTAAGTGAATTTTCAGTTTCTAAAAAAGAAATCTTTTTACAGAATGCTTTTTACTGAAAAACGAAGTATTTAGCAAACTTTATTTAAGGTAAAAATATTTTAGACTTTTATGAGTCACATTTTTCTATAATATTATGTTGTTTCAAGATGTATCTCACTGAAACTTTTAGATGGTTTAAATTTCAAACTACGAGGATCTTTGTAATGTAATTCATGAAAAACCATTTATTTGTTTCTAAGTGCATGCATGCTGTATCATGAAATAACTCATTTTGATATATGTACAGGTTTCAAATTCTTTTAAGCATAATGATGAATTAATGAATAAGAGATATAATGCAGGGTGCGTCAGAAATTTGTACACTTACTTTAAAGTATCATAGAAAATTTATCTTCCTACTAATTTAAATGCTCCGGTAGAGGGCCACTGTATTTCCCCAAATATCATCTTAAATTTAGAGAAGTTCTGTTGATGTATATTTTTTATGGTTGTTCAAGTTCATATATGAAGTAATAATCATCTAAACTATCAAAATAACTGTGACATAATTTTAAAAAAATCAAAATTTAGGTAACTTCTATGCACCAGAAGTGTCATAGCAAAATTTTGATGTACCAGTAGTGAGCATACCAAAAGTGGACCTCCTAGATCAGTCAAATGACTAAGGAAAATAGAATGAAGTCGTTATACATAGTAATAATAACAATGCATGAATATTATAGACTCTAAAATGGTAGATGAAATGTTTTATTTATAGATTCTAGTCAAATGAGATTTGCACTTTTTCTCTCACGGCCAATTTTTTATTAAAGTTATATGTTAATTCTCGGTCTTTCATGTTCAGTTCTGTTTGCGGCATTATGGTTATTAAATCTTTGTACGGTTCAAAATTGCAAAGTCGCTTTTTTCTTCTTTTTTTTTGTAGATTTTAGACCATGAATATAGAGCTTGATTCATCCTTTATTTTCTGGATTATGCACAACATATATTTTTATGCATTTCAATTACCTTCGATGAGGAATACAAGAACAAATTGACCTTCTTTCAGGTTTAATTTGTCAAGGATATGCAATTTAGTTTTTCTTCACTCTCATGACAATCAAACTTGCTTAATCCATGCACGACTGAATAATCAAGTGAAACTGAAGACTGGTGAAGATTTTCTGTGTGTATGGTCCACTACTGTGGCTAGTAGCACAAAATCATGTACTCCAGTACTCATTCCCCTCTGCCCATTTCCAGAACATTTAGTAAATCATGGATCCATAAGTGGGCCACCCATTACTATCTATAAACTATTATTATAATTTCATTCCATGATAGTTTAAAATACATTCAGTATGTAATCAAATAATATCAATAACATTTAATTTAAAAACCAATAGAATGTGTGTTAAAAACCGTTTGAATGAAGACTTAATTCTTAAGAAAATCACTGAAAATAGGCTTAAAATATTTCCTTTAGAGATCCTCTTCGCTAACAAACTAGTACCGAACTAAACAAGAAATGAAGACTGCACCTTTAGTGTTTAGTTGATAGGGGTTTCGGTCAATCAGAAATTGATGTCTTATCTTAATGGATATTTGGAATTTCTTGTTTTCAATTTAAGGGGATGTTGTATACCCAAATCATCAAAATTGGCCCAAAAAATGTGTTTTTTCTTTTTTACATACTAATATTCTACAGTTAAAGCTGAACCATGGAGAAAAAACCGCGTATGTCTATGGCGATTTTTTAAAAAGATATTAGGGTTTGAAAAAATTAAAAGGGACAGTTAAATGTCCACAAAAATGCAAACAAATGCGTAAATAAACACGCCACAATTTTTATTGAACGTTTTACAAAATAAGCTAATATTCGAAGGAAATTATTTTAAAAATATGTTTTGTTAGGGTAAAATCATAAATAAAATTATTCAGAAGAGACGGTATTAAAGGTAAATGGAAAATTACACTTTAAACTGTATTTTCTCCAAATCAAGTTTTTTGTGATTTTCTTGCCTTCAAAATGCTCCATGGGACTTAATTTTGGTCGGAATTGTACAAATTTTACTGAAAACATTCTTCTCATGTATTACAATAAATCTGTGTATCGTTTTTAAATATGGTCAAAATTTCGATTATGAAATTTCACTTATATTTACGAAAACTGAAAAATTTCGGGAAAGTTTGGTATATATCCATGAAAATATTTCTAAAAAATTAACTACTCGGTCGATTCTAAAACCGATACACATACTTTTTTTAAATATATTTTTATGCTATTATAAAACAAAATTACTAAAAAAAAGTTAAAATTAAAACGCATGGAGCATTTTTTCGAAACTAAAAAATTAATTAATTTTTAATTAATTACTAATATTTTAAAAATTAATTTTAATTTTTTTTCTGTTGTTTATAATGCTTTTAGTTTAATATATTAAAATAAAAAATTTCATAATCCTATCTTATTAAATAAAAAAAAAACTTTTTAATGTCCACCATCCCCTTAAAATTACAAATGACCCACTACTGGTACATAGTCCACTACCGGAGCACTTACCTTAAAAGGTTAAATTTCTAGTAAAAGTATGGATGTATTTCAATATTAAAATTAAGTGTTCTTTCAGTTCATGCTGGTTTTCTCAGTCATTTTAAAAAGTAGATGCACATCTAATGGTTTTAACAAGTTATCATGAAGTAATTAAACATCCGATGGATCTAGGTATTGTTTATAGAAAAATGGACAGTCTTGATTATCGCTCATCAGATGAGGTTACATCAGATGTGCAGGTGCTTTTCAAAAACTTCTATATACAAAATCCCCATGGCCACGAAGTTGCTGTAATAAAAAGGAAATTACAGGATATTTTATCAAAAAAAATTGCAAAAATGTATGCGGAATCGTTCACAAAGAAAAAAAAAAATGCCGAAGGTCTTCAACAAACCATGCTGGACTCCATCAACTCAAATATTTTATTTTCAAACCTTCTGATTCGCAGTTTTTCCGATTTATGAAAAAGTTTAACTAAAAAAAAAGTAATAAAATTTACACCATTGGATCGATCAACATGCAAATTTGCACAAGTACGCAAAAAAATGTAGGGAAAAAAATACATTACTTCAAAAATCTGAAAATGCACACGTTCCCCGATTTTTAACTTCTGAAAATTGCTCTAAACAAATCGTTTGAAAAAAATACTTGAAATTATCCATATTTTTGTTGGAATGAAACCTTGAATGTGTAAACCTTATTTAAAAATATAAGTATCAACTATTATTTTGTTAACTATAAGAATAAAATATGAAGTTATTTAGTATGAGCAGACTAAGTGTTATGAGCAAAGATCTTTTTTTCCCAAATGTGTTTTCCAGCTCCCGTTGTAATTTCCACAACAACTTGTTTTATCTTCTAGTTAATGTTGATTTGGGGAATGCTTTAGAGCTTGAACATCAATAAAGCAAGAATTCATACCTTGATATCCTAATGCAAATCTAAAATAATTTGTGATATTTATTACTTACAAATGTTTTCGTTTATAGATTCCATTATATTTAGGATAAAAATAGCGAAATGGAACTGATTAAATGTATTTAATTAAATATCTTGTGAAAAGGAAATTGAACACTGTAGATCTTTTTTAGAGTTTTCAATTCGAAATTTCTTTTTACAGTAGTTAGTTTTTACTTTCTTTTTTTCGTAACTGATCTTTAAGCTTTAAATACAGATGATGCAGTCTTCGTAGGTGTTTAAATAATATTATTTAGTATACATGTTTAAATAATATTAATTGCACGATATTTATCTTATAGAATTCAACGTTTCTTAACAGCACACAATTTCCAAAGAACTAAGAAAATATATTTAAAAATAATCATTTAAAATGATGTCTACCAAAGTGTGCAGGAGGGAAATGTTAAAACACTTAACGAAGAGTATTTTAGCTCTAATCACATGCAATCTCGGCATAAATCAGGTCCTTCCACACAGTTCCATGCAACCTCCTTGTATTTTGCAAGTCTACTTACACATAACAGACGTATGTGTCTGCAAATATGATTAATACATTGTTTTCAAATTTATTAAATATATAATCAATTTAATCAGTATCTGCCTCCAAATCTATTTTGCAGTTGTGGTTCATAATTTAGAATATGTATTACGTAAAATTTGACACCAGGCAACGATGTCTTCATGAAATGCGCGCTAGGCACTTTGCCTTCAAATTATTTTGCAATTTAGATCAATTTATTACAGTATAAAGGTTATCCACTGATATAATTTAAATTTGATTCTTTTGTGAATAGCATTTTATTTGGCGTTATCTAGATTGTAAGAATGAAATATGAATTAATTAATATATATATATATATATATATATATGTTTTACACTGGAAACGCTTTAAAAATATCAAAATATTTTATAAAATTAATGTACTTTTGGTGTAAAAAGAAACAAATATAATTGAGTAGTTGATTACAAATCGTGTTCAAATTTTTACGAAAGCAGCTGTAGTTTAAAAAAATAATCATATTTTATGAAACATGTTTTTTAAATACAAAGGGTATATACAGGGTTATTCGAAATTAGTTTTACACACTTTTAGGAAGGGTAGGATATACCAAGACGGTTTAGAAACTTTATAGCAATCTATAATAGCAGGGTCGGAAACGTCGTCTTTATGCTCCTGTTAATAATCACTTTGGAAGAAGTATTGAAGTGTGCGTCTAATTTCTTAATCACGTTTAACAAACAGTGGGTTTTCCTCTGACAATTTCACCAATGTAGTGAAAAAAAAATTCTGAATGAACAATTTTTATCAAGTGCAATTGGTGAACGACGGAAGTTTTTGGAAAAACAAGGTGGAAAGGTTTACTATTATTTGAACACTTCTACCAATGTGATTATTAGCAGGTACGGTAAGACTACGTTTTCGGTCCTGTAGATAAACTATCCAGTCGAATGGAACCGAAAGGGGAGGTGCACAAATAGATGTTACAGCAATCATAAATATAAAGTTTCGACATTCTACGTCTAATAGTTTTTGAGATATGCGAGTTTAATGAATTTCGGCCCATAGAATGTAATGTATTTCGAATCTTTTGGGCGGTCCTGTACATAAACTATACATTCGATTGAGACCAAAAGGGAGGTGCACAACTAGGTTTTAGAACAATCCTAAGTATAAAGTTTCAACATTCTACGACCAATAGTTTTTGAGATATGCGAGTTACATACATATATACATACATACGTACGTACGTACAGACGGAATGGAAAAACTGGCTACAATAGACTCGCCGCTGGTCAAACGAGTTGCAGACGTGTTTGTATGATCGTGCATGCTAGCGTACGATGAGATGCATCGAAAAAATTCTTAAAAGTAAATTTAGAGATAGTCAAAATCGGTTTCTTCGTCGAAATTTGGCCCCCGAAATTTTTCGGGATCACATTACTTCCTTATACTCCGTAAAAGGAAGTAAAAAGTATTTTTCATGAAAAAAAGATACATATATTGGAAGTTTACAAAGCTATTTATAAGCTGATAATGCTTGATAAATTTTTTTACTGGTCATTAGTGTCAGACAAGGTCTGTCCCAAACGTAATGTCAATTTTTTTTTTCTGTGCATATGGAAATGCCAATTGGAATGTCTGTAACGTATTCCAGCGATCGCCCAACTGCTCATAATTTACAGCGCATGACCAGTGGAGTAAAATTGAGTCGCTGTGTGGCTCCTTACTCCAAAGATGCAGTAGTCTATTAAACAGCGCTTTGAGGAAGTATTTCAATTTTGGGAATAGGAAATAGTCTGCTAGTGTCAAGTCGGGGCTCTGAGGGGGCTGGGAAATCGTCGCGATGCAAATTTATCATCGGCTATTCCAGAGGAGTAGGTGTGGTTTAGGGCAGGTGTGGCTGGGTGCTTTGCCGAGATGTCATTTTCAATTTATTGTGGATATCTAACCTCACCTGTTCGACCCTCAGCACTTCGCGCACACGGTTTACGATGCCGTCAGCTCTTGACGTCAACGGCCATCTAGTGTGGGGATTTTTTACTATGTGCCATATTTGAAAAGTTTAGCCCCACCAAAGGCTGAGAGATTCTGCTCTCGAAACTGGAAAGCGGGAGGTGCCAGGTTCAAACCTCCGTCTTGCCTGTCGACCTAGCCGGAGTTTTCAGTGTTTTTCTTCGAAAATACGGGCTAGGATTCCTTGGAAAGTCCCCCACGGAGGGTATTCCTCCTATAGGCCTAGGATCCTAGTGCAGTCAATCGGCCTTAATCCCAAAACTGAAGAGTTTATGCCACTTAAAAACTGCAGTTTGAGACATATTCTCATCTATAAACACCTGATGAATCATGCTTTTCCTCTTTTTTAACAGTCCGACATAAAATTTAATGGCAAACCCCTGTTCAATCGTTTTCTGCACTTTGCGCTTGGATCGACTCACTCGGCAGGGGCCACTAAAAACACAATTTATCCTGAACGAATGCTCAAAAGTGCCTGGCGCCAAAGGTGGAGCTCACCACCGAGTATGCGTTGTGTGACTTACAGTCCCTTCAGAAAAAAATTATTCCTGATACTTTTTGTGCACGAAGCATGGATTTTGATGATTATAATGGTTTTTTAAAAAAAAAAAACGATTATTTATTTAATGTTTTTCATTTCATCGACAGACCTTATATTACACAACTCTTACATGTAATTAAGATATTACTTTAATTTCGAAAGATACTTTTATAATCACATTAAGGAAGTAAGATATTTGTTTAAAGGTTGAAAGCTTTCATCACGCTTAACAGGAGAGGAATTATATAGAACATAACAAATATTTAAATATGACTTTTATGAATAAATTTCAATTTAATTTTAATTTTTTCTCACACTTATGAGTATAATTTAAAATCTTTTTAAATCATTCTATTTTTCAGAGAGATTCCATTGTAAAAAAATAATTTCAGTTAAAAAACTAATTAGGTTTAACTTTTCATGATTATCGGATAATTATCTAACATTTAATTAAGCTTTTGCAAAGATATAAAATTAAAATATAATATGCATCGTTTATAAAAAAATTCAATGTTTCTCATTTTTATGAAAGAAATTCTCTGTAAGAATAGTTACTAAATAAATTAGTAACTTAATAGAAAATACCCATGAGAGAAAAGACAGATTTTATGTAAGTTTCAAATGATTCAAAAACGTTTTATTACTCAGGAATTCAGGAAAAATTAAATAAGTTCGTTACGATATGTTCTCAGCTGTTTGGTAAATATTTTACTTTGAATTGTAAACATAACTCAAAAATAATAAAATACTTAATAAATTCCTTTTAAGAGATATGTTAGTCTACTCGAAAATTGTGTTATGAGTAATATAATTTTTTTATTACTTTCATAAATATTCACAAACATTCATATACTATTTTCACAATTTCATATTTGTTTAGAACAGGTGGAAGATTTACATTTTTGCAACAAAAATGATTTAGTTATTAAAACTGCAAGTGCTTTGCGCATTCAACATTTTAACACAACAGTGCATCTTACTTTCCTAAGATTTAATTAAGTAAGCAAGATTCATTAAAGCATGTCGGTTACAATTAACTATATTTACACCGTTCATAAACTACACACGCATTGTTAAACCATCAAAAAGCATTAAGGACAGTGTATTTTCTGTTCAAAATCTCCATGACTATTTAACATAAAGTAAATCGAAGAATTCTGGAAAAGTCGGAAGAAAATGGTTACACTACTTTTAACAATCTGGGAAGAATTAAAATTTCTCGAATAGCAGTTTAGATACGATTAATTGTATTATATAGCATGTTAGTGAAAAGATGCAAAATGCATTTAAATTATGACATTACTTTTAAACAAATTGTTCAGCGATGTTGCTGATTAAATTACTTAAATATTCTGGAGTGTTATTTAATTTATCAAATTAATTCTTATTTAAGCAAACTCATAAAAGCAATTATAGAGTATTTAAATGATTTGTTGCTCGCTTACTAAAATTTAAAATCAATTTTTTTTTAAACTTCCAACTGACAAAATCCATTAAGGATTTAAATTGAGTGGGTCTTTCGTTTTAACAGAATAATAAACTCTGTACTATATGACAATTTTATCCACTAAATAAAATTATATATTTGGAAACGTTAATTTATAAACTTTATAAAATAAACATTTAATAATATTTTATACATAAACATTTTTTATTTCAATATGTTGCCTAGCCAAAACTGCTGGCATGCATGTGAGTTTTTTAGCATAGGTGCTAGAATGTAGCCTATTTTCTTAATTCTCAACTTATGGGGGATATGGGACCAAAACTTTCTTTTCACGTATCCTGCGGCGTCTCAAAGAAGGAAAGAGATATCCATAAAATTCTTGCTGTAAAACACAACACTCACGAATACCTAAAAACAGATTTCAGAACATTTCGAATATAATCCTTCAAGGATGGTAGATACATGGCTCAGATGGTTCACGTGATAAAATGGGGTGGGTGGCCATTTTTTTAAAGGAAAAAAATACAATCGATAAAATTCTTGCTTTAAGGTTTAACAAATATAAGACCTATGCTTAGGCACAGCTTGTTTGTAATTCAACACTTGTTGAAAATTTATTTATATATATATATATATATATATATATATATATATATATATATATATATATACACTATTTTCCGGTACAACATGTATATTTATGCATTATTTTGAAATAAGTAGAAGAAATATTTTCAAGATATTTGTTGGAAAATGTTTTATTATCTATGCACTTATCAGGTTTGTTTGTTGCATTAAGGGAAAGTCATAGTACAAAGGTTATCTGCCTATGGGGGCGGGCTTTGATCGAATGACTTTTTATGGGGTTCTAACACATATTCACGTTACATCTGGAGAAAACTGACACCGTTAGACCGACAGACGCGAGGTAAGGCAGAACACTGGACCTTCACATTTCAGCTGCCAGGATTTATTTACAAGCTTAAATTAGAATTAAATAAAACTATTTTTATTGAAGTTTAATAAAAAAAAAGGGTCATTTTCCTCTTAATTTCAATTACTCTTTAAAAAAATATGCTGCCATATTCTATTACTTTAATAATAAGATAATTAAATTAATAAAATCCAGATCCATTTCGAGACGCAGACGACCTTTTTATTCATCAAATGCATTTTAAAGTTCTCAAATGCCCCAATAGGTTTTCAGCCCAATTTAGTTTTGAAACAACTAAACGAATCTGATTTCAAGAGTAATGATACGAGCCCACTTGTTATTTTACTTCAAAGACAATTACAATGATGGAGCAATTTAGTTTAATTGCTAGAAACTTGGAGGTAAATGTGTGGAATGGAAAATTGCTGAAAGCTCTCATTATACGAGTTTTTTTTTTTTTTTTTCTAGGCCCTTACATTAAGAGAATGTTAATATTAAAAAGTACGGAAGGTCTGTTTGAACGTCACTTATACTTTTGAAATTATTTCAGGTTTGAAATGCTCCAACGCCAGTTTTTGTCAAGCCGTGAATGATTAAAAAAATGTATTGAGAAAGCTTGGAGTTCCACTGAAAATAGTTATATGACTGAAAATTTCTATAGCATGTTATTTATTAAAAATGGGGTCCGAGTGCTTATATTTGGATGGTGTTCACCATCACCGGATGAACGTGACATAATATGCTGTGTTTTGAGTTCACACAAGTGACAACTTTTGTTATCATATTACGTCTGAATTGTGGCAGATCCCGAAATATTTTTGAAGGGTCTGATTTTTTAAAGTAAAATTTCTTTTACCTGAACAAATTGCACAATAATGTTACCCTGAAGCAATGTAATTTTTGGGAGGGATTGATAAATAAAAAAAAGCTAAAGCTTGGTTGGCCTATACCAAGAGTACAATGAAGCAAAATGTTACCTTTGGACAGTGACATTTTCTTGCGGAGGAGCCCTAATAGCACAGATGGTCACAAAAGAGTCGCTGTAACGTCACAGAGGGTCACAATTGTCACAGGACTGTCACATACTACTCACATTGTGACTTGTGAGTGATGTGACTCTACTGTGTGGTCACTGTGAAGTTTATTTGTGACCAGTCACCAGGTGACGTCGCCGTGAAGTCACCACGTGACTAGTATGTGATCGGTCGCTAAGTGACTCCACTGTGAAGTCACCATGTGACTAGTATGTGATCGGTTGCTCAGTGACTGTGAAGTCACCATGTGACTAGTATGTGATTGGTTGCTTAGTGATTCCACTGTGAAGTCACTGTGTGACTATTTTGTGACTAGCGATTTTTTTGGACTTCAAAATGACGTCACACAGCCGGTTTTGCGACTTTGGAAACAGACTCATTTTTTCTAATATTTTGTGGCAATTTCTTTCGCGAAATTTTTAATAAATAAATCCGAAAATAGTAATTAAATAAAACCTCGCAGTTATGTAGTAATGGAATTTAGTTTAATTTATTAATTTTTAAATTAATTCGTTTAAACAAGACAATATTATTTATAAAAAAATACTATTCTTAAAAATATTAGAGTTGAGAGTTCTAATCACAATGGTGAAAACTAAGTATCTGTGAGTAAAATTAACAATTTATTTCATATCCCCATGGCATATATGTTTTGACAGCGTATGTAAGGTTTAAATTTCGGATGGGGGGGGGATATCCGGTATTTTCATCCTTATTGTTACTAGAGTAAATACAAATGTCTCAAAATTGCTGTTTTTTAATAATTGCTTTAAGTTTTCAGATTCCCCTCCCCTTAAATACGTCTCTGGTATGTTTGAAAGTTCCACTACAAAAAATTTGAGGTAAAACTATGGATCTAAGTCAAAAATACTTTATTTATTTTATCTAATGCATGTTTATCCAATTAATTTTATTTACTTTTATATGAAATCCCTTTTAGGCAAAATATAGCAAAAATATAAATCTTATCCCTCATACCTTAATATATATCAAACCCCACATGTCGCACATTACAAATTTATTTCATAACCGAATAAAAAATTTCAATAAATCATTAATTTTTTCGGATGAATACTTAAATAAAACAGCACATTATCTCCTTAAAATAATTTATGTAAAAAAAGAAAGATTTCCAAGATTTTTAATTTATATTTATTAATAATGATATTTTTTATATTATTTATAAAATACTCACAGAATATAAATTTTATTTATAAAATAAATATATATATTTATATATAAAACTTATTTATAAAATACTCACAGAAAAATTTTTAATTTCCAAAAGAAGCCGTCAGAACTAGCTTTTGCAGCAGTGAGTTTACTTTTAAAGGTTCGCCAGCAAGGTAATCACAGCGTTGCGGTAAGATGCTGGGCTATAAACCATAAGATCCATGGTTCGATTTTGGACCTTAACTTTTTCTTGCCTGAGAGTTTGGTGCTGCCATCTGGTGTATATTTTCGGTAACTCTTTTTCCCCGAATTTTTTCGCTGTCGCAAAACTGTCCCATCGTGACTTCTCTGAACGGTCGCAATGCGACTACACAGGGAGAGGACATAGGGACTCTGTCGTGACTTTGCTGCGGAGTCGCGGCGACTGTTTGTAACTCTATTGTGACAGTATTGTGTGGTCGCATTTCAGTCACAGGAGACTGTTGTGCTATTAGGGAGGGTGTGTAAAGCCCCTAGTCTAGATCCGCAACTTACTGCATTTTAGGTTTTGTATCCGTTTATTGTTTTTTCTTTATTGTCCAACATTCTATGTATATAAATCTAACATATAAACTAAATATTCGATGAAATATTTTAATCGAAACAAAAACTTGATAGATTATTCTGTCAGTATAACTTTTTCTCTTAAGTTTTTCAGTGCGAATAGCAAAAATTGCTTTTCAATTCATTAAATGTATTTTAAAGTTCTCAAATGACCTAGTCAACTTTCAGCCCAATTTATTTTAAAAAACAATTTAAAATATCTGATTCCAAGAAAAATGTTACCTTGTATTGCTTTATCGTTACTCATTATTTTACATGATAGCAATTACTAACGGGGAGCAATTAAGTTTAATTTCTTTAGGATAAAATAATGCGTGCGATTTTCTACAGATGGAGAAACTGCAATGAAATGGTAGGAAATATCATGAAACAGGGATAAAGCCATGGGGTTGGGCATAGGTGCCAGACTTCCCTTTACCCCCTCTCCAGCCTCTACGAAATTAAGATTTTCTTTTTTGCTTATTCGATGACAATAATCAATTTTTTTTCCCTTCGAAAACCATTGAAAAGTGGTTTATTTTCATATCTATGAGACAAAAGGTACCCATTTTACTAATTGGGAAATTTTTTAGTACGTGGGGACGTATAGAATTTAAAAAAGTGCAATTTTTTAAAAAATTAACGAGAGAAATTTTTTCTTAATTTAATATTTTTTCCTTGTCTTATTTTGAACCTTTTTTCAATTTACACTGCCCACCTATCTCTAATAGATAAAGAATTAAAGAATGCAACCACCTTTTTGGGACACCCTGTATAATTCTTTTACATTACAACTGTATATACCCATGGTAATTTGATCATTTACCCTGTTTAAATATTAAAATAAACTAGACTATTTCACACTATTCTAAATCATAATTTTTTAAAAGTATATACGTATAGCCAATCTTAATCTATTTTTTTATTAACAGACGAATTAAAATGATAGAATAACAATCCAGACAGAAACGACATTTTTCTTCATCAAATGCATTTTAAAGTTCTCAAATGACAACAATAAATTTTCAGTTGCAATTTATTTTTGAAACAATTTAACAAATCCGATTTCAAGAATAATGATACTGGGTCTACAGCTCGTTATTTTATTCGAAGACAATTACAGTCCTGGAGCAATTTAGTTTAATTGCTCGAAGGTTAGAGTTATAAATGCGTGGAATAGAAAACCGGTAAAAGCTCTCATTATGTGAATATTTTTTCTTCTTTTTTAAGAAAATTATCCGTTACGAGAATGTTAATATCAAAAACTACGGCGGGACACATGTTTAAATGTCACTTACGTTTTTGATTCTCTTTGAAGTGTGCTAGCGCATTAATACGTCAAGGGTGGAGCAAAATGTACTCGGGAAGTGTTAATTGGTATATTAATTGCTTACCTGTTCCTTAATCTTTCTATGTATGAGTAGAATATTAAAATATTTCCGCTAAACGTACTTTTTTAATATTCTTCAGGCTTATGAAATTATGATTACAAAATTTTAACCGCTATTTGGTTAATTTTAATACTTTTACGATGAAAAAAGTGTCTTGTTCATTCAACAAAATTTTGGTTGGCTCTATTTCGAAGAAATATTTTTGTATATTGTGCAAAATTTATATAATTCAGCGAAATATTTTGTTAATTTAACAAGAATTTGAAAATCAACAAATTTATTCGGTTGAAATAGCACTAACCAAACTTTTGTTGAATCAGAAGCATTTTGTTCAATTAACAAAATACTGTGTTTAAGAGTTGTACAATTTCAGGGTGTTTAGATTTTTGCTTTAAAATTTTGCGTAATTTTATTAAAACTATATTTAAATAAATAAAAATAAACACACGTCAATAATAACTAATAATCATGAACACATGCGTCGTAAAACTTTTTTTCCTGTTTGGGCTTGCACTATTGCTTAAGAATGTTTAACCCTTTAACGCGCAGTGTTCCCGCTCTGGGAACACCAAACTCTGACGTTTTGATTGTTGCTGGTCACGAAGAATAGGTTTAATTTCTACAAAAATAGTTGCGGGTGACATGGCTCCACGAGAATCCTTTACTTTTTAGCATGTCAATTCCCGTAAAAAATTGCGTCACGATTACTTTTTAACAGCACTGACATCTGCTGAAAAAGGGAATAATGCGAGAACAGCTGGATAGATTGCCCAATGCTGAAAAAAAGGCAGCCCTTTCCATCGCTCTGGCTGTGCCGGCACAGCCAGCTGCGTCAAAAAAGGGTCTCTAGATCTATGGCAAGCGATGAACGTTTCGATCGTCCGCCATCTTGCTGGTAGTTAAGTCGAGCGATGGCAACGGCTGCCCTTTTTTCAGCATTGGGAAAGGGTTGCGCCTCAAAAGGTTAACTCACCACGTTACAAAAACTGAGTAGTGATTCCTCACCTGTACACGCCACTCCTTCCCGACTTGAGTCTCTGCATTCGCTTGATATGCGGTAATCCTGGTGTGTCTTTGCAGTGATGAGATTGAGAGAGTTAAAGCGAAGTATACACTAAAATATTTGTTGATAATTACTGCCTTTAAGCAGAATTCATGATTTATTTTATGCTAACATGTAAAAGAGCTAGCAATATTGCGTGCTCTATTTTCAGGTAGGGCATTTTTGTAACATGCTATTAATTTTATTTTGTTTGAAATAGAGGAATAATGTATTAACTTTAAAAATAAGTATCATATAACAGCTAAAGGTTTCAAAATGGTTCTGATTTTTCCGACATTAGATGAATCTTTATATGCTAGGGGAGGGGGGGGGGGAGCTAACGCATATGCGCATGTGAGGCTCCGCATGATCCTTCAGGTTTACAAAAAGCAGTGAGCTTTATGAAAATACTGCCACACACACAAAGGAAATAATAGGGCAAAATAACAAAATCAGCATTAAAAATACAAGAACTTTTAAAGCTCATTAAGTTAATGTTCTGCTTGTACCATAATTATATATTTCCATTTTCCGAATCTAAGAACCCTAGAAACTACTTCAGTTTTGTTAAATTTAACAACTGAAGTAGCAGGCTATGGATTCTGTTTCCACCGTAATTGTAATTTTAAAAATAAAATTTGAAGTGCATTATTTATTTCAAAAACAAAAAATTGAAATGTACTGAGTGTTATTTTTATAATATGAACATAGTTTAGAATTTTTTTCTTGACAGAATCCTGCTTTTTACTTAGGCAGACTGGAAAATTTGATCATCCGGAGCCACTCACGCGTATATGCGTTTGTAGAAAAAGCGAACTCTGATTACGAATTATTTGAGACATTTTTTTTTCCAATTATGAAACATATCCTTATGTATTGATCCATGTGAGTAACATTTAAAAATAAAATTTAAACGATGGCTGCGACTGTCATAGATATCAATGTTTTTTAATAGAATTTTAACCGTCCTTGTAAAAGTGGGTACATTTTACATATCTAAAACGTACGCAAATTTCGCTGCAATGCTGCCTATTTCCCACAGATAGAGCACGAACAGAAGAAAAGGCAAACAAAATGAAATCGTTAATAATTTTCAACTTTTCTAGAAAGAGTTGAAAACGTTTCACACATTGTATACAAGCTAAAATAGTTGTATTTTGCTGGCTAGTTTTTAACTCTTTAGTTAAAAGGCTGGTTAGTTTTCTCTTTAAATACATCTCCAAAGTTTATTTTCCTTCAATTTTTGCGTCGGTCACTGAGAAAATATTACTTGCCCAATTTATTATTTGAAATAAGTAAGCCGTTTTCTTTAAAAGGGGTGCATATTCATTTTTGACAATAATGATTAAGTGCTTCAATCTGCTATGAGCTTTTACCTACAAGAGTTCCAGAAAGAAAAAAAGTTCATCATTTTTCCAACATAAATTTACGTAGTAAATAAAATTACAAACTATTAAAATGCAAACCTTTAAATATCTCTATACAGTATAAAATGGACTTATACCCATCAAAGAAAACGGCTCAGTTTAAGTCCTTGTTCCGTAGTTACTCGGCACCATTTATCCATTAGCAGAGAAAGTAGTTTTAGAGGAAAGAAATCTTGCTAAGTATCTCAGACCTTTTCAGGCTCTTCGGTCCTGCTTTAAGCACAGTTTAGTTTTGCAGGAAACAGAAAAATATAACTCGGTTGTTCGAGCCTCCTCAGGGGGAGACCCCCCTGAAGCCCCCTAATTTTTTAGTTTCATTATTGACATATTTAAAAGATATTAATTGACTATGTCATTTTATCGCTCATCTTTCGTGTATTTTGCCTGGTAACCCTATGTTTAAATTTTTAGGATTGTAACCTATTTATAGAAAAATACATGGGATGCATATTCTACAGCTTACGAAGTATTGTAAAAATAGATTTAATCTGTTGTGAACTAATAGTATTTAAATATATGTAAAATTATGCCGCATTTTTGGGACACACTTTTCGGACAATTTTCAATAAAGGGGGTGAGAGATAAAATGACATAGTCATTAATATTTGATTATTGAAAATTTTCTCGGAAATTCGGCTGTTTTTGTAAGATACAGGGAAAACAATGTAAAATTACAGCCATTAAAGTGAAATTGACCAAAAATATAAAACGTAACCCAACTTATTCGAGTTACTGCTGCCACTTAGTGTTCCAAAGATGAATTAGAGCATACATAGAGATGGAAAATAAGTTATATATAAGTTATATATTATTTTGAGTAGAAGTTCGTGTAAATGCATGATTGCTGTAAATGATTCGGAACAGGAAAATAAGCTGTGAAAATGCAGACCTTATGAGAGAAGGGTTGCTCCGTTTTTAAGGAATTAATAAAGGATGACTAACAAACACAATTCTGTGCAATACTGATGTTGTTGTTTTTAACTAAAACCCTTTCTTATGGAGTGATCCGACTATGAATCTTTCTAAAACAATCAAATAGAAAGAATAGTTAATTCTTAATACCTAGAATACTCGCTGCTGTTCATTATCGAAAATAATATTATCATAAACAATACCAAATATGTAAGATATTAGTTCATTGCTGCAAAATTGCTTTATTTATTGATAGTTAACCCGGTCGAAATAGAACTTTCGGGGTTGTTTTAATTTTTTCAGAAAATATCTGTTTAGACATATGCTTGTGGTCCAATATATTTATATCTCTGAGGGAGATTTAACTTGGGAGGTTGTCTACTTATTTATGTTGGGATTAGTTTTGAAAACTTCAATACAAGTCTTCTCATTCTAGCAATGTGCAATTTTATTCCAGCTGCGGATTTTATGGACCTCCTTGACACCACATAAGACATTTCATTCCTGATGTTGAACAATATGAGCTACAGTGGGGACATTCAAAGAACCCCGTCAGGAAGCAACGGCGGGCAAAGAAAGGGAATTACTTCACTGAGCTTTCACGGAAATGAGAGAGAGTATCTGGACTGTAAACTTAGGAATGCAAGCTGGGAATATCTATAATTCAATGCATTTAGGTTTATTTAACTCTCTTGCTTATAATAGTAATTGATAAAGTTGCAATACACAAGAGAAACAAAGTGTCAACTTGATATTCGATGTTTCTGCTATCTTGATTTTTTTTTTTTTTGTTTCTTGCTAGAACGGTTAAGTGAAAATTCATGCAAGCTACAACAGAAGAAAAACAAATAAACCTGTATTGATCTCGTCTATTATTTCTCCATACAGCGAACATTTGCGTGACCTACCGCGTAAATTATTGATAAGACTTATTGGTTCGATTGAAAAAAAAACAGAGCAAACGCAAGGATCAATACAGTATACGAAATGACGAAAAATACCGTTGTTTCTCTTCTGAATTACAGGAATCGGTCTTTTTTATCTCATGTACTAGAAATCTAATTATTTCTACACGGCGTTTCTTGTACTGCAGTCTTCCACTTTGTAATTTATTAATAATCGAAGTGTATCATTCCGGGAATAAGTGTGTCTGCAATTATGTGCAATGCATTTTCGAGCTGGTTCTCTTCCAAAATGCAAATTCTTCCGAGCACGAATAGTCCTATGTATTCGGGTAATCGCGTGACGCAAATCAACAGTTTACTATCAGCTATCAGTGTTATGTTGAGTACGTCTGTTGAACCCTTGGTTCATGACTAGTTAGGGTATTGGTAACGAGTGATTCCTAACTTTTAGCTAGCTAGTTACGTTCACGTCACTGCATTATGAATAAATTAAAGTTGTGGAAATTTCTCGTAACCATCGATTATTAAATTTAAACTAACCCACACACGAGAAATCGAATGAAGAAGTCACGCAATGACTGAAAAAATAGCAACCTCAAAATCCCAAATTACGAGATGAAATAATTTTTAAATTTAAACTTTTCTCAAGAGTGATTATGAAGCTTCAAACTAGTTAGATGGTTCTTTTTTATTAGCTAGGGTAGATGCACCAGTAATTGACACTTTACCAAACAATTGATTAGAATAATCTTTTATTTCAAAATTTTTATCAAATGATGCTGTTTAGTACCAGTTTAGACAGTTGTTTTCATTTTTATGAAAAAAAATATCAGTTCTGAAATATAAGATTATTATAACAAAGTATCTGGTAAAAATACAGTTCCTAGTGCACCTACCCTACTCTCTTAATAATCAAGAGTGAAAAACCAGTGCTGAGGAGTGATATATCACCCTACCTTCGTGACAAAAATCAGCCAACCTCCATAGAGTGAGAAATCACTATTCTGAAGAGTGACATTTCTGACTCTGGACTAGGAGTGAGAATTCAAAAACCCACTCCGGGAAAGAGTGCCTCACTCTAAGGAAAGGGTGACAGCACGCCATCCCTTAAAGAGTGGAGCGCTCTGATCAAGAGTGAGCTATGACCCTTTTTAAGAGTGACCGCCACTTTTTATAGGGTGATTATTCGAGACCGTATCCAGGGGTCCGGACCCTCCCCCCTCCCAAAAAAATTGATTTTTGTTAATAAAATAATAATAATGACGTCTTTTTGTGAAAAATTCTGCCTTTTCCACGGTTTGGACCCTGCCTGAAATTTTTGTCTGGGTACGGCCCTGGATTTATTCCTTGCATATGCCTTGCTTCTGGCTATCACTATTTTGGGGAAATTAAAATAATTCCTTATAAATATATATATATATATATATATGAATGTATCTGGTAACAGCATTGATTATTATTATTTTTTAAATATTTGGCAAACATTAAAAGATATTTTCTATATAGCATCAATATTTATCCAATCTTGTGAATTCATTGAAAATAAAATCCAATATTATAAATTTAATATTTTGCCCATTTGAAGTCAAATTTTAATACTATTGAATATTAAAGTATTTGAAATTCATCAATAATATTGAGTGTATATTAGAAATATTTCCAATATTATTAAGTACTAATTACTTTTAATTATTAAAATTTACATATATGTGAATACTTTGAGAGTAAAGACCACTTCCAGTATTGGTAAAAACTAGAGTTTAGCCCTGATATATGCTCAAAATGTTATTATTATTTGTAAAATTTTAATTAACATATGAAGTGTGTATTGATATATTAATTATATATTGAGAATATTTCTGAAGCAGTCTCACTACCAATGAACTTTTAAATATTAACTCAATATTGTGAAAACATTGATATCAAAAACCAATAATATTACAAAGTAGTAAGTGAACACATTGAGAATAAACAGTTTCCAATATTGGTAAATAAAATTCCAATATTGGTAAAAATTAGCATTTAGGTCTGATAAATTCTCAAAATAACATCATACTTTCAGTATGACTATACTAATACCTTTTCCACTGAATTTAACATACAAAAAAATATATTCTTAATATAGGGTTGTATTGGAAATATTTTTGAAGTAGTCCTCAATTGATAAATTTTTTAATGTTAACTCAATATTGTTAAAAAAAATTGAAAACAAAGATCAACTGTAACTTCGTCAAATGTATCAAATGTAACTTCGTACAAAGTAGCAAAGTTAATATTTGCCTCAGATATATTTAAAATGCATTTATAGTATTTGATATACATTGGAAATATATTCAATATGGATAAGTAATTACTTTAACATAACTTTATACCATTTTTAATTTTTTTGGTTAATATTTACTCAATATTACACTGGGAATAAAGCTAGTATTGGTAAAAAGTAGAAAGTTGATATTTAACCTTTATATTGTAAAAATTATAAAACTTTGCTGCTATTGAATTTAAATTAAATATATTTAAAATGTATCTGCAATATCGAGCGCCTTAAAAATATTCTTCATATCGTACAAGTAAATATTTTTGCCGCCTTTACCTTCCCCCCCCCCCCAAGTTTGTCCATGGGCAATCGTTAATACATCATAGCTGGATATTGGGTATATCTATTAGAAGTCCAACATAAAATAGATTTCTCTATTAGAAATTTGAGGTGTGATCTCTCTAATGAGTAAATAACATCTATAATATACAGGTATCTGTATATATGTAGCATAGTTATAATAATTAAACTTCCAGAAGATCTTAAAGATCCAGAATATCCCAAAAATGGCTATCTATTTCATATTCAAAATATCCAAAGATCAGAAATTGATACTTATTTCATATCCAGAACTTCTTAGATATCTATTTCTGGGCTTTGGATTATTGTCATGTTCAGAATGATCCATAACAGCTGGAAAATAAATTTTACGTAGCTCAATGGTACAAGTAATATCTGACCCCATGCATTTTTAGATTCTTGCTTTCATTCCAGTGAGTGAAATGTGGACTGTTGACACAAAACATACAGTATTTAAAATAAAATAACAGCCTATTCTGAAATTAAACAGATTAAGAAGGAGTACAGAGTTTCATTTTAATAATCAGATGATGGCATCACTAAAAGGTACCCCCAAGAGTTCCACATGGTTACTAAAACAAACCTCCATAACCTCTAGATCTATTTAGTTACAGAATTCGTTAACAGTTTATGTTTTGTTTGGTTAGTCAAAACGTAACAGGAATAGAAGTGAAAGTTTCAAAATGCTTGGAGGTGATCTGTATAGCCATTGAGCTATGTAAAATCCATCAGCAGGGGATTTATAAGAATTTTCTTTGTCTGCAGTACTATAACTTCATTTGAGGTAATCTGTGATCAAACAAGACTAGAAATAAGAGTTTCGGACATCCACATTACTCAACAGTGTGCAGAAATATTTGATATGTTCAATGTTACCTTTTCTCCTGCTGAAATAAAAAATCCCTGAAAGCTTATTTTTTACCTATGGTACATTTCAGAACAACTTTCACTTACAACAGTATTAACAAAACAATAAAAATAGTTCATGATAAGATATTTATATAAAATCAAAAGAATACTAATAATTTTGATTTTTAAATAGGTTTTATTTTAAGCATAATTTATTCAAACATTCTTTTCAACTATATTACAATTAACAAGTCTTTTTTTAAATTTTAAATAACTAAGAAATGAACAGGATTGAATTGTTATCGAAAAGAAATTATTTGAAATTAAATTTCAGTCATTTATACGAACAAATACAAGAATTATGAAACACGAAAATAAGTTAAAAGAGCAATAGCTATCCTTTAATTGAAAACCAAAAAAAAAAAAATTAAATAAACTAATTGTTGGGTAAATCAAAAATATAAATATATCTGCTGATAACCTCTGTTAATGTACATATCATGTTTGGAAATTTAAGAGAATACCTATTTTTCTATTCTTTCCCCTCCCCCCAGAAAAAGGAATAAAATATTTCTAAAATGGAAACTACTTTATATTGATTGATTTCTTTTTTTGTGAAAAGGGGTAAAGAAATATTTTTGTGCAGGCCAATACATAAATAATATAAATCAAAACCAATTATTTCATAATTCCCCAACAATGCCCATTTTGTTGAATACACCCAACATTTTTGTCTTGTCCAAAAACCATTATTTAAGGTTTAGAGGCATGAGCAAGAATACAGGTTAGAATCCTTAAAAAGTTCACCACCCAAGTCAGCCCCCCCAAGAAGACACCCCTCTTGTAGACTTGCCATAACGCAAAGAAATAATTGAAGTTTAGAGCATGAGGGTGAACCATATTAACCTCCATAGATAATGTCTGGGTGAGGGGGGAGGGTGGTGATTCAAAGAAAAAGATTTTTTTTTCACCTCTTAAAAAACCAAATTCCTCTTCTGAACATAATTTATACATCAAAATAAAAGCCATTTCTTAATTTTTTAATATATATACACATTCATTTCTTTATTTATTTTTAAGTGTGATTTTATATATTTCAATTTCACTTTTACAGCAAAATAGCTACAAATTACTTAATCTTTTAAAAACTTCAAATTGAAAAAAAAATTCTTTTAATATAGATTTTATGCAAGAATTATTATACTATTGAAAACAGATTTAGAACAATAAATGAAAGTAAAGCCAGAAAAACTCATTAGTATGTTAGAACAAAGTTCAATTAATACGAGGGCCAAAAAAAAGAAAGAAAAAACAGTTAATAAAAATATATAAGCAAAGTCTTAATAAAAACATGAGTAATGGAACTTCCAAGTCCAGAGTAGTCTTCAGCCTAGCAAATTTTAGTTTACGATGAGTTCTAAATTTTAAAAAAAAATTTAAACTATTACAGAACTGCAGAAGTAAAAAATAGCCTACGAATTGAAAAAAGTGGAAGATATCTCTTATTGAGACTCATGCAGGTTTGAATGAATTATAAAAGCAATGGCAGTGAACACACAACAAATTATTACAAATTTGGTTTAATTGTATTACATTGTTACATTTATATAAAATACAATCACTGGATTCAATATGAGTACTTCAATACTATTTCACATTCAGGGATTCTTCTAACAGCATCTGGAAGATAAAAATTATGACTTCAACAAGTAATTACAGAATTAAAAGTTAAAACATAACTGCTATTCTATCCTAATAAAAAAAGGGTACCCTCCCGCCTCCCCATAATTTGAATAAGACTGAAGAAAGGCTCAAAATCAGAAAGAGTTGGCAGCTAGAATATACTAGAGCATAAACTAGATCTATGTTAAATACATACAAAATAAAATTAGTTAAAATTAGTTTTGTGTGTACATGGATTAGTGTCAAATTTAAATCTCCAACTAAAGCACAGCTTAACACTTTCAACTAGGTGATGAATTTACAGAGGAATAAGTCAGCAGATCTTTTCATTTGATTCAGAAAACATTTTGTTTATAGTTTCACTAAAATCGGAGGATAACTTTATAATAAAAAGTCTGCAAATCTACATACATTTTGGAACACCTTTAGGAGCAGGTTAAATACAATTTTGGAACAGCACAAAAGCATACCGAAAAATGGTAATAATAAATACTTTCTTATTACCATTTTTCATATTACCATATTTATGTATGGTAATAATAAATACTTTCAAGTAACATTTACATATACTGTAACCTTCTGAGTAAGAGAGGGAAGGGAAACAGGGTTCCTACTGTTAAAATTGTACAAATTATGAATAAATGAATAAAATAAAAATGTAGAATTTAAGCTGCCTTTTACATTTTAATTTTGCCACTGAACATAAAAGCAAATGGAAAAAAAAACTGCAATAAAACCTAAATATAGCAGCTCAAAAAAAAAAAAAAAAATATTTTTTTACCTGCAAAAAATAAAAGAAAAATAACTTTAATTTTACAGATAAGAAATGCTTGTACTGTTTTATAAAATAATCTGTTCTCTATGTTCTATTAATATTAGAATATACTGATATGCAAAGTGATTGAGAGCACAAAATACTTTATTAAAAGTAAGGAACACATTGTAGGATTTACTTCACAAAATTTTATTTTGTGAGGTAAATCCTCTGAGGTAACACAAAAAAGAATAATTGGGGACAGTATTGAAGCGAAAATCCCATATCAAAGCAATTTGGAATAAAATTATCCCTGAATCACAGTAACCTGTGCGTAATAACAAACATCAAACTAATAGTGACAAAATAAATATTAAACACATAACTTACTATTGGTGAGTTAAATTTGCAAATTATTACAATCAATTAAAAAATAGAAAATATTCAGGACTTGTAATATATTTTAGGTACATCAAAAATTGAGTAAAAAATAAAGTGATAACTTTGCAATAAAAACTTTTCATGCACAGCAAGTAAAATATCATCAAATAACAGCATTCTTAGCAAAGATCGCATCTATATGTGGAAGATAAACAAAAGAAATAAATAATTAAACGGAAGTTTGAAAATACTTTTCATATCCAGTCTGGTAAATTACAAGGATTCAATGCTCAGAAGTGGAGCTAGAGGGGGACATTTGTCCCAGGGCATAGGATCCAAAAGGCACCAATTTGTATATAAAACTTTTTCCAGCGCATTTTGGTAAACAGGAAGTGATGCAAATTTGTTCTCGGGCACTGAAAATTCTTGCCACACCTCTGAGTACTGACCCCAATTAATAACCTAGATCTTCTTGAAGTCAGTTAAAAACTAGACTAAAGATATTTTTGAGTAATATTCAAATATACATATGACAACATGTGAACACTGACAAGGTTATTGCACTTTGTTAATACTGCAGGCTTAAAAAATCTGAATTTACTAAGGAAGTAAAGTTTACATTTACATATTGTATTAGTAAAATTAAAAAATAATATATTTCATCTGTTTTTACCACTAATGGTGGTACATGTAATATGGTGTCAAAACTGGTAGGCTAGTTTTCGATTTGGTTTGTACCAAAGTACAGATATGAGATTAACAAAAAAGGAAAAAAAGTCTGAAAGAATGTCCAAACAACTTTTGAGCAATTATACTTATGAATTTCAAGAGCAATAAATATTTTAATTTTTATTGATACTAAATCTATCTTACTTATATACAATTTTGCCTTACTGAAAAATCAGAAAATTTTTGAAAAAAATGAAAAAACTGTATTCTTTATAAACATTGAAAAAGGTCTGAATATTAAACTAAATTCTTAAATCTCATCTCTGAAAGTAGCATTTTACAGTTTACATTTTAAACAACAACAGCAGTGACAACATTAATAATAATAATAATAATAATAATAATAATAATAAAAGTTACAGGAGTTTCAAGGTTTTACTTACAACATATTTTTAAGAGGTAGTGAGGGTGCAGAGTAAAAAAATTAATCTGAAGGGACTAAAAATTGATTTTTATACTTTATTTCATTGTTACTTCATAAAATGTTGCAAATAAGACTTGATTTTGCAAGCAATTTATTAACTTGGTGTCAAATATGCAACTTGACATAAAAAATTTACATATAATAGAGATTAAATAAATGACAGAATATAGCATAACATAAAATGATATACTAAAGAGTTGCCTGGGTCAAATGCTTTAATAAAGAATACCACATTGAATTTTACTGTATAAATATTTATTGTTTTACTCATTGATGTAACTTTACCAAAAGTTATACTTTTTTTTTCTTTTAAGAACAGCCCTAATAACTTTCTCAATTTACATGAAATTTATAAAATTTAATACATAGTCACTAACTGCCCCAAAGTAACATCACTTTAGGGAAAAAAAAAACTAAAAAAAAAAAAAAAAACATATAAATCAATTTGGAAAATAAGAAAAAAATAAACTAAACAAAAAAGTAAACATCTCAAAAAAAAAAAAAAAAAAGTTATTGACAATTATGAAATTATGCGATACAAGCTTTGAAAAAATTAGACCGCAGAGATCAAAAGTATGCAGACTTTGAACTAGTAATTAAGAACATTTAAAGAATAAATAAACAAATAAAACAAAAATATGAATACCACTTATAATGCCAATAGTTTCTTCTCTTTTACAGCATGCCACTGACAAAAATTCAATGGTTTTCCACAGGACCAGTTCAGAGTACTAGAAAATAAAAAGATAATAAAGTGATAAACAGCCAAAATCAATCAGTTTTTCTTGTAACATATTTTATTCATCACTTGGCTCTGCAAGCTTTAAAGACAGGCTTCTCAAAAACTCGGTATAATTCAGAATGCTTCTTCATAGACAGCATGATGAACTTTTATAGAACAACAAAACTGCAGGTCTTATCCCATTTTTAGGGAGAAATTCACGAAAGTGGAAACTGTATCTGATGGCTAATTCTCCCTCTATTTTGGACAATACAATATGTTATAAATTTTTCTCTGAGTATTTCACTTCTATAAATTAACCATTTGTATTGCCATAAATACAGCTTGTGAAGAGAAATTCTGAATTTTCAAATTTCTGACATAGTTGAATTCTTTTAAAACCTGTTCAGAAATTGCATTATTTTTTGTAAAAAAAAAATAATAACTTGATTGAAACATTTTGTTTCTACTCAGTGAGACACTTAATGAAACACAATTTTTGTGAGAAATCTACTACCCATCTGATTCAGTGCTTAAGATATACATTCTTCTAAAATGGGATGCTTTGCAATGCAAATAATAATAATAATATAAAATTCACACAGACATGTGTATAAGGAACATTTATAACATATGATATGAATATAAAATTAACTCCCAAATTTAAAAATACACTGAAACAGTAAATAATTAAAAATAAATACATACTTATATCTAAAGACATCCAAAGTAGTATTCACCCTTATCAAAGGTTCTTGAAAAATCACCCAGTCATCGCTGTTATTAACTCTCCTATATTTCAAGAAAATGAGTATTCAGTACATAAAAAACATTCTAAAAGTTTCGTTTTCTAAAGCAACCAATTTATATGAATATTCATTTATTATCAATTTATATATATTTAACTAATGACCACCCAAGGTAGGAGTCTTCAGTTAAAATTTACATTTAAACATTATCACAAGAACAAATGATTCGGTGGTAGATCGAGGGGTAATGGGATGAGTGGCTATAGGGCTTCAGTCCCCCCCCCCCAATCTCAAATCCAGGCAGCAATTACGACATAAAGTCGCTTGAGTCAGAAGTATGGGTCTAAATGGGGGCCCCCTTACATTTTGTTTCTTCACCGACTCTGACAATTGTCTTTCTGTATTTTCCACAGTATTTACCCGCTTGCCCATGATAATCAGGGAACAATCATATTACATTAAATTTTTCAGTAATATTTGACTTATTTATTAAGATATATTTTTCAGAAATTTGTATATGAATGCATTTAAAATTATTTCAGATTTTAAATGCAAAAATAATGTGTAACAGATAAACAGTGATAATTCGCAAGTAATAATATATTAAGATGCTAACATATAAAAAATATATACTTGTGCAATATATATGAGGAATATTTGAAATATACACCCAATATTGTGGATACATTTTAAATAAATTTAATTTAAATTCATTAAGATTGACAATATAATGGATAAATATTAATTTGCTACAATTTACATTAGTATTTATTTCCAATTTAATGATAATATTGAATAATTAAGTATATGAACATGAAAAAATAAAAATACTATAAAATTAATTACTTGTCAATATTAGGAATACATTAGAAATATTACCAATGTTTACCTAATATTGTGGATACATTTTAAATACATTTGGGCTAAATATTAACTTGCTGCTATGTAAAAATACTGGTTTGGGTTTTCAATGTTTTACAATCCTGTGGGGTGCTATTTGAAAGTTTATTGGTAATGGAACTACTTCAGAACTACTTCCAAAATATAGGCAATATTGCAGATACATTTCATTTAAATTTAGTAGAAAAAGGATTAAAATTATTTTGAATTTTTAAGTAAATTTTACCAATATCATAAATTTATTTACCCTTAATGATACCCAGTAGAAGACCCAAACTCTGAAATCCATGCTGTCTGCTTTCTCAACAATGTCAATAAATAATGAAATCTGTTCTGCTACCTGCAAGTTCAGAAAACCACAGAATAATATTAAATACTTGAAAAATATAACATTAATGATATGGGCACCCATAAGGGGGGGGCTCAAGGTAGGGAACTTGCTCCCCCCCTAGGAGAGGAGAGCAGGGGCAGGGACATACCCCAAAAAAAATTCTGGGAGGGTCCAAAAATTTCGGAGGGGGTCCAAACGATGAAAAAGGCAGAAATTTTCACAAAAAGACTTCACCATTATTGCTTTGTTAATAAAAACTGAAATTTCGGAGGTGTTACAGACCCCCACCCCCCTTCCTGGGTACGTCCTTGGCCAGAGGGTGACTTGTGGGGCTTCAGCCACCCTCGAAATAAGTAAACATAAGAAATGGAGAAAATTACATATTCGTGGGTAATTTTGAAAGTTCAGCTTGAAATTTTTAAGGTTTAGATACGTTCCTAAGCCAAACTCACTTCACCCCCCCCCACTTAAGTATGTTTTTTCAATCTGCAAAGATATGTTCTGATTAAATGAATTTAAAATGAAATATGCTAGATAAATTTTAAGTTTATGAACATTTCCTATGCAATATGTGAAATAACCTTTATTAAAAATGAAGTCTTAAAAAAATGCAACTCAAAGCATGGCTTTATCCATAACATTACAGAAATAATTCAGCAATCAAAATTAATTGAATGTCAACAATATTATTTGAATTGTCTTAGACTGAACAAGTGTAAAGTAAGCTTTATTTAAGGGGAATAGATGAAGTGAATATTATCAAATACAATGAAGAACCGTTCTGATTATACCATCTTTAAAATAAAACAAACTACATTAAAATCGGCTCATCCATTTGGGATCTATTTTGCCACACACACATCCAACTTTTAGAAAAAAAAAACCCAGGCATTTAGTATCTTAGAATGAAAATTTAATAAACTAAATTCATATTCTGAAAAAATTTAAGGACCCTTTAAAATGGGGTGTCTGGGGCATGTGCCCTCCTTGCTCCTGTGATAATCATGGTCTTATCATCACAGGATTTTCAGTAGTATTTGACTTAATTATTAAAATATATTTTTCAGCAATTTGTACATAAATGCACCTAAAATTATTTATCAGATTTTAAATTTTGAAATAATGTACAGTAGATAAACAGTCTTAATTCACCATTACTGTGATATTAAGATGCTGACACATTAAAAATATTTGTTAGTACAATATGAGGGAAATTTATAATATACACACAATACTGTGTGGATACATTTTAAATATATTTAATTTAATTCATTAACATGGACAATATAATGGATAAATGTTGCTAATTTTTACCAATATTAGTTTTTATTTCCAATATAATAACAATGTGAAGGATTGAGTATATTAGCATTAGAAAAATAATAAAATGGTGTAAAAATATTTTTAAAAATTACTTGTCAATATTAAGAATACATTATAAATATTTCGAATTTTTACTTAATATTGTGAACACATTGTAAAGATATTTGGGCTAACTACTAACTTGCTACTATTAAAAACTTTATCAGTAATGGAATTACTTCAGAAACATTTCCAGTATATAGCCAATATTATGGATATATTTCATATGTTAATTAAATACAATAGAAAAAAATTAGCATTATTTTGAATTGGTATCTAGGCTAAAAGGTAAGTTTTACCAATTTGAGAATTTTATTTACCAATATTGATACACAACAGAAGACATAAAATCTACCATACCAAAATCTGCAAGGCTCTAAAATTAATACTGTATTACTAAATTTAATATTGTAACACTTACCTTTATTACCAGTAATATTAAACTTATCCGTTACTATACTATTGAATTATCCTTAAACAGTATACAAACTTTTCAATTCCAAAAATCTCGCATTTAACGCCAAAAACAATAACTTTTTTTCCGCGTTGAATCAGTTTACAAGCTCAAGTATCCCTTGTGTTTTTCGTACTACTAATGAAAGCTCACACATTCTGAATCATCTGCTACTTTCAGCTGGTTTCCCTGATTTAAAAGTGGACTTTCCTGGGGCCATCTGGGGTGTTCGATCGTAAATTATCCACTTTACCATATGAGAGAGAGGTTTGTGTATGTGTAAAAAGTGGAGAGGGAAATATTACACCACAACAACAGAGCGGTTATTTTGATCTAACAACGTATATATGTATATTCTAAGCGTGAATCTGTGCTAGAATGTGCAATAAGATAAAATGATGCACATAGACATATTGAAATTTAATCACAAAATATTTTTTTTTCCCACGTTTATAATTTATTTCAATATAAATTGCATACAATATATAATTGATCATTATTTTCTGCTTTTGATTTAAAATTTTGTTTATACTATTTGCAACAGGCGCGTATCCTTCCTAAAAATCTGACCCTTTACTTAGTTTAAAATTTGATACTGAGGCTACAGTTGAAACAGCTTGCTTACAATTTGATACACAGGTTAGAGCCCTCTCCACCCCCGAAATAAAATCCTGACTGCACCACCGATTTACAAACACGCATCAAAACATGCTCAAATATTATATACAGAAACAAAAAACGAATGCAAGATTTCAGCTATATAAGCATAAATAACATACTACGATCAAGTATAGAGACGGATCCAAAGATCAATTTCTCGGAAGGGTATAAAATTAAAAGAAGCAGGCTTGTTTAAGTCTTAAAAACAAAATGTATAGTAAAGCAAAATGTTAACCCTAACCAAAGCAATGTCTGTCGGAAGAGCTGGAGTCCTAATGGATCCGACACTGAATCAATGTATCTTATATGTTGTGAATTATCAAATTTTAAATAACATTTACAATAATTGAAAAGTTATAAGGTTTTACTTACTTGTGTTAGCTAAAAGTATTCCATTACTTGTAAGCAGTTGGTACTTCGCAACTGCAGTCCAATTCCAATATGGCGTCGTTTGGATGTGGAAGCAACGCACTCACTCCTGCTGAAGTGAACGCATCATGGGAAATGTGGTGACTCTCTCGCTAGAGTGAGCAGATAGCGCCTTCACCCTTACTCTAAGAGTGACATTGTCTCACTCTTGCAGTTAGGGTGACAGAATCCTATCGATGAAGAGTCATAATGCAGTTTTCTCACTCTTATCTCACTCTATCTGGGATCATTTGCCGGTGACTTTTTGTAAGAGTGACAATGTCACTCTAAATTTTTAAGAGAGTAATCAAAGTTGCAAAGTTCTTATGATTGTGGTTTCACTGCCTGTCTCTGCTCTCTTAGCTTGCTATGAGATTTATCAATGTTGTTTGCTATGTGCTCTACTTGTGCTTTATTGAGTCAGGTATGCGAAAGGTGATCAGATTCTACATCCTGATTTGGGTAGTTAACTTTTAAGAAAGGTGCAGCCATTGTGTGCCCCCCGAACCGATCGTTCTGGTTAAGTATACTTTTATGTATATTATTTTAAAAGGTTTTTAATTATCTTTATGCTTTAACATCGGTTGAGTGTTCCTGTTATATAAAAAAATTATTTTACTTTTTCAGAATTACAATTACAGGAAAAATTAAAAATCTAAAGATTTCCTATTATATTTAAAAGGCAAAAATAAATGTCATTTATATTCGTAATGAAATAGGTCATGTCAAGGACACGAAAATTTTGAAGATTATCACCAAAAACTATAATATACACTGTAAGGAACGATGAAATTATTTAGGAAAAAATTTCGAATGAACAAAATTTTTCTAAATGTGCAAAAAACAAAAAATGCTGCAGTGCAGTTCCATATTTGAAGCGTTTCTCACAAAATTTCAGAACAGGAATAGATTTTTTGATCACTACAATGAATTGTGCTGCGTTTCAAAAGACATCCTAAATTTCCTAGCGCAATCACTTTAAGTTGTGTTCAAGGAACACAAAGCTTTTTTAAAACAACAGCAGTAATAGACAGTAAGTTGTTGGAAAAAAGTCTCACAAGTACGAGGTTATGAATTTCCAGCACATAATTTTCCTATAAATTACTCTCCATACTTGAAAATTCAAGCAGCAAACCTGGAGAAATTCTTCGCGTTTATCTCCAACTCTTATCTGTTTTTGTTTCCTCAAAACCAGTGAATCTGGAAGAGTTTGTTTACTTTTAGGAGTAATTAAGGCACTGCCTACTTCTCCTCTAACATATTAGCGATTCAGGAAACAAGTTCGCAGTGACAGGCCATCGCTCAAAACCCGGGCATTTTAAAATTCCGCCAGGTACGCTCTTTTAATCAATAACCTTAATTTTCTGCCCATTATTTATAAGCGCCGAAAATTATTAAAACGCGGAAAACTGTTAAAAGTGTAAGTTGAGTAGAAACAAGATTCTGCATGGATTGGTAAAGAAGTCTCGCGATTAATTTGAAAAGCGTTAATTACCATGTTGTTTCTGCTCCACTTGCCTGATATGTTAAACAGCAACACACGTTCTTTGGTACCCGAATCCCATTGATTTAATAGTTCTCGTGATTTCCATGTTACCCTTTTAAAACTTGCGAGCAGAATTCAAAAGCGAGGTATACATAAGTTGCATATTCACTTCAGCAGGTTACTCTTTAATTTATTGTAAACAGAACGATTTCGAATGCTGAATTTTATCTTCGAACGTATGTGACGGGCGTATAGTAGGCAACTCAAGTAAATTGAATTTTCTTTTGAGAAATTTTTAGAGTGAGTTTAAATTTACTTCCACTGTTTAATGGAACAATTTTGTTTTGAGCGTGAGGCTGCAGAGAAATTAGGCAATGTTTCTCAATGCGTTGAACTGAACTAATAATTGAAATAAGTCCCGTAACACTGAAGCCTGTGGAAGTATGTCTAGAATTACCAAAGAGTAATATATTTTCTACTTAGTTATATACCGTCTTTTCTATGTAAAACAAATTGGTTAAATTATTAGTTATGCTGCCTTTTCAACGTTAAAATAATAGGTTCTGAGTTAATTTAATTAACTTAGCAAGGAAGTTTTTCTCACTTTTCGTCATAATATATACCATGCAACATAATTTGGTAAGATTCGTTAAACATAGATTGGTTTTGTTCATAAATTATGAGACTGATGTTATTTTGTAGTCTGAAAAGTTTTCTGGTGTTATTTTTAATAATTAGAATAGGCAACTTACACAAACAACAGTTTACCAGATCAGTGCATACGTCCGTAATGTAAATTGAAACTTTGATATAATACAAATTTCAGTTTATTAATTTGATGGACTTGTTTAAGCAGATGAACAAATATTGTTGATCGTAATAAACTTAGATCAATCTTATACTATTACATACTGTTAATCCTAATAATTTCACGATTTTTGGATGATGAATCCTAAGCTGTGTGTCTTTTAATTTATTTTTTCTCTTGCTCGTACAATTTCCATGAAATTTGGAGCTTTATTCATGTATTATCGTTGAAAGTTTTGGCCCTTTAACCTCTTCGTTACAGAGGTCCATATATATGTAGACCTTTTTATTTCCACTGTTAAGATTTTTTATAGTTCTGATATTACGTCCATAAGCATGTGAATGGGTAAATCCTACACACTGACACACATATTTTATTTGCGCTTGTCGGTATTTTATGCTTTTTTTGCCATTACAATTAAAGTATGAAGAATATTTGAATATAATTGAAATTTCCTAAGTTGAATTTGTGAATATATTTTGTTTTATCCGAATTTCGTACGTCTAAAAGAACTTGTAGGACATCATATACTTTTAAAAGTGTCTCGACAATCTTCGTTTGTGTGTGATAACAACTTTTTAACGACTGAAGCATTGAGAATTCAGATTTTATTCAAAAAATTGTTTGGAAATGTGCTTACTACTTGCCGTTTTTAAGTATAATAGGTTTTCTTTTAAACAATTATAAGATTAATCTTGAATTTCATGATGTGATGATGAGATGTGAGATTTTTGTTGGGTATGTGAAGAGGTTAGAGGTTGATTTTGTGATTGTCGCATACCATACTGTGGTGAACTTCTCAAGAATGTGTAATGTACGTAAATTGTAGAAAGAGCAGGGGGCATGCTTTCTGTATGTGTGATAGCCAAATATAAATAGAAAATTGAAGCAAGTGCAACTGAGAGCTAGAATAGAAAGTGAACTGAATATACAAATATACAAAATTCTGGACCAGAACACCTTTTTATACAATATAAAACGTTGTTTATGATCAGAGAGTCAGCGTACGCTGCATGGGAAGTACCCGCCATTGAGAAAAAACGTATTAAACTGGCGCCTTTTTGCGTTCAATGGAAACACTTAACACTTAAAACACTTAATACTCATCTTTCATTTTACACTGTCGATCGATGAATCATGCGACAGATTGCACCGTGTGATTCCGTATTATTGGGTGCATTGATTTTTTAATGTTATACCTGGTGCATATTTATTAAAGAATGTAACTGAAGAAAATGTATTGGCTGCAACAATACATTGATTAAGAAATATATGTATGTTTACGTTGGACTTTTATATATTAATCTAGCAAGCGGTAATTCTTTTTTTCGTTAAAAGGTCGCACTGGCTGACGGTATTAGTCACATATATTTTTTGGAAATAATTTTTATGCATCCTCTTACCCAAAATGGGAAATAAGCATTTTTGTCTGCCAATGGACATTGTAAAAATAAGTTAATTTTATAAGAAATTAAAATTATAAACAATAATGTGCTTCTAATGTTACCGTGTTATCAATAATTGTAAAAGTTTTTAAAATAATTATTAATAAATCAACCAGTACGTGTTACGTTATAGAAAAGCAAATTGGTTTACAGATAAACGCCTCTGAAATTTTGTTATTCATTTAATCCATTTTACATCATATTTTCTTTTTAAAATTCTTTATACAGTTGCTTGACTGCTAAAGAAAGGATGTATTTATTTTTATTTTTATTTTTATGATGCATTTAATTTTATTAAGTTACACATTTAGCGGTAACAGACGGAAGAAATAAACATATGTAAGTTTTCTAGAGCTGTAAGCTGTACACTAAAAACAAGAGAATGAAAGTTACATGCTAATCATACAATCAAACAACATAACTTCGTTTTTTTAAATTGCTACATCATTTTTAAGACTTTCCGACAATATTTAAAAGTGTTTATGATTTCGGTTTGTCTGTCTGTCCGTCCGTCCGTCTGTTCGTTCGTACTCTAACTCCCGTAAATATGCATTGATTATTGTGAAATTTTTAACATTTTATTTCTATGTACTGTGCCATGCACCGTACTTAAAACAGTGCATGTAGTATTTATAGTTCTTCTAGAGAACTACTGAAAAGATTTTCAATACATTACGCTCTATCCACAGTCGTTCTTAAAGTGTATTTTAGAAATATTTGGCTGTTTGAGATGAAACAAACTTATGCATTTTACTAATTATTACAAGGTAAAGCTCTCCATCGAAAATAGTGTCTGTATCATTAATAGTTCTTCTACATGAGCACTCAAAATAATTACAATACTTTACGTTTAACGACAGTTTAGAGACAGGCATCCATTTAAAGCACAATACTAATGTTACTAGGTAATACTATGACATACCTTCTGCAAAAGGTACGCCAAAAGTCACCAAACTTTTGCGATAAATCGTCAAATATTGTCAGAAAAAAATCTTTCAAAAAAAGAATTGCGCTTGGCAATATTTTCTTACTAAGCTGGAAATCAAATAATACCTAATGTCGTAATAACAAGGTATGATGATTTTAATGAAAATCTTGAAAATTCATTACTCGCACTCAAATTAACGGATTTAATGCGCTGTGTTGTGTTAAGGCAAAACTATCCAAAGGTTATCTACTTAGGGGATGTGTGTGTGTGTGTATGAGCGCGCGTTGGAGTGTGTTGGAAAGTATTTTATAATTGATGCGTTTGGCTTGATATATTTAGTAGTTAATCGAACTGCAGTTAATTTGTTTTAGTAATACGTGCCTTTCGAGTAGCTGAATCTACATTCTGCAATCAGTCCTTTCTTATTATTTTTTCCTTTCTCTATTTTTTTTAAAGAATCGATTTTATATTTGTATTACTACATAAAAATGCGTAACGTTTTCATATATTTCTAAAGTATTTAATTATTATGATGTCGGAAGGAGGGGGGGGGAGGTAATGGAAATTGGGAATATTTTAAAAGAGTTCACTAACCCCCAAGTTATTCTAGATTTTAATCGTATAACGTCGGTTCATTGCATCCACTGAAGTTTTTATATTTAACAAAAAATGGATCTTAAAGGAAATTCTGTTATTTTAGGTGGAGTGAGATAAAATCTTTCCTCTAAAAAACACTTTCCTGCTTTCCTGAACACTTTCCTGAGATTTGTGTCAAAATTTTTGGAAAAGAAAATGATCAATATTAAAAAAGTGTGTATAAAAGTTTATAGATAAGATTTTTCATGAATACATGGTAATATTATCGCATCTATAAAACAAAACTTTATACTAAGATTAGTACGAAATAAAAGATATTTTTTTCCTCATCTTCAAAAAAAAACTAATAATAGATAATTTGAAAAGTTACTTTGAAATGTATCAACATTATAATATCTAGTTTTATAAAAACAAGAAGAACTTATAACGGAAGTTGAAAGTTACGGGCAAACATTTTCGATCTCATGATTTAAAATTTGAAACATAAAATAACAAACTCGATTTTTAAGATAATCGAAGAATAGTAAGTTTTTAGCAGCATTTTAAATGAGAGTAAAACGCACTTCACGAAAAGGAGTTTCTAATAATAGTGCTGAATTCGGACAAAAGTAACTCAAAAAATATTTATGAGCAATAAAACCATAAGAACATTTCAAAAAGTACGGCATTCGTGACTTAGTCTGGAGTAAAATACCCAGTCACCAACTTTAGCATATGGACTGTACACGAAACGTGTACAAAGAAGTGTTTTTTAAGGTTAGTTCCAAAACTCTCCAGTATAGGTGGTGCTTTGCATAGAAATCCAGATCAAGAAATGACTGAAATTAGTTAATAAATGTTCAAAAACTATTGAATAAATGTTAAAATCATGAGTAGTTACCGAGTTAGTCATTTCCATTGTTAAATTTGCTGCTTTTCCTTCCAAAGCGCCACACACGGGCGTATTTTCAAATATTCGCGGAGAAAACTCCAATATACGCAGTCAGCCATGACAGTCGCGTTACTTGTGTTTTCGATTCTACTTGGTTTCTTGAATCCAAAACAGCCGGCATAATCGTATGTTTTAATGGTTATCCACTATTGAAAGTTTGTCGTCGCCTAAATAAAAACTCATTATTGTTTAAATTTGAAGTTATTAAAAAGAAAAGTTCTCGTGTTTTATAAGTGTTTGGTGTAACTTTTGTACTGGATTGTGAACCTTGGGGGAATATATTTGTGTATTTAAAATGTAGTTATTATTTTCTTTAGTTCTTTTTGTAAAAACCAAAATAAAACAAATCTTTGAGTTAAATTCCATGCAATTTTTAACTTTATTGAGCTATAAAATTATAAATTCTTTAGAATCAGACTACGTTAGAAAGATTATAATAAAGTCCCTTATCGCAGCTTAATGTCTATGTTAATTGTAGTTGCTAATATTTGCTGCTTTTCTTATTACTAGATAATTAACAACAAAATTAAAAAAACACTAAAATACTTTTTATTTCTTTTATTTTTTAGGTTCATGTTCTGAGAATGTCGTCATGTGCCGTCGAATATTAATTAAATATTATAGAGAGTGTAATTCAAAAGATAATAATAAAAAGTTTGAAAATCTTGTTGACAAAGTTAAAAAAAAATTGGGTATTGGAGATGATTTAACCGATGACTTTTGTATGCTTTTTGTATGTTTTTTTTCGATTTCTTTAGCTTTTTAAATGTTTAAATCCATATAATGGTTTTGACCAAAAAATTTTAAAAATCCGCCTGTGTGTGCCACCTAGTGGACATTCTTTGAACTAACTTTCTTTTTCTCCAAAATTTCTTGAGCAAATCTAATGTAGAACTTATATATATATAATTTGGTTGCAATCCATTCGCCAGTTTTTGAAGCAGAACAGTGTTTATAGGGGAAGTTTAACAACTACCAACCTATATTAAAAAATACTAGTTCAATTTACATAGTTGTATAATACAAGCTTTTTAAGCAGAAGTTGGGGGCTTGCTTGAAAATAGTAATTTGTTGAATAGTAATACACTCGTTATTAATTTATTAATTCATTTGAACCAATTCAAAATTTCCAAGAAATATAAGACCAAAGACAACTGCAAAAATAAAGTTACATGAAGTAGCAAATGCATCTACTATTATTTATGAAACGAATTTTCAGATGAAAAGTTCTATGCTCAAATGTAAAAATGCTCAGTTTTATAAATTGTTCTACTTGGATTTTATCATGCGAGATTCTTTCTTTAGTTTTATAAACCATGAAAAATGTACACAGATGACTCATAGTTAGCATAAAGCATTTTAATTGTGAAATGTTTTACACTTTCTCGCGTTTTTGCATAAGGACTTAAAATATAAAAAGCTAGAGCTTTATTTTGGATGTATTCCAAAAGGAAATCAAGAATCTTCCTGAAATCCAAACACTTAATCTCATAATCTTTCAGAAGAAAGGAACAGACATAAAAAATATTTTACATTCACGCATGTTTTGAATTCTAGACAAAGTTCTTACTCCTCGTTTGTCTTAGATTCCAGAAATAAAATGCATTAACATGAGTAGTATGTGCTTTCTGTTCCCATAAAAGAAGGATTGTTTTGATAAGTTAAACGTCAAGCCAAAACATTTGTCCAAGTAAGTTTTATTATTTTACACGATTTACTTTGCCAGAGTGTAATGATAAACTTTTGCTATAAAAATAAAGCACATTAGAGATGACCATCCTGGTGATATTGGAAAAATTAAAAATAGCCTTTGATTAAATAAATACAAGCAGTAGCAGTGGAAATATAAATATTAATCAATATTAGTGTTAAGCTATTTAAATTGCAGTAATGATATGTAGTTCTAACAGATGAATTGTAATTTTGGACTTCCGATTTTTATCAAACATCCATTTGAGGATAAAATGAAAATAAATTAATTAATAAACATTGCGTTTTATACAGTACATTCCATTTTCTTTTTCATCTCCTCTGGTATATACAGTAAATCATTTATGCATAATCAATCAATTTGTTTCTAAAAAATGTTTATAGCTAGGGATCCATGCTTTACTAGACAGAAAACAAGTGAGACGAGATACAAGTTGACAATATAAGCAAACACTAAAATTATGTCCTATGCTGTAATCTGCTATTAAAGTTAAAATAGCCGTTAAAAGCATAATGAAATTAATGCTACTATTTAAATACTATAATTAATTCTGAATACATTAAAACATGAAAATAATCAGCAGTAATATATAGATTTGTATAATAAAATAGTTCTACAAAAATCCATTATCAGATTTAGCGAATCAATCAGTTGCAAAACAGCTTAGTAAACAGACTATTATTTAAATATAATAAATTGTGAGTATATTAAAATTTTAAAATAATTAGCAGTCGTAGAAATATTGATCTGTGTATAAAAATAGTTGTACAATACTCAATTATTAGATTTAGTGAATCAAAGAATTGCAAACAGATTAATGAACAATTCTTTATGTATATGTGCTAAGTTCATATATGTCTTGAAGTTTGGAGTTCTTCAGATATTGCTTGGAAACTTGACATAATTGCTTAAATGTATGAATTCAACTATTATTTTTGTGATCATAATTTTATCGTACAAGCTGCTGCAATTGAGTCATCTGTTGTTTCTTAACGATTAGTACTTTATATTTTTTCCTACACTTATTTGTTATTCTTCCATCTAACTTATTACTATTGTAGCTGTTAAAATCTTGTATTAATAAAACATTTCCTTTACATTAAAACTGCGTTTACTCATAATGATAAAAAATAGAGTGAAATAGTTCAAGCGGAAATAAACTAAACTTCTTTACCACAGAAAAAAATGCTTTTTATCCATTTAGATTCTGTTCTTGCTAGTCGAAAAGTAGTGTTCGTAGCTTTTTTTAATTGCTTTCCCTTTTTCTTATAGAAAAAAACCGAAAGGCTTCAACAGCGTTTATTTAGGAAAGAAAAATTGTTGCTTTTCTCATTTTGGAGTGGGTCCAGTTACTCCAAACAGATTCAGAGAGAAAAGTAGAAAGGAACATATTGTCACATTTTGTGCTATTTAAATGAAAGGTGCTCCGTGAAATATTCATTCCTGTGTGAAGAGTGTATATAACTGAAATAATTTTCTGTATTTACGTTTTATACCGTCGACCGCACCAAACTGACATTTGACGCTCGAAACACTTACATTTGCGGAAATTAAAGATAATGACGTATTAAGTAAGTAAATTGTTATCTAATACAGTGGAAAAGGGTTATCAACACTAGTAATTAAGAACTGCATAAATGTGTAACATTGATGGTGCTTAACCTCACAGATTGAGTAATAGAAATTACTGCCGAAAATGATCGACAGTATAATTCATGTTAAGTACCGATTTTTCAATGGAGTCGAGGAGTTCCTATGGGAACGCCTAGGCACATGTGTACCTCTAAAAATTAATTTTCTTCGAATATTGAATAGTTAATTGATATCAGCTTTTATATATTAACTATTTCAATGATAGACAAGGTGTTTCAAAAATAGAGTAACACATTTTTAGAGAGGAGGGGATAAGGCACATAAGAATTGCGTTTCAACGGGGGGACAAAAACATTTTTTTTCTTACACCCGTTAATAATCACTCCACAAAAGATGTTAAAATGTAAATGAAATTTCTTACCATGCCTTGCCAAAATCTAATTATTTTTCCACAAAGTAATTAGAAATTAACACTGAACTAAAATTGATCAGTACGTATACATCTTGCACAACATACATAATGAAGTAAAGAGTATTTAATTTTGAATGCTGTAATTGTCGGGTAATAAACCATTTGTTATAAAACTTAATAAGGTAAGTTAGCTAAAAATTCAACACATTTTGTTGAGTGATTATTAACTGGTGTATGAAAACAATGTTTTTGACCTCACACTTCTATGTGATTCTGAATCTTTATCCTTCTTTACCACCCTTAAAAATTGCTTCTGTATTTTTGGCACATAATGTACCGCATTAATTATTGCCATGTCACAAAATAACTTATCCACGCTTATTATGATGGTTTAGTAAGTGTATAATTGCTAACCTTTACCAGATCCTAATTTTTGTTTTGTCCGATGGCAAACATGCGGATTAGAGTCTTACACATAAAGAAATGAACGCAAATTTTCAAAAGGTTCACAGAGGTAAAAGACTCATTTGTACTAAAAAAATTCTTAGATATGATAAATCTTTTGTTATGCTTTAAATGTAATGCTAAAATAATGTTTCCAAAGTTTACATGGAGAATCATATAAACCTTTCTCTCTAAGGAAATGTGTTAATCAAGATTAAAGTTTGTTGTCATTCTACTCAGAAAAAAAAGTTATTCTGCTGGATTTTTGCCAAATGGGAATATGTAAAATGATATATGTTACTCATATGTAGTTTGTTTTAAAAAATTAAATCCTTGCTAAAAAGGAAAAAAAGTTTTGCATATTCTCAGATTAAACCATTCGTAATTTAAAAGTATTATGCGTCTCCACATCTGAAGAAAATGCTATATTTCATATTTAAAATATGCCCAAAATAATAAAATTTAATTTCACGCTTCCTTTCTTCCATAAGTAAAATCCAGATTTCCAGATATCTTTCCCATTTAAATGATCATGATGACTTTATAAGCCTATAGTGATGTTACGAAGTTATGTATATTTTTTTACATGATGTATACTTGTGATTGTTTTAATTAAAATCTGAAAACAAATCAGGAACTTTACATCATTTAAATCTTATATAGATCTAATTTAGGATCTTAACACTTACTTCAAATGTCTTTATTGTGAAACACCGAATCAAAAGCCGTCGTAAAATAATTACTTATCACATCCATTATGCAGTCAGTTTAATTAGTGACGATTTATCAAATAAGCCAAGGGAGCTCTGCTTCTAATCACTGATGTTGTCCTGTAATTTAGATTTCCCAAATTCTCGTACTTCCTGACTGCTGCAAAAAATGAGTGTGCATTACATCAGACTTCAACGTTAAGATGACGGGAAAGGGAGATGATTTTAAAATCCAAATATGCATCTATATAATAGACATACAGTACTGCCCAACCTTCAATCCCACCAAACCTCCTTTAAAAAATTCTCATTTCTTTCTCTTTCCTTCTTCGTTACTGTTCTTTTCTTTCGGCGTCAGTGCGAAACGAAATATTATGGTTGAAATTTCAATTTCTATCCAAACTTTTAAATGAACACTAGCTGAAGCACCCGTTCTTCGCACGGAATGGATATTTTTAAACCAACAAATATGCAAATGGGAAATAAGTAAAAAGAAAATATTAAACATATTTTGGTTATAGATTTAATCGCCTACAAAAACTGTTTTAGAATATTCATCAGGCATATTCTAACTATACTCGATTTTTTAAAAATACTACTTTGAATGTGCATCATATTCAGAGAGTGTGCTGTATTTGTCTTTTTGTTCCATAAAATTCCTCTTCAAAATTGAAATTTATGTTAAAATTGCCTTCTAAAACATTTTTAAAGTCCCCGTCAGGCATATTCTAAATACATTTCACCTTTATTTATGTACACACCAATATGAAAATTAAATAAATAGTAGGGTTTGGCAATTTCTCGACAAATATGGAAGGTATCGCCAAGCTGTGTCCAGTCTCGGAGACTTATTTTTTTTATGCAAAAATTCGCAATAAATCACCAAAAATGTGAAACCTTGACGACTTTTCACATTTAATTCGGCAACCCTTACAAAATGATTCGCCCTTTCACTTGGTAGACAAAAATCGTTGTCTGAAATTAACAGCAAGCAAAAGCTTAAAAATACGGGAAAAATACCTTTTTTGGTCAACTACCTCTATTGAGGTCGATTCATAAAAAATCCATGAAAAAGATTTTTTTTATGAATTTGTGTTCGTTACATGATGCGAGATTTTTATGGTCATCTTCATTTTTCTTCGATATATGAAGACAAATATAGGAAAAACGTTTTCGCCCCTCACAAAAGTTTGGACACGAACTATAAAAAACCCTGAAAACGATTTTTGGGTACTTGTATTAGTTATATTTTAAAGCAAAAATTTTACGGCTATCTCTTTTCCCATCTGAGATAAGAAGGGAAACGTGAAAAGAAAGTTTTGAGTCGCCACCCCCCGTCTGGGTTCGAATTTTCAAAAATCGCTTTTTAAATGATGCTTTGGGCACAAAATATATGAGCTCCTAAAATTTCATGTCTGTATATCCGGTATATTCGGCGGGGCGATGATCGTCAGTCAGTCAGTCAGGACATTTTCCTTTAAATAAGAGATAAAATTTAGTGAAATTAGAAGTTTTCAATAACTTTTCAATAAATTTCAAAAAAACATTCAACTATTTGAAGCGCAAACATTTTCACATTAATATAGAAGACCAACTAGATAGACTGACCAACTCTGAAAGAGTGCAGCCGTTGCCATCGATCCATTTAACTGCCAACAACATAGCGATCGATCGAATGGCCCGTCTCGCCCCACAGAGTTAGAAGTTTTCTGGTAGCGCTGGCTCAGCTTTAGGAGCATTTAACCATTTTTTTAGAGGGGAAAGGCGACTAGCAATGAAAGTGCTAAAGTAAGGTAGTTTCACGCAAGACCACCGCGCGTCAAAGGGTTAATGAATTAGAAGATACAGAAAATAGATCTTTTTTTTTTTATTATTTAATATACATTCTGAATTTCTTTTCATAACTCTTAAAATAATGATGCATTGACTATAGTCTACGTTTCAGAAATGTTTTCGGTAAAATATTTTCTATTGAAGCTTTTTTTCTTTTACTGTTGTTGTTTAATATGCTGTCGGAATTTACATTAACGTTATTAGGGTGTGCTTTGATCTTCAAAATTGCTCTTCTCAAGTACTGTGCCTAAATATTTGGATACCAACTGTTTAAATTCGATTTAATTGAAAGACATAATTTATCACTAGATTAGCTGAAGAATGCAAATGTTGATATACCGTCTGATGAAACACTCCACCTTTGCGTTCATGTTGACGCCTTATGGTATACTTCAGATCTAAAATACAACTATGTTTATATAGAAATTACATAGAAAAATAGTATAGTTTTCAAATGCGTATAAAAACAGGCATTTTTGCAGTCCTGGGCTGTTGTTGTGAACATGTATATCGGATTTGTGTGCTTTGCTCGAAGCCCGCTTATAAATCTTCGTCAGAAGGACAACACAAGGAGGTTGCTCTCCGTGTGGGTCTTTATAAGGGATCCTAACTCGTATTTACACTAAGTTTCGGAGACAACCACGGTACACTCCAAACGGTTAGTTCGACGGACGCGCGTGGGGACCCGAACCCAAGACCTTCACACTTCGCCCATCTACCATTTCTAGTCACACAGCCACTGCGCCATGGTGAGGCTAGTCCTGGGCTGTTTTCTGTTACTTATAATGGTAAATACTAATTGCCGCCCAGGTGGTGTAGTGGCTAAAGAACCATTCTATCACATCTTGGGCCTGGGTTCAATTCCCGGCTTGGGTGTTAAGTTGTCTGTCCCTTCGTAGGGGGTAAAGGTGGCTGCTTACTGGGTGTTCCCATAATAAAATGGCAAATGCTTGATAAGCAAGAGCTCGCCCTTTGATTAAAAAGAAAATGTTAAATCTTCAGTATTTCGTACTATTTTATGCAATTCATTCATCCCTCTCATACCTGAAAAAAATTATACAATTGTATTAGTTTTAAGCGAACAAATATTAAACTTTAATTTACAACTGTTTTATCCATTTAGGCAGGGTAAAATCGGTAGTAGGTAGAGTAAAATGGACAATAGTTTGAAAAAAGCCAAAAGATTAATACACTCTTTAACAAATTAATTTCCTATTACAACTTACAAATTATTCAAATTTAAAAATATTATGGAAAAGGCTGTTAGGTTATAGGCATTCTATTCTGACACCGCACTGTTGCAGGGTAAGGTGGGATACAATGAGTAGGCATTCCTTTTTATTAAAAATATGAAAAGTTTGTTTTTAAAATATTGTTTTAGCGTATATTTTGAGGCATTAGAAGGCAATCTTTATAATTATTTAAGAATTATTAGGAGGATTAGGAAACATAATATTACATAAGTCTAGCTTATGTAATATTATGTTAATGTCATTTTATCCCGCCACATTAAAACATAAAAGCGTAAATAGAAAGAAAAATATTTTTAAAAGTTCTTACTTTTTATTGATAATAAGCTGTTTAGACCTTTTCTAAATTGAAAGTAACAACAGAACTTCTCAAATAAATTTTCAGAAATGCATTAAATTCGAAAGTTTTTTTTATGGAGACACAAGAAAAAAACGTGAATTAAATAAATGAAGTGAATATACTTTTTAATGAACATAAATATTACTACGAATTTCTGGGCCTTTCTGCCCTTTAACGGTTAAATATAGTATAAAATTCGTATTTTACCCTTCAAATAATTAAAGTTTGCACTTTGTTTCATATAAATTGGTTAACTAAAACGCGAGATAGAGAGTTTTGTATTTACCCCATTGCTAAACATAGGGTTTTCTGAAAATTTCGAGAAATATTGATGCTAGAGCTTAATTAACCTCACTTTTCGGAACTTATTTTTGTCTATATTTCGCCAACAAATCGCCATGCTTGGCGTCATTTCGGACATTTGGCGGGATTTCTTCATCGGGGCCTGTAATGTTTGTTTTCCGGAAGTAGTACTACTCAATAGCCCTGTATTTCTCGTTAACATTTCTATAACGTAATCAAGAGCCGAATCTTTCCAGATATCCTGATTTTTCTAGAATGTACGACGTAGGTTATAAAAGGCAGAGAGAGGCCGGGGAAGTTCAGTTTGTCTGCTGTTGACTGCCGTGAGAAGCAGACGTGTCCGTTCTGCTAGAGCATAAGGCTCTATATCGGCGTTTATAAAAGCGATATTTTGATTGTTTTGAGAAGCTTGTTTTTGAATACTGTGTGTGAATTCTTCGTTGTAAACCCCGAGGGACTGTTTATGATTACCCTTGTGAATTTCCACTGAATTTTAGCCTGTTGAATTATTCTGTTGTGTATGAGATACAACATCTGTGAAAGCTTTTGAACTAAGCGGACTGTTATTAGCAAGCTACAGGCTGTAAGTGCCTGTAAATTACGTACAGCAGATTGTTCGAAGAAGTTCTAGAAGACATAAAATTTGTGTTCCATCCTTAGGAGTGGACTGTTTACTAGAACGTTCGACATACACTGGATTTTTAAACGACGAACCCGAGAACTAAACAGAGTTTTCTGCAACAATATTGCCAACTCATATTTAAGAATATAGCCTAAAAATATATAATTTATGTACAATTGGGTTATATTTTTCATCAGAATGAAATACTTACTGATTATCCATTACTCATTTTCCCGCACCATAACACACTCAAATTTAATGAGCATTTACCTTCATTTTATCTTCTCGGTATTTGTGGCAGAAGCATTCAATATTTAGCGCAAAATACTATCAAAGTGATGCAAACTAAATAAACTGCATCCACCTTTATTCACAGAACGCGCACTATTTTATGCTCATATGTACTTCCCTATACATGAGTAAAAAAAGCAAAATAAAGCACGCAGTGCAGTCAGTGACGCACATGTTTGGGAAATAAAAAAGTTCCAATATTTCCCATAATACGTTTCCTTATATACTATTTGAGTTGCAAAAAAGAATCCAGTAAATATTTTATCCAGAAGATAGAAAGTGGTTACAGCATCCAGAAAATAAACATTTCTGGAGTTATTTCATTACGTTCGAATTTATTACGACTGTGTGTGTTATTTTAACCAAATGAAAAATAACTCGTTATCTTTTTCGACTTTCTACAGAAACTCCAGATTCGACAGAAAGCAAAACACTTATGTCGACACTTGCTGGGGTATAAAATATTTATAGCTGAAGGATTGGTAGTTGCAATAAAAATGGTATCTAAAATGAATATGTCCATATTTATTTATTTTTCTCTGTAAACATTCTCTTTAGAAATTATGATTTCGTAATGCAGCTTAGTGGAGGAAGTATTCCCGAAAAAATCAAATGGAATGGGGAAAATTTTCAATCAATTCATCGAAAACTGTTTAAGGATTCAGATGTTGAAGCAGACACAATCTAATTTCTTGCAATTTTCTAAACATCTTGTAAAAGGCGAAGATGTAAAGTTCTTTTCATTCTACGATGTTTAAATGGTGGAACATGCAAAATTATAGGTTTTATTATTGCGGTTTTATAAGGGAATTGCAGGCTTTATACAATATTTTTAGCTAGGTGCAAAATAATCGACCAAGAAAGAAACAACGTTAGTAAGCACTAGGGACGTAGCCAAGGGGGGGGGTATAGGGTGTCACAACACACACCCCATGAGGAATTTTTGCCATACAAAATGTATATTCTTAATACACACACGTATACATATATGTGAGTTGCAGTAGTCTTAATCCCCCCCCCAATGAAAAATTTCTGGCTACGCCCCTGGTAAGCACCAATGAATGTTAAAGTCGTAGACCAGTTTCAGTGTCATCAGTGCGAGAAAGAAGATTGAAACTTGCTCCGGTTTGTATACAAACACGGAACGTGACAGCCAGTAGGAGAGCATCAGGAGAGGCAAAAAAAATTGCATTACTGAAACATTACTTCAGTTTTTTTTTTTTTTTATTCATGCATAATATACTTCCCTAAGTATTGAAATGTATGATCTGATGATGAATTTGCGCACAATAAAGCTCATCAAACGCACTTCATGTAAAATAACATAATAATATTTTTTCTATGTGTTTTTCCTTAGTTAAGCCATAAGAATAACTTTATTTTAGTGCTATATGACTTTACATATACACTGCTGGCCACCCAAATTGCAACACCAAGAAAAACAAGAGATATCACAACAAAATTTATTGTGTAGATAACATGTTGACCAAGTAACAAATGATTAAATTTACAGCATTCTATGAAGCGTGGTTCCTGCCAAAATCAGTACCCAGAGTAGCCGCCGTTGTTGGAGATCACAGCTGCCACACGCCTCGGCATTGATTCAAAGAGACTTTGAATGTGTTCTTGGGGTACAGCAGACCAAGCAGCTTCCACACGTTGCCAAAGTTGATCTGGTGTGGATGAACTCTGGGTCAGTCGTTGAGCAACCATGGACCACATGTTTTCTATCGGCGAAAGATCCGGAGAGCGCGCCGGCCAGGGAAGCAATTCAATCTGGTGATTGACGAAGAACCCTTGGACAATGCGTGCCACGTGTGGCCGTGCATTATCCTGCTGAAATATGGCTGTTGGCAAGCCCTGAAGGTAAGAAAGGACAACTGGCTCCAACACCTCGGAGATGTAGCGCTGGCTGGTTAAAGTACCGGCAATGCGTACTAGAGGAGTGCGAGAGAGATATCCGATACCGCCCCATACCATAATACCCGGTGCAGGACCAGTGTGACGGTGCATAATGCAGCTGTTCAGCATCCTCTCTCCACGGTGTCTCCAGACTCGAATCCGACCGTCGTGGTGTTGCATACAGAAGCGTGACTCGTCAGTAAAGAGAATTTCATTCCATTCTGTCGTCCACATCCTTCTTTCATCGCACCATTGGCGGCGGAGACGTCTGTGGTTCCGCGTCAGAGGTAGACAAAGCAACGGACGTCTTGCGGACAGACCATTCTGCTGTAAACGACGTCGAATGGTACGCGCAGACACTGGATGATGCGTTACAGACTGAATCTGCTGTGATATGGTTCGTGATGTGACTGAGCGGTCCGTCACTGCCATGCGTACAATCTGCCTGTCATCACGTGACGTGGTGCACTGAGGTCGATGCGGTCGATCACGTCTGTCCGTCGTACCCTCCTGCACCCAACGATCACATATCCGCATCACAGTTGTTTGGTTTCGTCCAATACGACGACCGATTTCCCTGAAAGATAACCCACAATCTCGGTATGCCACTATCCTTCCTCTGTCAAACTCGGATACTTGATCAAAAGATGATCGTTGTTTCCTACGAGGCATAATTTATCGTTTTTTTGAAAAAAAAGCAAGAAAAACACAATTGCTGTACTTGAAACCGTTGAAATCTCCAAGCTTTAAATAGCGCTTTGAGGTGGCGCCACAGGCGCGCTTGATGTGCGTCTGCGCTGAAATTCTAATCATTTGCATATCTCACCTCAGCTAATGCATGTTGTAAATTTCATATTATTTGCATGCTTCCTTCAGGGTGTTGCATTTACGATGGCCAGCAGTGTATGTGTTATTTACTGTAAATGTTGGCCTAGTAATAAATGCACATAATCGGCCAAAAAATTAAATGCACACACACAGCCAAATAATAATTGCATGCAGGCTACCAAATAATAACCGCACTCATATAATCTCTGAAATACCACTGAAGACTATGCTTAATTACGGTACGCTGGCGCGTTAAGTCAGCAATTCCGACAATATTTATGATAGTCGCTAGCAGTTTCTGAGGGACGCCAGTACATAGATTATTCCTCATGTAGTGTTGTAAAATTAATTCAAAAGAAAGGGCAAATCTCAAAAAGATACATCCAGTGACGTAAATTGTCCTATTCATTACGCATTTAGTAACTTGAGCTGCCTCCTTTATGCTAACAAACCAAACATGGTTTGCATATAGAATAAAAGTATTTTTAAAGCATATATAGATGCTTTTCAAAATGCGCAGATATGTATCATCCAGAATGACTAAGATGGACTACGAAATATTATGTTAATTTTGCTATTGATTCCAACCAATCTCTATCCATTAAACTTTTCCTTTCATTTTTTCTTTATTTTTTTTTTCTACAAAACCTCCTTGAAACATACTGCAATGAAATAATGGCTCACAGACAAGGAAATGAAGTTTTTTCTGAAGATGAAACGCGATTTCAGTAAATCTTATCTCAGTAAAATTGGCAACGTACATTCTCTCCAAAGAAATTCCGAAACTTCAGTAACTGTACTGAGTATTACTTTTCGTATCATTAATATACTTCGAAATTCGTAGTGATTGCGAAAAAGTGTTTAGAAAAGCTACAAAATTGAGATGGTATTAAAAGTATCTCTATTTCTGAAACCAGAAAGAAAGTTTTAGTATATTCCAATGAGATTGATAGAAGGAGAATCGTAAAACACTAGTTAAAGCATTAAGAGATGCTTTAAAGAAACTGCTCGGCAGATGTCTCTAGGAAGAGAAAGTTAAAATAAACCTCTTCAGCTATAGTGAGAAGAAAAAATTGGGTTGATTTCATTTCATTCTCTCCACAACTTTACTTTTTTTTTTGACGTTAATAACTTGTAAAATGAACATGCTGAAGCAATCGCATTGTAAAATAAAATATCCAATTAAAATAAACAGCTATTTTAATAGCATTTATTTTTCATTTCTAATCGTGTGATTGAACCCGTAGTAATAGCTATCGTATTTTATTAGCTAATGCACAAACAGGGAAAAAAATGTAATGGCTTTAAAACTTTTTGTTTTACCACTCCGTACACTGACAGTTGATCATCATGCATAAGGTAAAATTAGTAAGTTTCTATAAATTAATTTACAGTTTAAAATGTAATTTATTTCCTGAAACTAACGAAATTAATATCTGAAATTTAACTAAATACAGCCCAGGTAATATTATACAAAACATTTCATCTTTTACTTACGTTGCTAGCCATCCAAAACGTGTCACCAAGAAGGACCAGAGATATCACAGCAATGCGTGCCTGGGAGATAATACGCTGTACAAAGAGCAAATGATTTAAAGTACAGCCTTTTGTGAGGTGAAGAAGAAGATGAAATCAGTATTGTGTGTTGCCCCAATGCTGGCGATAACTTTCTGCTACTCGGCTCGGCATTGAATCAAAGAGGCTATGTATGTGTTGTTGAGGTACGGTAGTCCATGCTGCTTGCACGTATTACCAAAGTTGATCTGTTGAAGCGGCGGGGGATGTAACCCGGGCAAGTCGTTCTGCAACCTTGGACCAGACATTTTCGATAGGTAATCGATCGGGAGAACAAGCAAACCACGGCAGCAATTCCCTCTTATGGGCGACAAAGAAGTCTGGAACATTGTGTGCCAAACTTAGTCTCGTATTATCCTGCTGGAATATTGCCACTGGCAAGCACTGAAGGTACGGGAGGACAACTGCTCCAACAATTCAGAGATATAGCGCTGGCTCTTCAAAATACTGGCAATGCGTACTATTGGGGTGCGGAAATGCTGTTCAAATACTACCCCAAACCAAATACCAGGTGCAAGAAAAACATGGCTAAGGCAAGAGTTCAACAGTCTCTCACCACGGTGTCTCCAAATTCTGATCCGATCACCTTGGTGTTGCAGGCAAAAGCGAAAATCGTATAAAAACAATATCGTTTCACTCAGCTGTCCATGTTAGTCGTTCATCCCACCATTGTCAGCGCAAATTCCTGTGATTTTGGCTCAACAATAAACTTATAAGTGGACGCCTAGCATTCCACTTTGCTGCAAACGACATCGAATGATACGCGTGGACACCGATTGTCACACAAGATACCAAATTTGTAATGATATGCTTCGTGATGTGACAGAGCGAGCAATGTATCACTGCCATGCACATAATATGCCTGCCATTACGTGTAGGGGTGCAATGAGGTGGGTTCAATCGGTTTGGGTCGGTCTGTCGTTCTCTCCTGCATCCAGCGGTTACAGATACGCACCACAGTTGCTTCGCTCTCTCCGAAAGGATCACCGATGTCTCTGAAAGATAATCCGTAATCCTTATAGTCCGCTATTCTTCCTCGATCGAAATCCTGAACGTGCAGGAAAGACGGTCGTTTTCTTCCAGTTGCACTGAAGCTGCACGCACAAAAGAAACGTACGTAAAACCATTCCAGTACTACAAAACGGCCTTCATTTCTCCCTTTATTTAGCGCTTGCAGGTGATACTACAGGTGATGTACGCCTGCGCTGAAACGTTAATCATTTGCATATCTCGTCGTCGCAAACGCACAGTGCAAATTTCCCTTCATTTAGATGATTCCTTCTCGGTACTGCATTTTGGATAGCCAGTAGTGTATTTCAGATTGTTTTTGTGATTCTAATAGCTGTGACAAAGCTGACACACATTGCCGTGTCCACTTAATCCCTCCAATGCAATCGCCTCTGTAGAAATGCAATGACCTCGTGTGATTGCGGTATTCTTTAGTCTCCTGACACTGCTTCGGCAGTCCTCTGCACATCGAGGCAGCCAAGCGCACTTACTGAACGTCACGAAGGATGGGGACTTGTGAAATGTTGAAAATAGTTCCAGGACAATTTTTCCCTTCCTCTTCACAATGAGAATTTCGTGAATCAGTACCAGTTTTGTCAACATCTGAAGAAGAACGCTTATCCTAATACTCCAGCAAAATTTTTGATTTTGTGCATCTGAAATGATTTCTTTAAGGCCTCAAGATTTCTTTAATTTAATATTGTGCCTGTGATAATCAAAATTGGCATTGCGAAAGAAAACCCAACGTAATGCTTTATATATTTTGAGGCTACAGAAAGACGACCTCCTATCTGATGCCTTTTTGTGATGAATCGCCATTTCTTTTTACAAACCCTTGAGCCTCATCAATGTCGAGTTTCTCTCAGTGTGCACCGTCATAAGTTAAAAAGAAGCGGGGAGAGTTTGCCTTCAAATAGACGAGAGTCAGTTGCACCCGTGCCAACAACTATCAATCAAATAGAGGGGCGAGTTGCACCGGAATCCTTATCTTACTCGAAAGTATGCTACCAATAGCCCTTTGCGAGACCCCAAAAAGTATCACTGGTCCAGCCATCGCTGTAGGGGACGCCTCGAAAATATGCTACCGCTGGCTCTTTGCAAGACAGCAAAGCTCCCCTTTGAATGCTCCCTCCCCACCATTTCATGCAACGGTTACGTGGTTTCATGTAACGGTAATACGGTGGGAGTTCCGACTCGTGGGATTTCCGACGGCCATCCGGCCATCGCTGTAGAGGGCCCCCTCGATAATATGTTACCCCTGACCCTTTGCGAGACCCCAAAAAACATCAGTATGTCCGGCCGCTGTGAGGAGCCCTTGAATATTTGCTAACCCTGGACCTTTGTGAGACCCCCTCCCAAAACAAAACAGTGAGTTTGGCCATCGCTGCCTCCCCTCAGTCGACAATCACACGATTTTCATGAGCGTCGGAAGTCCCACGACATTTCGTGCAACTCGCCCGTGTTTTCAAATCATCAACAATGAAATTCAGCTTTTTCTACCTTCGCTTGGTGCAATTAAAACGTTTCCTCTTCAAATAATTGTGTCACCTTTGTTTTTTATTTGTGTATGTGCACCTTCATAAAAAGGAGAGATTGTGGCTCCAAATGAATCAAGTAGTTAACACGCTACCTCAACATGCCCTCCTCTTGTTTCAACATTTTTTTAGAGTAGCCGAGATCATCTTTTTTTTTTTCTGTGTTGTGCACCTTCGTAAGAAATCTTCAAAAAGAAAATAGTGGCTCACAATGTGCAAAAAAAAAAAAAAAATGAAATCTAACTGTGTTAATAGTCCGTTAGAGTACACGTGGTAATCTCACCGTCTTTTTGATCTCCAAAAATGTTCCTATTTACATAATTGTTCTTTTATTTTTTATGCCATATCATGTAATCCAGAATAAACTCAAAACCTTTTATTGTTTTGTATTTTTTAATACCAGTATTTTTCTTGATTTTATTTTTCACGCCGATAGCACTTAATTCCTGATGATCGTTCCTGTGGTGAAAAAAAATGTCAGCGAGAAAATCTGCTCTGGCCCCCTTATGTATTTTTGGGTAACCATCATATAATGGGTGTGTCGAACTTAACACAACCCGATCTCCGACATACTAGTAATAAAACGTATTACGTATTTAAGGAACTAGCTCAGCTCATTTCCTGTTGCACATCATACAGTTATGCTAAAGCACTTATATACTCCTGTTTGTAAAAAATGCAACAGCATGAAAGAATGACGCGATTGAGCTAAAATGACCAGAAAATGCAAATTATACTGTGTAAAGCGAATGATTAAAATTAAACAGACTCTACGCATGCGTGGGCTGAGCTGCGTCCTCTGTAATGCTGCTGAAACCGTATAAATAAAGGGCTGTAATGTCTTGTTTAAAATAGTCTTATCTGTTTGTGGTAAACGTAAAGTGAGACGTAACTGGCGTAAAGGGCAATATTTGAACAACTTACGCAGTTAGAACGGGGAAGAATCACCGGCCTTCATGAAGGAGGATTTTTCTATCGCTCAATAGCAGCTCGTGTGCAGCGTAACAGCAGCACAGTGATGCGAGTTTTGAAGCAGCGGACGGACGAGAACCCGACATCTCGAAAATCCGGGAATGATCACCGAAAATTGACGTCAGTGCACGACGATAGACACCTGGCCCGCATGGCGCTGACGGTGCTAACAGCTTCATCTAGACAGTTGGCAGCACATTGGTCCACTGCTACAGGTCTATTAGTGTCTGCTTCATCAATTCGTTAATGACTGCTGCGCCGAGGACTGCGTGAACGAGCTTCTTTATACAGGATCCTTTCATGCGAAACCATCGACGCTTGCGGCTGCAATGCGCTCATGAACATAGAGACTGGCATGCAGATTGGCAACAAGTGGTGTTTTCTTACGAATCCCGTTTTAATTTGTGGCACCATGGTGGCCGCATTCATGTTAGACGCTATGCTGGTGAACACCACCTTCCGGAGTGCATTATCGAAAGTCAAAGTGGACGAACAACCGGAGGTCAGGCCAATTTTCCCACGAAATTCCAGAAATCACACATTTGTTTCCTGGAAAAATATTTTTAATAAATATATTCGTTTATTTTTTTATTCATTTTTAAAAATAGTTGCTTTTATGAGAATACATTATATGTGCGAGAGCATATCAATAGGTGACGCACATAGTGTCAATAAAAGAATCGAAAAAAATGACAACTAGAAGCAGAAATGAAAGTACTACCCATTTATCGCTTCTTCCACATAACTTCCGTATGGATTGAGGCAAACTGTGTCAACGACGCATCCATTGGAAAATCCTGGTCTCGCAGAACTCTAGAAGAATCACTTTCGCACGACCATTTGACTTCGATATCCGAGTCAAACATGTTAACTTTCTGTTTAACTATTACGGTAACGTGAATTGACTACTGGGTCAAGTAATTAAACCATCTGCAAAACTTGGTCAAAACATCACGAATGGGAGCATGGGCAATGATATTTTAAAGCATTTCTGCATCGAAAATTAGCCCTTCCCTCATATAAATTTATCTGGGTACTAGACTGAAGCAGACTATCCATTTTCACAAAACGAAGTTCAGAAAATAACTTTAATTTTACGAAGAAAGGGATACATAGAACGTCTGAGAATTATCTTGAAGTATATTTAGTTTTATTGGATCATACCGAATTCGTGAAAATACAATATTCTCATGGAATTCATTTATCTCATACGGCATGAGCACTACACTTCCTACTTCCATGCTGAAAAATAAAAGGGGGAAAAATTTCTCAAATAATATCGAGGTACCTTAATGGTTTCAGCTAAAATATGAAAAGAATGCGGATAAAAAGAACAACGTATTCACCAGTGTTCTTATGTGAATGCTGTATGGAGCTAAAATATCTTTCTGGAATCGATTGCAAGGAAAAGGCGTAGCAGAAAGGAAAATGTGATACGTTATAAAAGGCTTTGTACAGAAATTCCATACGGTATGATAGAATGTTTTTATTAATGATTTTGAAAGAAAAATATATAAAAAGAAAACTATATAGTTTTTCTTCAAAGATATATACTTTCTTGGAATCTAAAGAATTCTTAGAATTTTACCATTGATATTTATTTTCATATTGTGTTGTTCAACTATTTTTATTTTATTGTAAAATTTTATGTTATATTTATTTTATAGTTTCGTACATGGATCATCAATTTCACATGTAACATAAGAAATGCTTAAGTACAAGCTTCCACATTTTTATGTCTTTATTATTTCTGTTGCTAGTTTCCATATTTCAAGATGCGGCGATTGCTATAGATAACTACTCCGAACCTGAACCCGGGCAAAATTTGGACTTAAGAAGAAAAACTGAAAAAGAATATCTGCGCTGGCTAAGCCTTACAATTTTAATAATATAAAATAAGTTTGGTAAAAACGCTATTACAAGCTGATGTGTCACAGAATTAGGGATAGCAAGTCAGTAATGAGTTCTGACTGATTTCGACTTAATAACGCCTGCCACACGACGAGACATGGATTCAATAAGTTTGCAGACCAGGATAGAGCTGTCCAAATTCAGTAATTTGTGTGACGTGCTTTGACAGATTTAAGTTTGGGATTCTGCGTGGCCATTACATGACAAAGAATTCAGAGGAATTTGTCATACAACCAGGCAGTAGCCAACTGGGACCTGTGAGAAATACAGTTGTTTAGCTGGAATACTGCACATTTCCATGAGGATATCAATACAAATTAATTGGATGGAAGTGATCATCCAGCAACTCTGTGTACTGAATCGAAATGAGGGGCTGGTACAAAAGGCAAAGATTCTACAAATTACAAACATAAAACACCCCAGACAGTGACTGAGTTATGATAACCTTGTACGACTCTAAACGGGGATTTAATTATCCATTGATTCATGCTTCCATATTCTCAGTCTCCCATCATCATTAGCTAGTTCTAATCGAGATTCATGACTCCATACAACTCATTTCCAATACTCTAGTGTTCATTGTGTACTCTTACCCATTCTAGGCTCGAAGTCTGAATGCTTGTATGGAGCAATGGTACTCTGGTGTGTCAAAGGCTCCCGAAGCCCTTATTGTGAAGCGAGTGTTGACGGTCCGTTTACTGACTGTACGACTGGCCTCCTGTTTCAGCTGGATGGTATTTTGAGTTAGGTTTGGTTTCACTGGCTGCGTCATAGGGGGTGACGTCAACTGGCTAAACATGTGATAATCAGTCGGAGACTGGTCTGGAGAATAAGGTGGGTGCGGCAGAAGCTCATACCCCCAATTCCTGGATATTTTGCCGGCTACCAGCTGCCATCATGCAAGAGCATGGGACCTGGCCTCTTGACCAAAGCTGGTTGTTTGATGCGAAGTTTCCTGTGGCATTCGTCCAACTGGCGATTCTACACGTCCGTATTAATGATCTGACCTCTCGGGAGGAATTCATAATGGACCAATGTCTTCGTGGTGCAACAAACGGAGACAAAAATTTTCTGGGATGGAGGTTTGATTTTGGGGGGTTCTGTTTCACAGGTTCGCTTTTCTGCAGCCACTGTGCTTTGACCTTTCGATTGTCTTACAACACCCATTTTTCATCCACACTCAGGATTCGATATGACTCTCTAACCTCGCGCTCCTGTAGAGATTTACAGGTCTCGAAGGTCCTTAGACGTTGCTCCTCCGTTAGGTCATATACCAATTCTTCAAGCTTTTTCTCCATGCCCATTGCCACCAAATGTCGGGAGAATATCTGTGGTGATAGAAGAGTTCGGCTGTTAACTGTCGTACCGATTAAGTTGGTCGGGCCTCAACTTTCTGCCATAAATGATCTACGTTACACCGCACTGAACGACCGGCTCTAGGTTTAATGTAAATCTCTATATCGCCGCTGAAAACTTTAGAAAAAATATCTGCAGACTGCTCGCTCACTTGTTGTGTCCGCAACCCATGTTGACCACTGTTGCAACCGTCGAATGTCCAAACTGGAAGTCATGCTGAATCACAATATGCACATCAGTCGCGTCGCTCCATCACATCCTTAAATGTTTCCAGTGCCCCGACTATCATTTATTTTGTATGTGAACTCTTACACTTCACGTTGTAGAGGTGGTTGGTGGTGTATCACTACTGTACCAGTCGGAACGATTTATAGAAGCTGCCTCCATTGCTTGCGGCCAATAATTATGGAACAACCTGATAGAAAAATACTTATCGTCCCACTATGCCCCTCCTCTCGCCTAAATGTTTCAAATGCTATTTTCATCGGTGCGTATTTTGTTTTTAATAAACTACTATATTATAATTTCATTTTGATTGATATACATGAGAATCTAAAACGCACTTCAAGAGATGACTTTCCTCAGATTCTAGTGCAATTTAATTCTTTTGAGCGATTCTGCAAGAAAAAAAGAAAAAAAAATGGTGCCGGTGGGTCAATTTGTTTCATTATTACACAGTCAGGACACAGAGACTTACTAAACGTCTATTCACGTTCGAAACGTCTATTAACAATCAGAAAACGTATGTTCGCTGAACGTTAATAGACGTTCAGAGAGTTACACGGTAGAGATGAGACGAGCTCAGCCCGAGCCCGAACCGGAGTTCGGGCTTTCAAAAAATGAGCCCGAACTCATCTCTACTACACGGTATATAATACATTTATAACTAACTCTATGAAGAGAAAAAAAGAAAAAACTTGTAAACACCGATCAACGAAAAAATTGCACAATATACAAGGGAAATCAAGCTAAGCGCGTGAGTTTATAAAAAAACTTTCCAACAAAGTAGTCTTTTTTTTAGACCAAATTCTTTGATGTATCGTCAGCAAACTTGAAAAGATTATGGGATAATCTCAACAAACTGTAAGTCTATGTGAGACACCCGTAAATATTTTTAAATGCTAGACCCCGATTTTTAAATGCTATTTCCATCCTTTAAATGAAGAGTAAGCTAAAATAAGCATTCATATACTTATTGTATTGTATTTGAAATCGATGAAAGTGTCTGATGAAAACCGTAATTTTGTAAAGTACTTTTGGATGCTTCTGTAGAAGAAGAATAAATACCACGTACACTGTTTTCGATAGAGAGCATTATTTTGCAACCCTCACAGATATACAGGGTGTACAAAAAGTCCCTGACACATTTCAAAATTAAATACAAAATCAACTAATTGGGTTACGAGGTTGCGGTTTGTACCAAAATGTTTCTTATGGTGAAAAGGTTTGTTTATGCAAATAAAAAAAAATAGTTCCAAATTTGACCCATAGATGGCGCTGTAGAAACAGTAAAAAAAAACCTCACTATTAAATATTCAGCTTTTTTATTTTGTGAAGCAGATACAAGCATAACCAGCTACCATACTTCAATATGTGCACCTGATGTAGCTCTAACCACGTCCAAACGGTACACAATTTCACTCCACGCATTTAGTAGTATTGCTTGTGGTTTTGATTGAATTACCTGTGTGATTCGCCTCTTCGTTTCTTCGATATCAGGCACAGGAGATAAGTAAACTTTATCCTTCACTTACTCCCACAGGAAGAAATCAAGAGGCGTTAAGTCTCAAATGAAATACGCATTTCAACTTAATGCAAGGTCAAGCAGCGCCATCTATGGGTGAAATTTGGAACTATTTTTTATTTGCTTAAACAAAACTTTTCATCATCGGAAGCATTTTGGTACAAACTGCAATCTCGTAACCCAATCAGTTGATTTTATATTTAATTTTGAAATGTGTCAGGGACTTTTTGTACACCCTGTATATTTTTTCTTTTCTTTGGCATAGATGAATATCTCTAAATGAGCTTTAAACAAAGATTGCCCAAGGAGCGAAATGTATTAGAATTCTTTTGAGTGCTCCTGTAAGATAACTGCAAATGCTACACACACCATTATGAAGAAAGTCACTGGTGCAGCAAAACAGAAATATGTTAAAATTCCGTAGTATTCGATTCTCATTTACAGAAGTTAAAGAATGGACGGGCAGACAGTCAGACAAACCGAAGTCAGAAACAGTTTTTAACTTTATGTGAAAGTGTTTTAAACGAATGTTAAAAAAAAGATTAAACTGTAACAGAGAAAAAATTAAATAAAGCAGAAAAAATGAATAAAGAAATTTGGGTTTCTTTTTCGAAAAAATCTTCGACAGGACTAGGCCCCATAAGAAAGGCTAGAAGATATTAGTTTAGGGGCTAACATGCAGAAAGCCATAAACCAGCGAGGTCGTTTGTGAAGAAACCCGTGAGAAATTATATTTATAACATAAATGAATTTTGTACCACTCGTTGTCTATGAAAGCCTGATAAAATACAAACCGACATACCGAAATCAGAAGCACTTTTCAACTTTTATGTTTCGACTATTTGTTAGAAAACGTTATTAAAAAAACTAACCGAAAGGGTTTAGTGGCACATAATATTACGTAAAATACCGAGTACGTCTTTGCATCTCATGAGATATTGCATCAAGGACTAGAAAAGTGTTGGAAATGCCTGTGATTCATGAAATGCAAAAGTTTACATTCCTCTCAGATTTAACCCTTTCTAAGGCCGTGGAAAGAATACTTACCCCTTACCAAGCAAACACACAGAGGTTCTCTGAACGTCTATTAACGTTCAGAAGACGTTTTCTGAACGTTAATAGATGTTCAGAGAAACTGTGTGTGTTTGCTGGGTACGGTCCATTGACTGCAGAAATTAACTATCATTAGTGAATTTTCTGATTTTTTTTCAGTTATAATGGATCATTATTTTTTTGATATACAGGGTGATTCGAAATTAGAGGGACAAACTTTTAGAATCGGTAGGCCGACACCAAGAAGGTTCGCCCAGCAATGCGGGGTCGGAAACATCGTCTTCACGTACCTGTTAATAATCACTTTGGAAGGAGTAATGAAGTGTGCATCTAATTTCTAATTTCTTTACCATGTTTCGTAAGCAGTGGGCATTCCTCCGACAATTTCATCAGTGCAATGAAAAAAAAAAAGAGTTTCTGTGCAATTTTAACAAGTGCAATCTGTGAAAGATGCATTAGTTCTTTAAAAAATGTTGTCAGAATGTTCACCACTACTTGATTTTAGTTCTTCCAAAGTGATTATTAAAAGGTACATGAAGGTGAAGTTTCCGACCCCATATCGCTATGTGGTTCTGAGCCCTCTTGTAACCTACCCTTTCTAGAAGTTTGTTCCTCTGTATTGAATCACCCTGTATATACAGATTCTAAATTATATTTGGTTCAAACTTTCCTTTGATTTGTATTTAAGATAAGAAAGTTCGCATAATTATTCGAATCATGAGCATAAGAATAATATTTTTGCGTTTTCTGGCGCGTTCAAGCAGCAGTCAGTTTTCCGACTTTGATTTTGTGAATAATTAATTCATTCTCCTGCAAAATTTATACGTTTGTGTAACATTTGTTTCTTTAATTTTCGCGTATTAAAATAGAGATGCATTAATCTTTAAAAAAATTGGCGAGGGAATTCCAAGTACTTTCGACTCTGCACATAAACTCGCCCATGAAAGTATTAAAGAGGGGAAAAAACATTATTCTGTTTCCTACATTTTAAAAGTTTCCGCTTAATTTTGCTATTTGAATTTTCCAAAATTAAAACAACACATCGGAGATTTCAGTTAATTAAAAATATTAGTTACAGCGATAGAACTTGTTAATACTAAAAACAAACTAAATATATAAGTATTTCTTTTTCCTTCATGAAAAAAAAGTACAAACTTTAAGTTTAGATTCTGCCAAAATTAAACTTTATTGGATGTAATATACTATACCAATTTCGATTTTACAGTACAGCAAGGTCATTCCCGAAGCCAGCGCAAGGTATCGAAGTTATAATTTAAGGCTTAAAAACGAACATTTTTATGGCGAGTTTGTTTCTAACTTCCCACTAATAACCAGGAACATATCCCATCTCATACGTAATCAATTTTATGGTCGTTTTTATATTTTTCAAGTGTAATCCATATCTGAAGTCCGATAAATCAAAAAATATTAACAGTAACCGAAGGAAGACATACCGCGGTTGTTGCTAAGGGTCGTAAAAATAAATGAGAGATTTATTTGCCTTGACAAAAAGTGTGCCAACAGCGAACCATTCATAAAAACAGTCAAGCTCTAAAGCATTTAATGGATATTTTTGAGCTAGATCAGGCTTTGAGTTCGCCATTAGCTTAGAAGGTTTCGTTTTTTCGTTTATCGTTTTTCTTTAAACGGAACGCGTTCAGTTTCAGGTAAATTAGTTTCGTATTCAACGTATACTAGAGTAGATAAAAAAGAAAGTGGTTTTGAAAGGGTAAACGTTTACTGCCTGTGTTCAAAGCATGGAACTTTCACGGCAACTTTCAAATATAAACAATTTCGAAGGTAAAATAAAGAAAATATCGCAGTTTATCTTTCTTCCACCACTGCACGCCATCGAAATAAGATAAAAGTTGAGTTTTGGGAAGAAAATAAACAAATAAACTATGTTGTTTAGTAAATTTGTAGCTTATAATATAGTATAATGATTGAGTAACATAATAGATGCACGATGTTGTTAAACTCTACTCACAGAATGATTTTGATAAAGTTATTATGAAAAATGCAAGCATAAAAAGGTTATAAAATGTCTCAGATTTATGATTTAAATGCGGTCGTCTGCAAACAGTTATCAGACGACCAGTTTGACGCGGAAAACGCACGTACAACATATTTGCACTGTACTTCACAAGTCTAGAACTAGGTAATACTGGTTTCTTTTTTACGCAATAAAATAATAGAACGACGTCCTAAATTTGTCATTTGGGTGGAGTGATCACTCATTTTTTAAAGCAAAACGAATATTTCGACATTATGATCACGTCGCGTTATGCCGTTTCCAAAGCTGGTCGATTTTCTTATATACTACTTTTTTCACGTTCTGCACTTCTAATGTTCACAGTTATGTTTTCAGCTCAATTCCACTGGTAAAATTTGCTTTTATTTTCAAAATCAAAATAGTACTAGTGGAAGAAAACATCTGGGACGAAAAAGAGGATATCTTTCAGGGATCTGATTGGTTTATTTCGCGATGAATATCCATCATTTTCGAGCTACTTTGGAAAACGTCCAGTTTATAGAAAATGCCATCACTCAACGGTTTTCATAAAACTACTTGGCGCATGTCCAATCTTCATAACGTCCTGAGCACTCAATGATGTCTATCAGACTATTAGCGTCAGGAGACTTTCCACTTGATTACTGATTAGTCGTGAATCTTTGCGCATCCAATCTGTAACTGATTTGACAGTCACTTGACTCTACTATTCCGAGAGACGTCATTAAGTGCCCAGGCCGTTATGAAGATTGGCCATGTGCAGAGCGAAAGTGACAAACCTGCATTTTGTAGTGTACACAGTTGTCGTGTGAAATGCCTTTTAGAGCAGTTTCTTCCAACCATTTGTCCATTGGACTTTCCAGATGGTCTACATTCCACATGCATCAAATATTAACCAGAAACAACTATTACGCTAATTAAAAGTCGTTATTGTATAACATTTTATTTAATAAATAGAACACGTATGTATATAAAGGGTACGTTAAAAAATGAATGCACAATTTGAACTGTTATGGAAAAATTATTTTAATAACTCCAAGGGCAAATGCCTAGGGAAAAAGAATGTTTCATTTTCTTAACAGGTGGAAGAATCTGACTGCAACTGCATGTTTCATTTTCTTAAAAGGTAGAAGAATCTGACTGCAACTGCATGTTTCATTTTCTTAACAGGTAGAAGAATCTGACTGCAACTGCATGTTTCATTTTCTTAACAGGTGGAAGAATCTGACTGCAACTGCATGTTTCATTTTCTTAACAGGTGGAAGAATCTGACTGCAACTGCATGTTTCATTTTCTTAACAGGTAGAAGAATCTGACTGCAACACCCAGTGTCAAAAGAGTAGCATCATCATAGAAGACGTACGTTTGAGCTTTTAACAGCGGTAACAGTTTCTCAAATGGTACTGGAAGTTTGAGAAAGTTATTTGAGGTTCAGAGTTGAATGGTTCTTTCTTCAGATGTAGCATGAATGTGAGCTACAGCTTTAATTTTCCAAGCTTCTCCCAAAGTTGCTATTGCAGACATAAGTTGGTTTCATTGCCGACAGAGTTATATGGTGGGTAAAGCACCGTACTCCAGTTTCGGGTTCAACTCCCGGCGGCCGGTGTTCGATCCCCGACTGGGCGTGGTTGTCATCTGCGTTCCTTCATAGGGGGCGACTTTGGTCCACCTAGTAGGTGCCCCCATAACAAAGATACGAACAATTCTGGCTTGCTGTGGCCAAAGCTTTCAAGGCAGAGGCCGGCCATTAGAAAAAAAAGTCTGTTTCATTTATGTAGTTAATAAACCTTGACAAACAATTCTAACTACCAGTAAAACATGTACAGTGGACTCGCACTACAACGCAATCTGTCTTACGGGAATGAATATTAATCCTTACCCACAATGGGATATTTTCATCAATAGTAAGAAACGCCACCATTCCTTTATTTATTAATTTATGTGGGAAATGGTCATGTATAGTTTGGGAATAGTTTAAAACAGCTAGAGGTTTTTTTATAAGTGTGTCATTCATAGATTTTCTCAATGCTTCAAAGTGTTCTTGGCACTTGGCACTGACTTTCGCTTTCCCAATGCCTGAAAGTTCGACCATGAATCTTGCTTTATTTTGAATCACTTCCACAGAATAAAAAGACACATTGCATGTTTTTGTTTAATTTTTAACTGTAGAAAATGTTAGTGTGTTTAGTGTAGAATTAAGTAAATACCAAACACCCAAACCTAGACATCATTACTGAGTCAGTACCAACCCGAAAAGAAATATTTTTCTATTTACACAGTATCTTTATATGTTCGTTATAAAAGCTAATTCTGATTATGGTAATAGTTAAGTAATTTAGAACACAAGTGTGGAATATTTCTTCAAGGGAGTAAATCTAACGTTTTCCAGTTTTTCTTATTTTCTTTTTATACGAAATAAATTTTAAAATTACGAATCTACGAATTTGAAAGATTTTAAAAGTTTATAAAGTTTATACAGAGTGTTAGTATCAAAGTACAGTACGAAGTGATACGATAAAATATTAACCTCTCCTCTCACAGCTTTTAAAACACATAAAGACGGAGGTTGCAGAAAAACCCTTTGTAACATTAGACGAGCGCGAAACCAATAGTCTAAAACTTACGTGTGAAGAGAAGATCTCTGCAATTCAGCAATAGCAAAAATGGGGTATTGAGACTGCAATTTTGAATCAGATACGACTGTCATCTCTGTGTCTGTGGTTAAGGCACTGGAGATTTGGAGATGGCTAGAATGTGCTGACCAGGGATATAACCTCTTGTGCGGCTGTTGATTTCACGGTCTGTAGTTCCAGATATAATGTGAATACATCTTAGAACCCTTCAAATTGTTCTCGGCCCAAGGAAACCACTACCTTTGGCAGATAGCCGTCGTGTAGCTTTGCATTAACCAAAATGCAAAAACATACCACTGATATCCTAAGTTGTTTACAGACAGCTTTAAATTGTGGATCTAATAAAACTCGTGGTTATGCAGAGCATACAGAAGACAGGTTAATGCGCTTACACCCTCCACTAAAGAAAGTTTGTCAGCATGCTTTTACCATTGAAAATAACGTAACGACTCTCTGTGTATGCATAGTAATTCTTCTCTTCAGTATTTGAATATATTTCTGTCTCAGCGTATAATTCGTGAGCCTTAGTGCACACTATGCCATTATATCGGGGCAGTCGCGTGACAATGAATAAGGACTTACACACTGCTAGACAAAATCGTACGACATTGTACGGGGACTGACGCGATACTTGTTTCCCTTTACATAGCAACAAAGTCGCGGAGCACATATCTCGCGACAAGTTGCAAGGCTGTTCCGCAACATTTTACGAGTTTCGGGACTGTCGTGGTAAAAATGCCGCAGGTCTCAAGTTCCCTATCAGAACGGAAAATATGCAATAACTTTTACGCAATATTTCGATGTCTGCAAGGAGGACCGGCTCCAAATACTAAGCGTGACGTGCGATTACCTACTCTGGCCAAATAGCCTAAAGAGGTAGCAAAAAAAAAAAAGTTTTTTTTTTCTTTTTTTTAGCACTAGAGTTCTATTTCGTTCTGTACGGGTTTTTCTGTCGAAATATCATTGTGGACTGATTTATGTCGACAAGTTTTCGTTGCATATTTCAATTTCGTTGCATATTTCAATCATATTTCAAGTATTCGTTGCATATTTCAATTCATTCGTTGCATATTTCAATCAGGGTAAAATGTTGAATGCCTCCAAGGTTTGTATTTTCGGATGAGGTATCGCAAAGTTTGGCGATAAAAAATAAGCCCCCAAAGCTAAACATAGCTTCAAGGTCTCTTCCATATGTGGCGAGTAATTGGCAAACGCCACAGTTCATTACGAAGAAGAAGTATATTGCACACAGCTTAAACTATGTCTGTAGAGTTTCCTAAAATTTGGGTTAGATTTTGAGATTTTGCGAAAATTGTTTAAAACTTCTTAAATCTCAGCTAAAATACGTTTGCACTTTTTTTTGCAAAAAATTTGCATAAAAAGTGAAAACTTTGAAAAGTATACACTTTATGTGCACAACTTTTGACAATATAGAATATGCACTTTTTAGTATACATAAAAACTGCATATAATTTGCACAAAATGTGTATGCTTTCAAAATATTTAAAAAAATCCACTTTTTATGCACAAATTGTATACATACATTTTTGAAAAATAAAAGTGCAGACTTTTTCCAGCTGGGTAAATCTTGCGGATATGAGACATAACAAGCATAGGTCGTAAGTCTTAGCAACGATGGTGACTGTAATTTTATTTATTTATTTAGGTTTTGAGAAACATTCGAAGCACTGCAACTCAATTGAAAATTTCTCTTCGTAAAAATTTCTATTTCACTGTGTATTTAAATTGAAGTCAGTTAAATTCATAGTTGGGCATAAGCAAGCATATTTATAATTTAGAATACTTTGAAGCAATAAAAGTTTTGACTAATCAAAAATGTGATCAGCCAGATTTGCGATTAAACTTAGCATTTTTATAACTTTACTTATCATTTCCAAATTTTGAAAAATAGATTTTTTGTGCCATACACGCCTCAATCGTTTTTATAAGATATTATTTAGTGATAAACATTTATGAGAGTCTAATAGTAAACTTATATTAAGAAGAATACAGACGATTACTTAATAAAAAGAGGGAAAAAATAGTAGGTCGTAAAAAGAACAGTAGCTTAAGAAAACTAAATAATGCTGAAAAACATCATAAATAAAATCAATCCATAATACTAATACAGTACCAGGCAGGTAAAATCATTTTTTAGTAAAGAATGCTTATAATGCGTGTTCCTTAACCCGAATTTTAATCGCAAAAGTGTTTTAATAACCAAAGTTAGTTTTGCTTTCAAGCTTGTCCTGGGACAAAATAAGGAATAATGTACAGATTATATCTAAATTCCATGTTCGAAAGCAGTATTAAAAGGTACTAAAAAGTGCACCGAAAAAAGGGTGCGTTCATAAAAATGATTAACAAGCAAATGCTTCAGAGACTGTTTTTAATAGAAAAGAAAGTAGGAGAACCAGCTAATCCTGGAAATGACTATAAAATGGGAAGTCATAAAAGAAGCATTTATGGGATTCAAACAAACATTAAAGCATCTGCATTGTGGTTTATAGCGTAAAGAATGCTTTGATCTTCGGAAAATTAAAAGCTTTTGCAAATACGTATTTCTCGATATACTTTGGATCATATTGGATATTGCCTAATTGTGAGAATTTACAATGAAATGCGATAAGGAAATTCTTCTTTATTACTGTTTACTATCACAAGCAAGAAAAACTACGTGCAAGCTATTCTTATTAATAAAAGTAAAAGAATAAAGATAACAAGAAAACAGTAGATCATAGTATACTTCATATATAAATTCTAGGTTTTCATTCTAGGTTAGGACAAAACTTTCTCGTTCCCTGACAAATGCTTTTTCTAGTTTCACATTTATGGCCGCAAGTAGTAAAATCTAAAATACAGTTGTGGGTGACCTAGACAACGGATAATTTTATCTACACTAATATGAAAGGCCGTTAGGGCCTTAGTACTAATAGAACCCCTGTTAGCGCCTTTCATATTAGTACTAGCCGCCTCCGGCGGCCAGTTGTTTCGCCATCTTAATAAATCTTGTTCGGAGAGAATCCTGTTTGTCACTGGCTTCCTTGGAACTGAAATCTCTTAGATTCTGAATGGAATTTAAAATTAAGATGGTTACAAACAGGAGTGGCCATAGGGTAAGTGTAGAGACCCCCTGCTAACATAAAAAAGACGCCTCCTTTTATTCTCTACTTAGTTTTTGACTTCGATATGACGCCCCTTCGAAGCCGGCGCCCCGATGCGATGCTTACAGTGCCGTACCGCCCCTGTGTACAAAAATAAGATGGGGTTTAATGATAAAAATCTACAAAAAGGTATAAACTATTTTCGTCCTATATTAATTCTGAAGAGCGTCTGGATATATTGGCCTTTATCAAAAAAAAAAAAGGGAAAAAAAAAGTAAGAAAATTGAAGCACTTTCAAAAAAAGCACTGAAGCGCTATATATTAAAATCTCATTATAATCCATGGGTCTTTCCTATTTTCTTTCCTTATTCCATTAAGTTGGAAAGCATATCATTATTCATGAGTGTGATTAAACAAAATTAAGATTGATATTTCCAGCATCCTTTTTCTGGATGTAATACATTAGAAATAGATGGAGAAAAGCTGCGCAGAAAAATTCACAATTCCAAATGAATGAAAATTTCAAAAACTTATTCTCTTCAGCAGACAATAAAATTACGATAAATTGCGCCAAGCGTTAGAATCATCTTCTCAAAATCGCAAATCAACCATTTTATTTTTCGCCAAATTAAAAAGTTTCACATTTTAATTTCGAAAAATTTCCAAATCCTATTTTTCTTTTGAGTATAGAACATTTCATTCCTGCTCTGATTTCACATGCACACGATATTTTAATTAAAAAAATAACCTTACAAATAATCTAAATAAAAAAAATTCGTTCTTTTACTTCAAGAGTCTGAATTATTTAATAAACTTGTCAAATATGGCAACCTAGATACGCTTAATCTTCACTCTTTCCACTGCGGGGCTACAATTGCGAAATGACGAGAGCAAAAATTTTCCTTTTGCGACACGTTTTTTATTGATATCTTCTAAAATAATTCGAATTTCGAAAAAAATCGCTTCAAGGTATGTCGGGACCCGCCCTGGAGAATTTCCATACAAAATTTGGTAGGTCTACGATCACCCGTCTGCGAGCTATGCGAGACGCAGACAAACAAACAAACTAACTAACTAACGGACAGTTTACACTCAGTTTTATTTATACAGATAGATAAAATTGAATTATTTCGAGAAATTGAACATTTCTATCTCAACAGAAAAATATCTTTCACTTTAAATAAATAAGAGATTCAATTTGTTGTGTTTATTTCGTTTGCTCTTAGGAAATTTTCACTCCATATGTATATATATATACGTACATGCTTACAAACGGTAGTGAAAGGTCGTCAAGGTCTTTCTATCACACATTCATATTTTTAACTCCTAGCGCCACCAATGTAAGACGGCAGAAAACCTGGTTCGAAACTTTTCGTAACACTAGAAATTTGCAGCGTGAAAGCAAACACTGCCCTGCAAAATACCACAAAACGATTTTTGTGCATCAATAAATAGGTTATCATAAAATGAAGTAAAAACATGCAATCCTCAAAGTAAACATTGTGTGCTTCATGTTTGAAAACTAAGCAAGGGAAGAACTCAAGCCTATTAAGTGCATGGAAACTGAATAAGACAATAGTGCTTCTCAAGATGTCCCAGTTTAGTAAACAAGATTAGCGCACCATAATTCTGTTTCATTTTTTCTCCGTTCACGGTGTTGAAAAAACTGCGTCTGTTTTAGAAGCTTCATTGCGCCTTTAATATTAAAATCTGATTCAATAACGAGAAATTAATATGACCAGTATGTTTCTTTGCAGTAAAACTCAAACAGTTAGACTCTTCGAATGCTCTCAAAACAGCCTCAACGAAGTCCGACAGCGAACTTCCACTAAACGAGATCTTTATATACAGGTCAGACTATTCAAAATAATATCTCTTAGGATGAAAATGAGAATTTCTGTCTCATCTGTTTAGGAGCAATGTCTTGGGAAGTTGAATCGTACTAACTCCTTTGCATGCATAGAAAACAAGAGAAAAGAGATTTTATTGGTTTTTTTCGGACACCAAATCGACAGCACGTATGAAACTACCCTCTGGCACTCCGTTACCTAGGCTCCACAATAATGTTTTCTGAACGTCTATCAACAATCATAGGACCTCTGAGTTACTTGGTTAGTTAGTGGGTTAATTACTCATTTGATTGTTGGTTATTATTGGTTATCTTTCGGCAGCAAATGAACTACTGTTTGACTGTCGATTTAATAAAAACGTAAACATCCGGTTTAGATTCGGAAACGTGCGCGTACATTAGTTTTTGGCGGTGCCAGTCAGATGCGCATTTGCCAAATTACTTGGAAACGTTTTATTCTAAGATGTTTTTGCCATTTTATTCTTTGCGAATGCCGCCCAGGTGGTGTAGTGGCTAGAGAACTATTCTATCACGCCGTGGGTCCGGGTTCGAATCCCGGCTTGGGCATGGATGTTAACTTGTCCGTCCCTTCATAGGGGGTAGTGCTGTCCAACCACTGGGTGCTCCCATAATAAAATGGACAGTAACTAGGGCCGTTGATGGCAAAGGCTTGTGGCCAGTGCCTGCCCATTAGAAAAAAAAAATTCTTTGCGAATACTATGTTTACAAATACAACCACAAAATTCAGATGGGTATTATAAAATCAATTGAACTAAGAATAAGAATTCAACGAAAGACGTGCATTCTCTCATTCGCTTGCTTTCTCCCCTCCTCGACCGATTCATTTGGATTTACTTTTACTGGCAGCTTGCCAACTTTCCACGCTAAACACAATCGGACAGTTTTAGTGTGGAACCACCACCGTCTGTTCAAACACTGCATTACAACTCGAAAAAACAAACGAACGCAAACCTCGGGAGATCAGAAAAAAAGAGTCAGTTTGAAATTGATGTTGTTATGTATGTGGCAAGTAGATTTTTCTTAAAATGATATTCTTTTCTGATGTTAAATAAAGAACGTTTTGTTTAATCTAACTTGCGTTTCTTTATTTTCTTGAAGGTTCAATTAGAATTTAAGGTGTGCCAGTATAACGGCGAACTATTTTGCTTCACGGAAGTGTTATTCCGAATAATATGCCATTTAATGCAGTTTTCAGCGAAATGTTTTAAGAAACTTTGCTAAATTGAGTAAAAATAACATATAAATAGCTTATTTTGCCTTTATTTTATTTAATTCATTTTTCTGAGCTATTTTAAGTCATTTCAGCCATTATTTTGTTGATTTTCAGTGAAGGACCAACCAAAACATCGAACGACAGATCTCGACAGCATTTTTCAATGGATTTTTTTTTACTTCTTTATTTTTTTCTTCCTATCAATTTGCAGTATGTTGCAAAAGTGGTTTTTCCGTAGCATGAAATAATCTCAAATCTGTGAACTAATTATAGGGCAATTTTAGATTTTATGATTTGTAATAAATTAGTCGATCTTTCGGGGTGGGGGAGGAGGAAACTTGACTAAGATCTATATAGAAATCTGTTTCATTTAAATGATGCAGTGATATTTCAGAAATTATCGTGAGAGATTTAACAAGCACTAGCATTCTAGAAAATGCAAACGAAGTATTGCGACTGCACCTTGCTTTGTCCTTATGCGATGCCATCTTGATTTCATTATTATTTTCTTTAATGTTAATTCTCAGTTTAATTTGTCGCTAACAGCATTATTCATCAAACTCCATGAACCGATAACGCGGCTTAGTTTAAATAACAGTTTATTTTATATCCAGTGTCATATAAATGTGTGCACGCGTTTAACCCGTTTAACTACACTCTATAACAAAAAAATCAACGCTCCAAGAAGGAGTCGCCCGATTATGATGAAACTTCGTATGCACAGACGGACCGAACATGCAAATGATTAAAATCTGAAGTCCAATAAATGAATAGCGGAAGCGCTAGCTCATCGGACGTGCGCATTTATTAGGTGCATATAAAGAGCGTTTCTCAATCTGGTGGTTAAAGTTTCTGTTCATTTCGACTGCGATTTCTTACGTCGGCTGTAACAATGCTTCGCCGAAGGATTCGTGCGCATTACGAGCAGATGTCGGAGTTTGAAAGAGGTCAGGCGATGGGACTGAAGAGGCTGGTTGGACGAACCGAAGCTCGTCATCTACGTCGAAGCGATGTGGCTATTAGACGATGCTGGCAAGAGTGGGTCATCAACGGTAGATATCAGCGTCAAAATGGTAGCGGTCGATCGAGAGCCATCACAGACCGGGAGGATAGAGCGATTGTCAGAGCAGCTGTCACAGCACCGTATTCGCCGCTATCAGCTATGCACCGTGTGACTTGCACAGATGTATCCAACATGACCCTCCACAAACTTTTAAGAGAGCGGAATTTACGCTCGCGTCGACCGTTACGCCAGTTGCCTCTCACGCCTGTACACCGATTACTGTGGTGCCGGGTTCGATCAACGTGGAACTGTGCTGACTGGGCAGTATAGTTTTTAGTGACGAGTCCCCAACAGTGTCCTGACGACAACCGCAGACGTCCAGGGCAGAGGGAGGGATCCTGCCCTGACTATCCCGCGCCACACAGGTCCACAACAAGGTGTTCTGGTCTGGAGTGACATCTCTTTTGGTAGCCGGACCCATTTGATAATCATTTCTGACACATTGACAGCACAGCTGAACGTTGACGACTTCCTTCGACCGGTTGTGTTACCGTTCCTTTTGTGACACCCTGGACTTACTTTTCAACACGATAATGCCCTGCCGCATACGGCACGTGTTGCTGTGAGTTGTTTTCAAGCTTTCCCTGTACTTGCTTGGCCAGATAGGTCGCTTGATCTCTCTCCTATAGAGCATATTTGGAATTTTATGGGAAGGTGATTGCAACCCTGTCAAAATGTTGCCGATTTAGCCTAACAGTTAGAGACAATTTGGCAAGAAATTCCGCAGGACACCATCCGGGAACTTTATCAGTCTGTGCCACGCCGAGTTGCAGTTTCATCGAGGCCAGAGGTGGACGAACACCTTATTGACTTCATGTCTTTGTAATAGTCAAACTCTACAATAAATCATTCAGTTGTTCGGAAATTTTAATCGTTTTTTTATGTATGTTCTTTACATCCACCAATTTTTATCGCAATCGAACAATCCCTTCTTGGTGCGTCGTTTTTATTGTTATAGTATGTAGTTCTTCTAGTATTAAATATACTCCAAATTTTTTTCTAAATTTATAAAAGTGGATAGACAAATAGATAAATACACAAATATTCGATTAGTTAAACTCTTGACTTTTCATTATTACTTCCTTGTACGTAGTATAAGGAAGTAATGTGATCCCGAAAAATTTTGGGGGCCAAATTTCGTCAAAAAATCCGATTTTGACTACCTCTAAATTTAATTTTCAGAATTTTTTCGATGCATCTCATCGTAGGCTAGCAAGCACGATCATATTAACGCGTCTGCAACTCATTTTGACCAGCGGCGAGTTTATTGTGGTCAGTTTCTCCATGCCGTCTGTACGTACGTACGTAGGTACGTATGCATGTAACTCTCATATCTCAAAAACTATGGGTCGTAGAATGTTGAGATTTGATATTTAGGATTGTTCTATGATCTAGTTGTGCACCTCCCCTTTTGGTCCCAATCGAATGAATAGTTTATGTACAGGACCGCACAAAATATTCGAAATACATTACGCTCTATGGGCCGAAATTCATTAAACTCTCATATCTCAAAAACTATTAGGCGTAGAATGTCGAAACTTCATATTTTGGATAGTTGTGACATCTAGTTGTGCACCTCCCCTTTTGGTTCCATTCGATTGGATAGTTTATCTACAGCACCGCCCAAAACATTCGAAATACATTACACTCAATGGGCCGAAATTCATTAAACTCGCATATCATAAAACTATGAGGCGTAGAATGTTGAAACTTTATATTTAGGATTGTTGTAACATCTAGTTGTGCACCTCACCTTTCGGTTCCATTCGACTGGGTAGTTTATCTACAGAACCGCCTAAAAGATTCGAAATACATTACGCTCTATGGGCCGAAATTCATCAAAGCGTTTTTTAGAGGTATTGGGCTATTTCAAACGACTCAGAAGTGATATATGCTGTAAAGAGTTAGAAAATGAATTTCTCCATTAAAAAAAGTGTCTTTATCATTTACAGTTAGTCTACAGAAACACTCAACAGATTTCCAATACATTACGGTCAATGGCAATTTTAGGAGATTCATCCATTTCAAGCACAATTAGGGATGGACGCGAGACGCGAGAATTCTCGCATCGTCTCGCGTTCTCGCATTGTCTCGCGAGACGAGACGCGAGACGAGACAGGCATTTTTTTTGCGAGACGAGAAAGAAAATATTTTGCGGGACGAGACGCGAGACGAGAGAGAGTCTTGTCTCGCGCGAGATTTTTCGCGAGAATTCTCGCATTTTCTTCCGTCTCGCATAAATACGATCTGAAAAGCGACAATTTGCCTGAAGCCTCTACCGTTTAACTTGCGTCTCCTTCGTTTTCGGTCCTGGTATACTATCAGCACTCTACAATACGCACAAACACGTAACATTTAAAATTAGAACAGACGAGAGATATACATCTCACACAAAGGAGAGGATAAAGAAAGAGGCGGAAAAAAAAGAAAACAGAGAAGAGTTGAAAGAAAAATAATAATAAATAGGAAAGGCGGTACGGTATGTTCAAATCTGACCAGTTTTAGACGGGGCCCGGGGATTAAGTTTGGGGGCCCCCCTTACTATCCCCCTTTTTTACGCATTAAGCCCCTTTACTGAGCCTACCTTTTTTAAGCATTTTAACCCAGTTTTGATCGCTGTTGTACTCGAAAATTGCATTTAAGTTAACTGTAGTTTATGTACTTTAATCAAATCGTATTTATCACCCTAAAAAAATATCTCTAACTTGATCTAGTGATAGACAATTAGGTAATACCTATATTATAAAGTAAATTCAGTTTTTCCCCCACAATTACTATTTCAGTTCATATGAATTTATAATTTAAATAATCGTGATATATATATGGGCCCCCTTTTTCTTCAGGGGCACCGGACTACCACCCCCCCCTTGCCCCTGTGATAATCGGGTTTCGGGTATATCAGAGAGAGATTAGAAGTAGAGCAACTTGCATTCGCATTGATGCTTAGTCTGAGTAGGTTGAAATATGGTTGAATATCCTTGGTTGAAATATCCTTGTACCGATATTATCCTCAAACTTTCCCGCACGTTGCGGCGTGCGTAGGGGGGGGGGCGCCCACCCTGGTGACAACTTTCTAGGGGCGGTTAAATCCCTATCGTTGGCCTATTTTAAAGAGATTTAAATGACATTTTTTATTCTTATATATTAATATCGGACGGAAAGAAATGCAAGCAATTTTTTTTTAAAAACTATTTCTCTTTTCGTTTATATTATCATGTTTTCCCTTCCTTGGCTTGCAAAACTTCAGAGCGTGACACATTTTCGTGTAAAAATCTCTCTATTCTAAAAAAAAGTAAAGGCCGCTGTCGCCGCCGCTGTCAAAAGCTTGTCAGCGTATCTCCTCCTAAACCGTGGGGATTTGAGTTTCGACTAAGGTGCCCACAGATTCGAAAAATTCCGAGGAACCTGCTAAGCTGATTTAAATTTCAAAAATCGAATTATTTTAGAAGATATTAATAAAAAACTGAAAAAATAAACCGAATAGTTGCCAGATTTGGCATAGAATCATTCATTCCTTTGCAACAAAGCGTTTCCAAGTATCTAGAATCGCGTGAAATTTACAAACATGAGTTAGAATTACGCCCATTTTACGCCACAATAAAAACTATATGAAATAAGTAACTAAAAAAGTGTTACACAAAGTTGACAATTTTCAAATAGTAAGTTCGCTTAGACAACAGGAGTTTAGAATGAGCGATTACCTGTTTTTCCAAAACAGAGTAACTAATATCTTGAAAATGAAAAATAATTAAAATGCAGATTATTTTAAAGCCGGTTCGGTCCAGCTGGATAGGTTTGCTACCAGTAGAAATATTTGGCGGCGTTAACTATGCCATTATAGCAGTTATAGTACACTTTGGATATTTGCTAGCGCGACGAGATGGTATAATTCGTGGTGCTAAGTACGCCAATCTGCAAACGATTATGTAAATGAAAATATGGATAATGGTTTTCCGGTAACCTTACATGAACAGTAATTATAGGTTGTGAGCATGTGTAAATCGCCAAATAATGAAAAGTCGCCATGGGTGGCAAGCTATCCTATCTGTTCCGTAGCTTTTATTAACTTTACATGTACGCAAGTCGCCAAATAATGAAAAATCGCAATGGGTGGCAAATTCGAAGAGTGTTCAATAGGTTTTACATTATTAAAAATACAGCTGAAACAGATGTTCTGATTTCATTATGCTTTAGCTCCTAATTAATATAACTTTTGAATGGCAACATTGAAAATCATTGTGTTTCTGAAGAGCGCAAATAATTTTCCAGCGATTATAAGCGGAGTCCGCACTCCAGGTGTAGTATAGCTCAGGACCCGTACAACACGGATTCGCATAACAAAATATCTTCCGTGTTATGAGGGGGAGGGGGTCTACTGTAGTGCGAAGTTTAAACTTTTATGTACCAATGAACATGCAAGAACCAAGCAATGCGTAGCTCAGTAACATTCTATCTGATCGAATCTTCGGGTTTTGTCTGTTGAAATTATGTCTTTTTTACGAATAAGCCTAGGGGCCGAATGCCTCATACGAAAAGCGAGCGTTGCGAGTCTGGGGGCCTTGGCCCCTAGTGATACAAAAAAAAAAATCACTTCACCAAAAGCTATAGGGGCAATGGGGCTACTGTGCACACTGTGTACTTAAAAATCAGGCCACTGACCTTGAAAAATTATCGGAATGTCAACTTTCAATAGAGATAAATACAAAATACATGAATGTACCTCTGTTTGCGCCCTTTCGGATGCCCACTCCTTTATATTTTTTATTTCCCCCCCCCCCACTCACACACACGCACACTCACATTCATTTGAAAAAATAAACCCATTTAATGTTGTGCGGTTTTCTCCTTCCACTGCTTTTTCACTGGTTCTTCAAAAACTGTACTATGTACTTTTATCAACAGCCACCCAGTATTCATCATGTCCAGTGGCGTACGCAAGGGGGGGGAGGGGGGTTCCCCCCCCCCTTGTCAAAATTTTTTTAACAAAATGTCCACAAATTTTCAATTTTTAGATTAAATATTACGCATTTTAACACAAAGTCATGTCTATAACCCCCCTCCCCCCCTTGAAGGAAGTCTGCGTTTGCCACTGATCATGTCAAGAAAGAAGAAAAAAAAGTAATAATAAACACAAAAATTGTCTTTCAAAATGAGCAAAAGTGCTATACTTATAAAGAAATATTGTAAAATACTACTATATGTATGAGATCTTTTCCTGTTTTAAAACTTCACGCTATGAGATGAGGAACAACCCTCGCAGAATTTCTCTTTATCCTTAACGCTTCCTCCATTCATTTAAAAAGACAAACTTTGAATACAGGAGGTTAGCACTGGGGCCGAAAGGAAAAGCATGCTTTGTGTTGAGATGCCAAAGCTTTTTTTTTTTTTTTTTTTTACGCAGAATATCAGATATCGGAGGGTCCCTACTACAGAGTTCTAGTTAAAATAGAAATGTCGGGAGAGAGATGTCCCGAGGACATAATTGCCCGGTGTCTTTTGGATTTGCCGACACGATGGATGACCTCTCACTCCAGAACAGAATGGACCTACGGAGGGGGAGCTATAGCTATCTCAGCACGTGGAAGTAGGTGCGCCCTATCACCGGAAGAATTTTTTCCTCTCAACAATAGGACATCTCCGAACAGATTGCGAGATACGGCGCCAGAGCGGTGCAAAGTTGCAAGATGACCGCTGCTTTCACAATTGACATGAAGACTTCCGTTCGCTATTCCCACCCACAAACAACTATTGAGTGACCGTTTTTTTTCCCGGAAAAAAAACAAGGGTGAGGAATTAATGTATCGAGAATTTCGCTAATGATCGGTTCCCAGACAAAAAATAAAGTATGTGGATTCTGGACACTGGAAAAGACACCGATATATGGTTATTTTCTATCATCCTCCAAAGGTATGGGGAGGGGGCTCGAGCCCCAAAGCCGCCCCCCATTTCGTACGTCACTGCAGAAGCGTAACCATGGAGTGGGATATCGGGATATACCTCCCTGGAATGTAGGAAAAAACGCGAACGGAAAAAACGCCAAACGGAAAAAACGCGAACGGTAAAAACGCGAACGGAAAAAACGCCAAACGGAAAAAACGCGAACGGTAAAAACGCGAACCGGAAAAAACGCGAACCAGAAAAAAAAGAATATTCCCCCCCCCCCTCAGAATAATAATTTTTATTTAAATATTGACATGAACTTATTTTGTTTTGTAGTAAATACGATAATGGTATTTAATCAAATATTGGACTGCCTCAAAATTCTTTTGTTTTTGAAGTAAAGGAGCCACTTTTTATATTTTCAGAGCATATATCTTCATATTAATCAGGGAAATTTACAACATTAAATAAAAAGGAAATAATTGCTTTTAGCTAGTCAAGCTACTTGTCAAGGTCATGAAAGCCGTGTCCCTTCCAAGAAAAAAATAGGGGAGATTCCCCGGACAATGGGGAATGTCTTTGCCGGGGACTATGGGAGATAACGTACCGGAAAACGCCTAAGGCAAGATGAACAAACAGGTTTTTTTTTAGGTTGAGGTTCGTACTGCACAGATTTTACATTCAAGAATATTATATCCAGAAAAACATTTAAAAGCTGTGCGGTCATGGGCGCACCCACGGAGGGGGCTATGGGGCTAAAGCCCCCCCCCCCTAAACCTGGAGTGTTAGATGTGAAAAACTTTGAAAATTGTCACTAACGAATTATAATATTTTACCTTAAAAAATTGTCTTCAAATTATTTCTAATTTTTTGTGGGGGGGGGATTAATTAAAAGTGGGGGAATGTTGGTTTTTAAATAAATACTTACAGTTAGTGCATAAATTACCAACTTTTAAAGTTAGAACTGGAAAGATTAGATATTGGTTGAAAAAAAGACTATGAAAAGATTGGGCTTGTGTTCTATGGGCAAGTGGTAACGAATATTTTGAAGTTATAATGGAGTTATAGCTATAATCGAGGTCACTTATAACCGAGTTTGGCAGTATTTATAACCCCAGTCCCCACCCTAAACCAAAATCCTGAGTGCGCCACTGTGTGCGGTAATAAATATATTTTATCACAGTTTAAAAAATTAATTTTTATATCAATTATTCTGTTGAGAAAGATACAATCATTGTATTGAGATTTTTTTAAAAACAAAATATTCAAAATTATTTAAAAGGGTATTTTTAGCGTTAAATAGAAACTCACTTGATTTCAAACGATTTATTTAAATTTGAATGAAATTTAAACTCGTAATCATTTGATTTTTCTCCGCTAGAGTATTTAAATCATTTTTATTTCCTAGTTTTATGTGATCTAAACAGTAATGAATTATATAAATGACATTAAAACATATACAAATTAAAATCAAAATATTTAGTAGATTAGAGCCATGTGCCTTTAATTAACTGAAATTGATCACAATTTTTTTTTTAAAGAATGAGGGGGGGAGAGTGTTTGCCTTTACATCTTCTCACCTTTAAAAGGGGAGACTTTAAAAATGCACGAGATTTAAAAATTCTCCTGAACATAATAAACTAGAGAAATAGTTTAATTAATGAATTATTAATTTACCAAGTTTAATTAATTAATTACTAATTTAACAAACTGAATGTTCAATTTGTTTCAACAAATTATAGCAGTTGCGAAAATTTTAAGTACCATCTCTCACCTACCAAGATCACCCTAAAAAAGAATATCCTATCACACCGTTTTAACATGCACGTTCTCTGTAATAAATTCTGACCTTCAGTTTATTCCTTACCAACCATGGCTAATGTAACTGGCTTTCTTTTTATAAGTGCAAGATTTTATTTTGATTCATCATAATTCATTCTGATTCATCTTGTTAGCTTTTCGGTTTTAAATTATTAGAATAATGGATGATTTATCAGTATATATTTATGTATACATATTTTTGTTTTTTAAAATATTCATTTTAAGCATGAATACTCTTATTTTAAAAATGCTTTTTTTAATTAAGTCATGGTATTAATAAGTCAACAACTAATAAAAACAACTTAAAATAAACTCTTCAAATTAAATGTTAGTGTAGTTGTAACTTTTCAAACAAATTTTCATTTCTAAATGCTAACAACCCCTTTTTACAGGAAACTTTTTAAAAATGATTTAAAACTTATTTCTTAAAATATAAAATATTGGCTATTTATAACACTGATTAAAATTAATGGTTAATTTGTTTTCTTTGAATAGTTTTAATAATTATATTTTTGATATTATTGATATAGCAAAGCTTATTGCCCCCTCACCAACTTTGATTAAACATATCTAAGCCTTCTTAGAAGAAAGAGGGCTGTATAAAAAATACATGTTTCTATTTATTTACATTTAATATTCAGAAAATTTTATTTGATACCATAAAATAACTATGTAATTTATTCTATATGTCTATGATCAACATTTAAAGAAGGAAACTCTAATGCAGGGGTCAACTCTAATGCAGGGTCAGGGTTTTTAAGACAACCTCGATAACAGTGTTTGGAAGTGATTATGATTTTTATTTAATATTAAATATATTAAACTTTTTACTTTCACTGTAAATTATCATGAAAGTTATTTATGTTTTGTGGCAGATCTACACAAGGATTGTTTGCCAGGAGAGGTCAGCTCGCGTCACTGAATGTGTCGCTTAGAGCTACATATACGTCCTTCCCGTAATTTCCCGCCAGAATTTGGAACCTCATCAGAAGGTGGGGGACTTCTGAATATTGGCACCCCTCGGAAACTGCTAGGGACCGCCGAGAGGACTTTCGGAACCACGGATTTAACGTGCACGTACGCCGCATGTACACGGTGGTCTTTAGTGGTACGCCGGTATCGAACCCACAACCTTCCGGTTACGAGTCCAACGCCTTAACCACTGGGCTACCACGGCCCCTTCTACACAAGGATTGACTGCTTAATTTAGACATGCCTTGGGTGGAGGACTTTTTGAAGGGTCCTAACCCGAATTGACATTACAGATGGAGAAAGTGGCCGCGCGGTAAGCCAGAACCCTATACCTATACATTAGTCTTTTACTAATTGTGATGAAATTAGTAAAAATTATTTATTCTACAATGTGAAAGGTACTTGATTAAATTTAAAAAAAAATTTTATTAGATAAATTTATATCTTATAAAGCTCTCTTCTTTATAAAACTTACAGCTTATTAAACTTTTAAGATAAACTGAAAAAAAACTTTCTGAAATACGCAAGACTGATAAAGTATAAATATTTAGAAAGGATAACTTATCAAATATTGAACTATTCATATATGAATAAAATACCGCAAGAAAAAAAAAGATGCAATAAATCTATTATTACAATTAATATAACTTGATGTAAAACTGTGAGAGTAGTTTTAAGAAAAGGGAAAATACTATTCACTTTCGCTCAACGAATAAAACATTTTTGCATAAAATACTTTGCATTGCATTAAAAATAAAAATAAATATATAAATATTTTAAAGAAAACCTAGTATTTAGAAAGAATTTAAAACCACAACCTATTGGGAATGAGAAAAATTGTTTAAATGAATCGCTTAAAAAATAACCTTGTTTAAATTAAGCTAGTCTGAAAGTGAAAAGTAGTTTTTCCCCCCCCCCCCCTTTTTTTTTTTTTTTTTTTTTTTAAGAAAAACAAATATTCTCTCAAGTCACAGGCTGGAGATTCTTTTTGCATTTTTAAGTGGAACGGTTAAAACGACCCTTCAAACAAATGTTTAAAATAAAAAGATTTGGGGACAGAGGGGACACCCCCCACCTGTAACCCCCTCTCCCGATTGCGATAGTTCATATGTACAATATGCTTAGAAAACTTGATAACAATAGCTTTTTTAGACAAGGATTATCCCCGCTCCCAGACCAACTGAAAATTTGGAGGGTCACATGAAGATTTGAGGGGGTCACGTGTCGAATTTAAGAGCAGAAAAGGAAATTTCTTTTAAATTTTAAAACAAATATCCGTTTAAAAATTTTTGACGAAGTGGGAGGAAAGGGGGATACAGCCCCCCCTGTGCCCCTATCTTCGACCCTACGCCTATGGTTCGAATGTATTGTACTCTTAGGAAAACCTATTAACAATAGCTTCCTAAGGAAGGCTCATCACTGCTCCAGACCTACTGAAATTTTGGGGGTGCACAGGAAACATTTGAGGGGGTCATATCGAAATTTTAGAGGAGAAAAGAAAAGTTTCTTTAAAATTTCAAACATGTTTATTTTTTAAGAAATTGACGAAATTGTCCGGAGGGGGCAAGCCCCCCCCTGTGCCCCCCTCTTCGACCCTACGCCTATGGTTCATATGTATTGCACTCTTAGGAAAACCTATTAACAATAGCTTCCTAAGGAAGGTTCATCACTGCTCCAGACCTACTGAAATTTTGGGGGTGCACAGGAAACATTTGAGGGGGTCATATCGAAATTTTAGAGCAGAAAAGAAAAGTTTCTTTAAAATTTCAAAAATGTTTATTTTTTTAAAAATTTACGAAATTGTTCGGGGGGCACGTGACCCCCTGTGCCCCCCCCCCCAACCGACGCTACGCCTATAGTTCATATGTTAAATGAATGATGTTGGCGTTTTTACCGTTCGCGTTTTTTCCGTTTGGCGTTTTTTCCGTTCGCGTTTTTACCGTTCGCGTTTTTTCCGGTTGGCGTTTTTTCCGTGGGCGTTTTTACCGTTCGCGTTTTTTCCGTTCGCGTTTTTTCCGCACACCACCTCCCTGCGAATCTTTCAAAATTAGTTATTAAGAGCTTTCAGATTTTTGTCGTCAATAAGAAAATTAAGTTTATCAATACAAAATTGCATCATATACAACCCCTTCGACAAAATTTTCTGGCTGTGCTCTTGCCTCATCGACTAGCATATAACGACCATGTTACATCCTATGTCACTATTAAAAGTGGCGTTTTTTCCGCTCACCATTGGGGAATAACAATCAACATACAACAAGGTAAAATGACTGAATTGTAAAGGTCTCTGTGAAGGTTCTGAAGTCAGGGTTTTATCCTGCCGTGCGGCTATCGAAGTTTTGGGCGGTTTTCTCCAGATGTAACATGAATACGCGTTAGAGGTCCTCCTCCCATTGCACCCCTTCTAAGCAGATAGCTCTTTCGTAGCTTTACCTTAACATAAAACAACACAGAAACATTAATAAATCATCAATATAGTTCTTATGTGTTCATGATGTAAGTAGTATTATTCCTTATAAAAGAGTTTTCAGCCATTAATAGAGCACTTGGTTTGTAACAACAAGGTATTTTTAATTTCATATACTGAAGCATTTAATAAATTTTACATGAATTCCAGCTGGAATATAACATTTATTTTTATTTTTAATTTGGGTTTTTATACAAATAATTATCGAATCATTTGTATAATGAATGTAAAATAATGTGAACTCTGATTATAGCACAAGTAAAAGAAAAAGACGACCAACAAATATTAAAATATTTTGCAAGAGGGACTCAAACCATTGGTTTTTGGCAAAGACATTAGAATATACTCGTTCTAGTATATTCTAATGTCTTTGGTTTTTGGAGGGGGGGGGAATAAAGGACAAAGTGTCAATTTAAGTTGGCTAATTTTGAGTTTTACGATATGCGAGAAAAAGTAGAGCGTGTTAATTGGCATTTGGACCTTTGTATGCCATGCCATTCCTAATTTATATCCTCATTAAAAGGAAAAAGAAATTTTCGAGCATTGACTTACTCTAGAAAAGTGTGGTTCAGCTCCATATATTTACTATGCTCAATGGCGTACACAAATGGTGTGGGGGTGAGGATTCAGTCCCTCCCCCTTTGTCCATGCATTTTTAACATAAAGTCCGTACAGTTTTAATTTTAAACATATAGATTATGGCTTTTATTTAACCAACAGATTACTTCCATTCCCCCCTTCTCTTAAAGAAAGTCGGTGTACACCACTGATTATGCATCTGCACATTATTTGTAAGTACATAAAGTATTTGTAAGTAAAATTACAACAAAAAAAAACTGCCATTTGCTTGAAATTACCTAAGTGATATGATAATTTTAAGAAATAAGAGGGCCCCCCAAAAGGGATGCTTGCTTCAGAGTGGCTTTTTGAGGCCCAGATCATGTTTTTCTAGAATACAAATAAAGGGAACACAAGGTCATTAGTTAAAGAACTTTGGTTCTAGAAATACTGGCATATAAATTTAACTTTTCAGTTTCTGCTTAAACAGTGTTAGGTAATCCGTTTTGAATATTAAATGTACAAATCTAAAACGTTATAAAAGATAAAAAATCCAAGAGGTTGAGAAAATAGTTGTATGGATTTTGAGGCCCCTACATGTGGGGGCCCCGGGCATTCGCCCTGCCATGCTTCCCTATTTTTACGGCACTGTCTTTCGCCATAAGCCTAGCTATGCGAACGCAAATGAATGATCTACTGGAGTGATTGCGCAAATCCAACGCTCACAAGTCCTTTCTGTTGTCTGTTCTTTTTGATAGTGTAAATCACATATCGGCAAACCCTGGCCTGCGGCCCGGATGTGACCCTCCAGGGTATTTTATCCGGCAAGTGGAAAATTTCAAATTTCCATAGACCAGAGGTCCCCAACCCCCTGTGCGCGGATCAAATGGTACCGGGTTGCTCAAGAAAAATTACATTATTTCCATTTTATTTTCTGTCGTGCATTTCTCTCGAGGTCTCGAGTTTCTTAGTGCTAATTTATACAGAACAGATTTTGTAACAGAAAAAAATCTCATGACTATTTTACATTATTTTACTTCTTATTAAACATTTCAAGACTATGAATTAAAATTCCAGACTTTTAAATCCCTATTGCCATTTCCAACAACTTAACTCTGTGAAGCGGGATTTTCTGCACTGACAAGAACCAAAATAACAGAATAAAGGAATGAATTATACATAAGCAACACACTTTGGGTGTCATTGCTTCTTATCTCCAGATCTAACCGACTCGTTGCCAAGAAATAAGCTCAGTGTTCTCATTCATTTAGCGTCCTAGTGAGATAAAATCTTAAATCATTTTACATTCATTTTTTGTGAAACTGTATATATTTTTAAGGTATGTTTAAGCACAATTAAATTAAAACAATCAGCGTACCCCCTCCCCTGACCAGTCCGCGGTAAAATTATTATCAAACGCTGACCAGGTCGCGGCGATAAAAAGGTTGGGCAGCACCGCCATAGACAATCAATATAAACCAAATCAAAATCCCATATAAATCCCACTTATACGGTCCGTGACGTCCCTAACATCCTAAATTTTGGCTCGCAACCTTCCAAAGGTTGCCCGTACCTGGTGTAAATGAACAGGTTAAACCCGGGTTCCCCCGATTAAATATGAAACCCATATCTCATACACTAAAACGAGAGGGGAGATAAGTAAGCTTAACTTTAATTATTCACTATTCCGCTCACTATAATTATTCACTATTCCGTACATTGGGGCCGTTTAATTATCAAAATTTTATTTGCCCAACATGTGTCCCTGAGTTCTGCAACATATCTGACAAAATTCAAAGCTTTATATATTTTCAAAAGCAAATGAAACTTACATAAACCATAAATATTACATTTACGCAGTTACACAAATAAATAAATTTTCGGTGTCATGTCACATTATATATACGGATTAAATCCGAATTTTTATCATTTCAAATAACTATATGAGTTAATATGGTAACTAATATATGTACTAATATGGCAATATGCAACTAATTGCTATTGTTAATATTAATTTTCAATAACTAGTATTAATGTTACTAAAAATATGGTAAAAATTCACAGTCCTTAATTTTGCGAGACTCGCGAGACGTCTCGCGTCTCGCGCGAGACGAGACAGGCAATTTCTGTGCGAGACGCGAGACGAGACAGAGGTTTACCACTGCGAGACGAGACGAGACAGCCCTATTTCTCGTCTCGCGTCCATCCCTAAGCACAATACCGTCCTACCACATAAGTTTGGTCCGACCACGGTCACGTGCCTCCCTCAAGAACTATGCCAAAAGTCGCCAAGCTTGGCGACTTTTTTGTGTACGTGTGTGCATATTTAACTCTCAAATCTCAAAAACTATTATGAAATTTCATATATAAGATTGTTGTAACATCTAGTTGTGCATCTCGATTGTTGGTTAAAATCTACTGGAGAGTTTATTTACAGGACCACCGAAAAGAATTTCAGTACTTTAATGTCTATGGACGTCTTCAATATAATACAATTGTAGACAGTCATTGTTTGGTACATGCCCAAAATCTCGCCGTCTGTCCTCGACCTTGGCGAGTTTTGCCGAAATGTCGCCAAATTTGGCGATAGTCAGTCATTTGGTCCATGCCCAAAGTATCGCCATTTGTCATCGTTCTTGGCGAGTTTTGGCGAAATATCGCCAAATTTGGCGATAATCTGTCATTGTTGGTCCATGCGTAATATCTCGCCAAATGTCGTCGACATTGACGAGTTTTGCCGAAATATCGCCAAATTTGGCGCCAAAAATTATTTCGTATTTCGTATAACTCTAAAACTTTAACCCGTAGAATTTTGAACTTTTGTATTTAGAACTATATTATAATATCTAACGGTTTTCAATATCTTTTTTGACAGCAATCGACTGGGAATTTATTTACAGGGTGAGCCAAATGACTTTAAATACATTAAGGTGTATGGATGCATTCAATTCATTGAAAGTCTGTGGTCAATGACTGCTTTGGCTATCCCCAAAATCTCGCAAATTATTTCAAGTTTGTCGGCTTTTGGTGAAATATCGCCAAATAAAGTGTCAGAAAGAAATCTTTCAAACTGAACTCAGCTTGGCGATATCGAAATGTTTGGCTAGAAATCGCTATATCTTACTATTATTGATATTTTATATCTTTCAAACAAATAAGTTTAGAGGAAGTGCGTAAAAAACATTTTTGATTTAATAGACGTGCAAGGAAGTCATGTGTTGCACACATCAGATTTTTTTTTTCTTAAGCATCGAGCTCGTTATACTCTCATATGAACATAATTTATTCTGTGCATTAATTTGTGATTTTTAAAATGCATTTTAGTATAATAAAACTTGCAAGACTCTTAAATTAATATTTAAGCTTTAGAAGTACATTAATGTTTAAGACGTAGAATCTAAGAAAAAAAGAAACATTGACCAAATAATATACATGATGGGGGGGGGGGAGTCTTCGTAAATACCACACTGATAAAATCATTTTGTTGCCGGGAAAAAGTTTCTAATCAACATATCTCAACTTGTATTTCAAATAAAAAAGGTGTACTTTAGTATTCTAAGTTATTGTGCTATTAAAATTCACTTCTGAAGATAAAAAAAAAATATTTACAGATTATATCGTAATTTCGCGCTCGAAGCAGTATTAAAATAAACTGAATATAGTAGAAAAAAATCGGATTTCATAAAATGATTAACAGACAAACATTTTAAGGACACTGTTTTTATTAAAAAAAGAAAGAGGGGGGAGCCACTAATCCTGGTAATGACGATAAAATGAGAAGTCATAAAAGTAGCATTTATGGGATTTATATAAGCATTAAAACATTTTCAGTGTGGTTTTCAGAGCAGAGAGAGAGTGAGCTATGGTAAAATGAGAAATTTCTGCTTAGACATGAGTAGACATGTTTTGGGCCATTCAAGATAAAGCTAAGCAGAAATGGTTTAACCCTTTGAGGCGCAACCCTATTCCAATGCTGAAAAAAGGGCAGCCGTTGCCATCGCTCGACTTAACTACCAGCAAGATGGCGGACGATCGAAACGTTCATCGCGTGCCACAGATCTAGAGACCCTTTTTTGACGACAGATGGCTGTGCGGCTGCACAGCCAGCTGTCATTACCAGCCAAAATATTGCAATTTTGGTGCAACTTGCCTCTACATAAATCTAAATAACCCAGTCTAGAAATAAGGCTCTTAAATAATAAAAGTATGAATAAAAGTATGACTATCTTCAAAATATTATGGATTTTAAAATTATATATTGCATTTGTGTATTTTTTGATATTTTAATTTTTTTAATTAAAAAATTCAAAATTTAACCTAAAAGAATAATATAAATAAAAATTTCCCCAAAAAAATCACACTGAGTCCTCTCTATTTCTTTAAAATCTCTGCAAAGTTTGCAAAGATTTGATTAGCTATTGAGATGTTAATCACATATTGTAATATAAATTTCTATAGCTTTATTCCTTTAACTTGCAGATCGATTGCGATCAAAATATACTCATTCAGTACTGAGAGTGAAAGTTTTTATATTGTAGGAAATGCGAGTTTTCTGGATATAATTCAAATAAATGGTTTTGTGACCCCTTGAATCTGAGAAAAAATGGTGGTTGATGTGTTTTCTTTCAATAGATTTGCAAAACAAAGAGGAAACTGCAACTTTTTTGCGCCCAAATGGCCTGACAACATCATTTATTTATCCAGGAAATCAGGATGTTCACAAAATTCCATCAGAACGAATTTTAACTGAGCCACGGACTGCAACTTGTAAGGATTATAATCCGGAAAACCGGATCCGGTATTCAGGAGGATCCGGCATCATTAAACGTTTACAGCGTCTTAAAATACTAAAAAGGAAAAGACTACACATGAAAATGAAGGAGTTTGAGGGCAATACTTGTCTGACATTCATGACTATTTTTTGACAATAAAATCGACATGTGTAGAAGCTGAAAGGGCCTTTTCAGCAGCTGACTATACTTGTAACTCTCAAAGAAGTCGATTGGCAAATGACACGTTTGACACTATTTGTTTCCCACGATCTTTTTTTAAAAACCATACTTGATTTTTTATTATCGTGTACCCAAAATTAAAGAAAGTTTATTAAAAAATATGCGATATTGTGATTATTGTGCCATTCATAATCGTATCTTGATAACTGTTATCATTATTATAAAACTGCTTAGCGAGACGAAATTACATATTTTTTGTGAACTCGAGTTGATTAAGTTAGATTTAGGTAATATAAGAAGATTAGATAATATAATGTAAGTTACTAGACAATTTTAGTTGATGTCATTTGCGAAGACTGAGCTATTATACTAAATATTGCATTTATAAATGCAATATTTATAATTAAATATGTAATTATAAGTATATTATTATGTAGTATATAATAATGCAAGTACTATTTCATTGATATCGATTGATTCGTTCTGATTACAAATAAATTTTTTCTATATTACGCCTAGTAATAATAATAATATATATAATATAATATAAAATAACCTAGATCTAGTCTTATATAATATAAAGATTAAAATTTAACTACACTGCAAAAAAAGTCTGTAAAACGTACAGAAATTACTCGTATTATTTACAGAATAAGTCTGTTCGTAAGAAAAAACAGTTTTTTTCTGTTTTATCTTCACCCGCGCATGCGTACTAGACGAAGACGTCATTGCTGAACCTTGAGGCTCATTTTGCCTCCGGCGCAATTAAAACGGCAAGACATTGTACTACGTGTCGTTAGCTGGAGCTGGAGAAAAGGGACGGTATATTTAGTTTCAACTGCATACGTAGGTTCAGGTGAGTACTCTTATTGTAAGCAACAATATCGGCCTTCTTTGGTAAAAAGTGGCATGTAACATTGAGGGGAGGGGGAAAATGGTTTCTTTTGTAGAAAATATTTCCAAAAAGGTTGAATTCTTTTTTTTTGGGGGGGGGAGGTCAGTTACCCCTCCGTCTTCCCTTTTAATCTGTCCTTGGCGTTGAATGATGGGAAATAGAACAGTTATGGAACTTGATTGTGAATTCGAGACTTTTTATCTACAAAAAGAAACGAAAAAAATCACCTGCGAATTTGATATATTTATTTTAGACTTACGGGTGAGGGGAGGGGGGTGGACTTTTATGTGTAAAACTACGCATCGAAACCAATGGACCAACCTGACAAATCGTCATAATGATTTTAAGCAGTGCAGGGCATCACTTGATCTGACGTCATACTATGACGTCACCTTAGCGACTCTTTCTTCAGCTACTTGTGATTTATGTGCAAAAGTTTCTGGCAACACTGATCGGAGGTGACGCTCTGGGTCGGCTAACGAACGATACGTACCGTTCACCTCACCATGGCACAACGTTTATATCACTGGAAATGGTATACGGACGAAGTGTGAAAGTCCCCGGTTCGGGTCCCATCGCTCGTCCGTCGACCGTTAACCGTTCAGAGTTTTCCGTGGTTTTCTCCGGAAGTTAGAGTAAATACGGATTAGGACCCCTTCGAAAGACCCCTACGGAGGGCTCCCCTCTTTCAAGGAAACCTCCCCAAAGCTCACTCACCAAATGGAACGAATTTCGCACAATATCAAGTACACATTAAAAGGAACTTACTGTGTGAAAATTAGCTGCTATCTCCTCATAGAATTTGAGAAATTAAAGGTTAAAAATTAGTTAAAATCGCGCCAATTGTAACCCTTTAGCTAGTATTTGGTGACAGGGATAATTGATCGGAAAGTTGAAACGCTCACGCGAGTGCGTACTCGAAATATTTATAAATCAGTTTTTGCTATACCGTGTTATATTTCAACGTACTGGGTTTTTAAGTAGCTTAATCTCGTTTTCTACTAGTTAAACTGAAGTCCTATGATCTTTTTATTTTAGTTCTGAAAGTCTCTGAAGAAAGTAATTAGCTAAGCTTCTTCTAAAAAGCTACGTTTAACCTCCTATGCATGCATAGATTTTATGTTTAAAAAATATTTTTGGCCAATTTCCTCCACCCCCCCTCTCCAAAACGGAACCAGTTACCGGCCTGATTTTTTTCCCACCATATGTTCTGCGGGATATCTAGTGAATCATTGCTGTAGATGAATCCTGACCTGTGCTTACTTAAAATGCTTATTAAATAAGCATCTTTTCGTAAAAGCATTTATAAAAGAAAATAGAAAGCGCCAAGTAGCGATAGAGGCTCTATTCTGTCGGCTCATACTCATTTTTATTAATTAATTTTAGCTTTAATTTAGGAGATAGCAACTAATTTTTACACATTAGGTTTCTTTAAGTGTGTACTTATGACTGGATTAAATTCGTTACGTTTGGTGAGTGAGCTTCGGGGAGGTTTCCTTCTGTGTGTTGTCCTTCTGACCAGGATTTATAAGCGGGTTTCGAGCCAACCACACAAATCCGATATACTTGTTCACAACAACTACGTACCGCAATTGTTCTTGGTTTTAGAGGAAATGAACAATAGCAACTTCATGCAACAAGTTAAGTACTACTCATAAACTGTTTCTCATAAGTTATTTCCTTATTATAGTGTTTGTTTTTATTCATTGCACTTGCTAATTGGTCCTAGAACTGTAGTTAGCATTTCTTATTATATAGTTATCGATATGTTAAATATTTTGGAATGAGTGTTTTTGTTCGCAATCATTTTGTTTGCAGTGCTCCAGTAAGTGAAAGAATATCGCTGAACTTAAACATCGTGGCACTGTGATAAATATATTGTTTATTTTCAGTGTTTGTACTTGAATAGTCGTCTAACACCGAACAGTTTATGATGTTTTTAGTGTGCATGCGTGCAGGCGCGTAGCCAGGAAAATTTTTCGGGGGGGGGGGATATGCGCCTGGAAAATTTTTCGGGGGGGAGAGGAATGAAGTGATATGTGTATAAATAGACGGAATTTCATCACTAATCCAAAAATTTCTGATCCCCCTGGCTACGCCCCTGCATGTGGGCTCTGGGAGATTTCACATCAAATATAGTATATAGACTTTCCAGACTTATAAATTTCTATCTTCTATACTTACAATAAGAATTCTGATTTTCTAGGAGTATCTTAAAGTTTCCTAATGCGTAAGTGCCGTCAATAATTTAAATCAATGGATATATCTCAATCAAGTTTATGAGGTAAACCAAATTAAAGAAATGATATATTTCACATTTAACGTATAAAAGAACAGAAGAATTATATCTACAAATTATTTATAATTTCCTTGTAATATTTGTTATGTAGTTTTAAATTTGTATACACTTTGCAATTCTTTTTGCATATTGCATACTATTATTTCTTAATCCTAGTAAAAATGAATCAAAGAAGCATAGTTATACACTTTTTTTTTCAAAGTTAATGAAACACTTTTAACTACAATTTTGTAAACATATAAATAAATCAAACCTCATAGCAATATTTTAAAAAGTGTGAAATTTATATGTATATAGCATATAACTGTTTTTTTTTGTTTTATTAATACACAACTGGTAATTAAAATAGCAACACCAAGAAGGTGACATGCTACACACAGTGCAGCAATTTTAATGACGAGTAGTATATCTTAAAAAAGAAATATTTCTAGCTTCATAACATTGTGATTTTATTTTTCTATAAATTATATCATTATCAAAAACAATAATCATTTTCTTCAGTTTTAAAAGTAATTTTTCATTTGTATGAGATAAACAGCTAGATTTTTATTTGAAGTAATTTTACAGTGAGAATTTTCTAGTTTTTTGTATATTCAGGGGCGACTTGGAATTCAGGGATTTGGGAAATTTTGTCTGGAAATGTCAGGGAATTCTGCAGAAAATCTCTTCTAAATCAGGGAGATTTAAAATTCTTTACAATGTGTATCGTCATTTGATGCAGAATACCGTGTTTACTCGCGTAATAGTCGCACCCCGTTTTGAAGCAGAAAAAATAGCTCTTTGGAGTTACAATATTATATAGTAGATTTTACCCGCATAATTATTATATAGTATATTATATAGTAGATTTTACCCGCACCTGGACTTTCAACATGAAAAATTGGCAAAAAAGTGCGACTATTACGTGAGTAAGCATGGTAGTTTTGGCTTCTGGTGATCGGAACAGCTTTAGTATTGGTCATTATAGGCAGTCTTTGACATAACTTTGTGAAATCTTCAATGGCATTAATATTTTATTTAAATATTATGTATTCATTTTTTAAATTCTTAAACAGGGATGTATAGATTTTTTTTATAATTCTTATTCACTATATTTTAAGTTAACATTTACTCTGTGAGGGGGGTTCCACCCCCTCAAAACCCGTTTCTTTCTTTTAAATAAATACAATTTCAGTTTACTAACAACCATATCAGATAAAAGAAAAAGCTATCAGCGCACATAATCCAAAACTATCTGCAAACCCATATGACGTATTTAACGAGGAGAGAGGAGGGAGGGGGGGGGGTCCTGGGAGTTCGGACACTCCCCCCCCTCCCTGAAATTCTGATTTTTGTCACTATAATGATAGTCTTTTTGTGAAAAATTCTGCCTTTTTTACGGTTTGGACTCACCTCCCCCTCTCCCAAAATGTTTCCTGAATACGTGCCTGCTCGTGATAACTGAATACATATTGCGTATATGAACTTGTTTATATGCATTCAAAGCATACATCTGTGCAACCCGCTTGCGCTATAGTGACTAGCTGCTGCTGTTGTGAACATGTATATCGGATTTGTGTGCTTGGCTGGAAGTCCACTTGTAAATCCTCGTCCGAATGACAAAACAAGGGAGTTATCCTCTGTGGGGTCTTTGTAAGGGGTCCTAACCCGTATTTACCCTAAGTTTCGGAGAAAACCACGAAAAACACCGAACGGTTAGGTCGACGGATGTGCGATGGAACCCGAACCCGGGACCTTCACACTTCGGCCGTCTACCATTTTCAGTGATATAACCACTGTGCCATGGTGAGGCTTTGTGCAAGAAAATTGTTTATTTATTTTAATGCATAAATTTTAAAACCATTTCATATCAGTGCCTAGTTATAAAAGTATTTTTTTAATATTTTGCTTATTATACAGTCTGATCATCAACGTTTTAAATTTCAAAATCTCGAATCATAAGTGTAGTCAGTGACCAATATCCTGAATCTAGAACACTAAACATAAATAGAAATCTTTTATTGAATACTTTTCGAAGTTGAAATATGTAAGAAAGTAATTAAAAATTAGCGCAGATCTGATCGCTCTGTAAGCAGTTCTTTATAAAAGTTTTACATTTAAAAAGAGAGGAATGCTTAAAAATTTGAGCTTTCCCCTTTTAAAAAGTTGAAAATTTGATTCTTTTTTCTTATTCATTATTTTTTCAAAAAGATTTGACGAAAATTAAGCATATTGTTAAATGTAGTAAATATATTTTATCATGTAAATTTATTTCGAATGTTCAATAGCAATGATGCATACAGTCTTCTATTTTAAAACAAGATGGTAATTTTGACATTTTAATTTGGAAGGGCAGGCCCATGGTCAGGATTTTTATTGGGGGAGGCTCAAATATTCAAATACCATAACTTAAACATAGGTATCATGGGGTCCTGTGAAAGGTGCAAGAAAGAGCCCCCACCCTCCGACATAGGCGCGGCATAGTGATCATTTTTAAAATACACTGGAACTTTTCGTATTTTAGTACTGAAGTGCCTGAAATACTGAAATAAGCCTTCTCTAGAATAAGTGTCTTCAATAGAATATAAGCCTTCCGTAGAATACTGGCTGGATTGTGGTAATGGGGCCCCTTGGGTGCCCCTCTCTTGTAGAGGACGCGGGCTGCAGAGCCTGTTTCCCTAAATCCGCCCCTGTATATAAACATACATATTTGAACTTTCGGGGGGGGGTGTAGCTCCTCAAGCCTCCCCTTCCCTGGCTACGTGCTTGTCGAGGGGGAATTACAACAAGTGCTGCTGAAAAGTAAAATTATTATGCTCCTATCTTGTGCTAACAAATTTCAGTTTATAGATGAGTCAAAAGTAAAATGTGATTTTTTAATTGTGTTTAATTCACTGAAGTAAATTATTTTGTTTCTAGGTGTTTGCTTGGAACAAGTCCTAACAGAGGATGCGAGAAGAATCCTGATGTGAAAAAACGTGAGGCCGTTAATATGAAAATTCTCAATTTACTTAATAAAATGTCGGCATATGAGCTAATTGACCACTAATTATATATTAAGAAATACCATGAATACTGGAGAGCAAATCTATAAAATTATAAACAATAAACTTTGTAAATATTCCTTTGTTTGTACTTTGTAAATACTTTATAAATACTGTATTTTTTTTTCTTAAAATAAATCTAATTTTTCAGAATTTTTCTTGGCGTATTTCTTTGATTATTAATGGATATTACAAAAATCTAAGCATAGATATATCATGCAAGAGTAATTTTAAACTCCTAAAAACTATTTCTGAAAAATAAGATGCATATATGTATATACATTAAAACCTCTACTAACGGTTACCTCCGAAGACTGGTCATCTCTTAAAACAGACACTGTTAGAAGTTTACAGAATTGAATTGAGACTATTGAATTAACATTATTGTGAACCTCCAAAGAACGGTTGTCTCATAAAATGGTCATTATTTTATGGGACCAAACGTAGCTGTTTTTCAGAGGTTTCACTGTATATATGTAGTATTTACTTGAACGACGCCATCACTACATTAATCAATAGTTTAGAAGCAAACATATATATCCTTTTAACTACAATGACGCGCTACAATCACCTAAAAAATAAACCTTACAGTAAATACTTCCACTAACTTCATTTACTACAAATACCCCAACCATTTATTTAGGGACAATTGACATGACAAATTGATACGCTTCCTTCCCCATGAATATAGAAATTGATGGATACTTGATGGATAATATCAAGAAATAATTTTGAAAGCATTAAAAAATAAACTTTAAATTTTATGCTTGGAACATCTACACTCCCACCCCTGATCCATTGATTTGTGTATACATTTTCGTGCTTTGAAATGCATAATGCATTGATTCATTTGAAATCAGCTTCTTTGATTACTGTTTTCCTTGATTGATAGCAATCGTTCTTATAAATCTTTCTTTTTTCAACACTAATATTTTATTTTGTACAGTTACTTAATTTTAAAGTATGCCCTTGGATGGAATTGATTGAAAATAATTAATGTCACCTATGATTTCAAAACATACTCAAGAATTTATTTTCATTAATATTTCGTAGCAGAATTTTTTTTTTCCACTTAACAGGGCCAAGGTCGTCGAAAGAAGCTAGTATATGATAAAATTACTGAATTTTTTAAGTAATTGTAAGTAAGTAAAATTTTTAAGTAATTTTAAGTAAGGTATTGAATTATTAAAAACAAAAGAAAGTTGTTATAAATACAAAATATATTTCATAAATAAACTGGTTTTTCTGTAAATTCCTGAAATCAAGCTGTAAAAAAAATGGTTAAAGTCTGCTACATTGACAGAAATATACCGTCGACAAAACACGGGGAATCTGGAAAAATTACAGATTTCTGTAAATTAAATGGAGTATCTAAAAAAAAAAAACATACAAAACATTGCTATAAAATAAACGGAGAATCTGTAAAAATTTAAAAAATACAGAAGAAATCAGTAAAATGCATAGATTTCTGTAAAAGAAACAGAGACTCTTTAAAAAATTACGGAAAACTTCTGTAAAACACACAAAATATTTCTGTAATATTTATGAAGAATCTGTAAAAAATTACAGAGGACTTCTATAAAACACATAGAGGATTTCTGTAAGATTGATGGAGAATCTGTAAAAAATTACGGAAGACTTCTGTAAAACATACAGAAGATTTATGTAAAACATACAGAAGATTTATGTAAAATAAACAGAGAATTTGTAAAAAATTACGGAAGACTTCTCTAAAACATACAGAAGATTTCTGTAAAATAAACGGAGAATCTGTAAAAAACTACAGAAGACTTCTGTAAAACACACAGACGTTTTCTGTAAAATAAACAGAGAATCTGTCAAAATTACGGAAGACTTCTGTAAAACATAGAGAAGATTTCTGTAAAATAAACGGAGAATCTGTAAAAAACTACAGAAGACTTCTGTAAAACACACAGAAGTTTTCTGTAAAATAAGCAGAAATAAACAGAGAATCTGTAAAAATTATGGAAGACTTCTGCAAAACACACTGAAAATTTCTGTAAAATAAACGGAGAATCTGTAAAAAATTACAGAACATTTCTGTTAAATATACGGAAATAAACTGGCGTCCTGGCTGACAGTTTTTTTCTGTAAATTTGACAGACTTTTTTTTGCAGCGTGTGGGAAAGTTTATGTCACATGGTATATAACGTAACTTCAAAATGATAACGGAAAAACTATGTCAGCGCTATTTGAGATCAAAAAGAACGTAAAAAGTGTTTTGGAAACAAATCCATTATCTTTCAGGGTGCTTCTGAAGAATAAACTTTTGTATTTCTGGTTTAAGTTCTAAAATAACGTCACACGACTGAACAACTGTTCTGTTTTGTCTTTTAATTCCTAAAGCATGAACTATGGGCCCTTTTATATGCACAAGAATGCGGGGTAAATGCCTCAATTTTCTCTGCTTTCTACCCCATTTCCTGTACGTAGGGGGAAAAAAAGGTGGGGTTGAAAGATTCTTAGTCCAATCAAGGATGAATCCAGGCGTGATCTCGCTTTCTCATGATACATAGCGCATTTTCCCTTACACTGTTTTTACACGGGATTTTCAATTTCCCATGTAACCGGCCCTGTGTAATCTCAGTCATTCTGCAGAACACCGTGGTAAAACTTTACTATACAAAAAAGTCTTAAAATATTGTTGATATGATAGAAATATCTTTATGAAACATTCATCGTTTCGTGCACTTCGTAGCTATCGCGACTGTCGTAAAAGTAAACTCTCGTAAAGTGATTTTTCCGTAATACGCGTTACATTCACCACTTTTGTGATGTTATTTGAAATTCTGACATCAAATTCACTTACGATTAGAATTTAAAATTAAAATCTAATTTCATATTTATCACAATTGTTACCATAGTAACTGAATCCATTACGAAGATCATATTTAAGGAGGGAGGATTCCGGTCTTCCTCCCCATCCCTAAAATTTCAATTTTTGTTTACAAAATGATAAGGTTGAAGTCTTTTGTAATAAACTCTGCCTTTACCACCGTTTTGACCCTGCCTATTCCACCGTTTACGACCTTGTCCTGTACTGCCACTTAAGCTGCCAAATTCACAATGAAATGAAAATTAAGCTAAATTTTAGAGTTCTCTATTTAAGGAAAATGAAAATACGTCGTGTACAAACAGACATTATTTTACAGGAGTTTTAAAAATTCTCGATTCTTCATGCTACTACAGCTACTTTGCAGTTTTTCCTTCGTATGTCTGGCTAGAGACTTTCCAATTTACTCGAGGCTGCATGTGCGTACTATACTCTTATCCAAAATTGATGCAACGAACTTTTACCCTCTTACATCATACTTGTCCTTTAATTTTAATTAATGCTTCCTTTTACAGCAGATTTATTTAGTCCTTACGTTGCCAAGAAAACGCAAACAAAAAACTTTTGTAATGGCGTCAGAAACTTCACGAATTGGCTAAGTAAATTCAAACTGTTATTTTTCTTTAAAATTTGTAAAATGTCTCCTAATTAATTTTTATTTGTCGTTTAACTTTGAATGAATGCCTGAATATGCATTATTTGACAAAAAAATTAAAATTAAAATATATATATATATATCACTAAAAGATTTCAAGATGCGGTAGTGAAAATTCGTAAATGATACTCAACCTTAAATTTCAATCAATGTCTCAATTTCAATCAATGGCTACTCCTCAATTAATCGGAACTACGAAAATATGCGAAATTGCTTCGTATGTGGCGTATTTGCTGCTCGGAATCTGTTATTCTGATTGAGTTTCCGAAGGGGTTTTAAACTCTAACTCAAAATGATGTAGATCTCACTCACAAAAACTCGGAGTCACATTTGAAAGTAGTTTTATTTATTTTTTCAGCGTGTAATAAATCAATGCTTTCGCTTTTAAGATATTACGTAAGCCGGAAACTTAATGTTAAGGATGATAGCGAAATCCTAAGTATTAGCAATTGAATTCAAAATCCTTCTTAAAAATTCATAAAAAAACCCTCCTAATTTAGATTTTTCCCGTTTTTCATTTAAAAAAGGGCGAAATGAATGTTTCATCAATTGTCAAAATATCAAAGAGTTATGACGGATAGAATTAAAGATGCATCAGTTTTAAAATTATGTTACGAAAATACAGTTAGAAATGGTTAACAACATAATAATTGAATCAAAATTAGCAAATGTATTTAGAAATATGTAAATACTGTAAAATTCCTTTCCTACAGTGGGCTTGCAAAAACTCTAAATCTCAAACTGTCAGTTGCTCTCGTGGAGTTGTAAGACATTTCTTTTTAGTTATGTGATCATGCATGAGCCAAAACATTGATTTGTTAATACTATATCTTTAAAGAAATAGCATTTAAAAATGGCATTAGATTATATGGTATTGACGAATTACAATGAGTATTTCAAATAATAATTATTATTATCGTTGATACTATTTTCATTTTTAACAAAATGTAATTTTTGCATGACATGCAAATGACATCGGTTTCGATAGTCGTGGAATAGTCCATGTCATAAACATTCATTCAAAAATTATACGAGCTGCTTTGACGATGTTTCTGGGTAAAATAGAAAGCAATGTAAAATGTAACCGTTAAAGCTTTGTTTACAGACAGTTTCAGAGAACTACGAAAGTACACTACACTCCTTATCCTCAGGGGGCGGGAGAAAGGTAAGACAAAGATGCGCACTCCCTTGTTAATTTCGAAGTAATTATACTCAATTTAAGTATAATTGAATCAAGAATTTGATTAACGTAATTAAGATACGTGAATTGGCCTGCTCTCAAAGCTGCCACTCTGTCACAAATACTAGGAGAGGGAGCTAGCTTAACAACTGAAATCTGTCACAACGCGGCTTTTATTGCATTTTCCAGATATATATATTCGGCAAACCTTAAAATTTAAAAGTAATTAATGTCTCTCCTTAACACATATCAAATAGATAAATATGTCGTTTGACAAATATTTCAATTCAGAATTATGAAGCTCAGTATATAGGATATATTTATTTAACTGCATACATGTGAAAAGGTAAGTGAATTTTTACCTGCTTGTGTCAAGAATGCGCATCTGTGCGTGCTTATCAGTAACGTGGACATGTTTTATCAGTGCTTGGTATATTTCAAGGAAACAAACTTGAATCGATGTTAAATCTAGCGAATGCGTCGTATTAAACTGATATGTTTTCATGTTCATAACCGTATTAATTTTTTAATGTTAAATTTTTGAGTGGCACATTTTTATAAATTAGTAAGTAATTTACCAAATATTTACTTAACAGTTTAGATTGTGACAAAAAAGTATAAGATTCGGGAAAGTTTCAAAATAAGTTGCATGTAATAAATTTTCTCGTTATTACAAGCAACTTTTAGTGATTTATTATCACTAAATTTTATTTTAATAATACATATTTCAAGCAACAACGGTGTAAATTGCATAAAACTACTGCAGATGAAAGTGACCTAACCCAAGTTTTACTAATGGAGACTTTTCTGGCCAAACGGACTTTGTGCTTCTAAAAATATCATGGAGAAGACTTTTAACTAACAGATTTTCAAAAATGCATTACTATTATTATGAGCGAAATAGTCCTATTCGTAGAAAATAAAATAAATATGAGCAACAGACATCCTGAAAGAGCATTGGGGGCATCTGTAGTTGTCGGGATTCTTAGAAGCTTTCAACGTGCGAGTTAGATTCAGAAAATTAGATAAAAATTTCAAAATTGATTATACTGTGATTTTAGTTTGTTTCTTGTTAGGCTGGCCAGAATATAGGTTGGCAATATTTTTAATTTGCTTGTTTTAGGTTGGCAATATTTTTAGGCTCGTGTTCGCAGCATTCCTTTTCTGTTGCTGTTGTTGTAAAGGCGCTTGATTATACATCATCGGCCCTCGTTTACCAACAATGTAGGAGATTGCAGCATGGAAATAAGTACAAAAATACTATTACAGAAAAAACAGAAATTAACCTCATTACAATAGCCCAAACTTGCAAATAAATTGACCTTGGAATAATGTATATGACTGCATATAGACCTTAGATGACAACTGCATCAACTCTCTAGCCCGCCAGTACTGACAGTATACGGTTTCATCCTTCAACGAGGGATATTTGTCCATCTCGAAATTTGATGACACAAACTGCACTAGGAACAATGATATAAACTACTAGTGTGGTGCAGATGTTTAGTGAGACGTCATGTCCAGTCTCCAAACGGAATGCCTTGGGATAGATCTGGGCGAGTATGGAAAATTACAAATCGTATTCCTCCACTTCTTATTCTTAGTTTCTTCAAGTTATTCAACTACATAATTTTCCCATCATTTTAGCATCAGCTGGAGAGTAATATTTTTTAGATATATAAAAGTTAAAATAAAATTCCACCCCCCCCCATTTTGTTCCCTCAATTCCCTACTGTTGTACACGCACAATTCGCCTGTGAAATTTGCTTCATTCATGCATTTTCTGTTTCTGAGGGAATCTTTGGAACCGTAGATGACCCCACGTTTTCACGAAGCTGATATGACTTTTCTAAAATTGTCTGAGGCACTGTCAATGTCTTGTACTCCATTTTTCCTTCTAAACAACATCCACAGCTTTTGACGTACAACCAGACCTCTATATTACGAAGACGTTCAATTCCAGAAACAAGTTTGTTATGTGAAAAATTCGTTAAATAGAGATTATTCTTTTAAAATACATCTAACTATACATAAAGCAGATTTAAAATCCCCCAAAAATAAGTATAATTTTTTTTAAAAGTTATGGATCACACATTTTAAGTATAAAAGAAAACTTCGGAAGTTTCTGAAGTACTTTAACAACTGACTAACCTATGTCTGACTGACTAACATCCTATTTTTAGCTCTTTCATCACTACTGCCGCCTGTTGGCGGCTGCCACGAAACGTTCTCTGGTTACTGCCGCCGCCCACTGGCGACTCCCACTTAACGTTCTCTGGGTACTACCACCGCTCCACTTATATTTACCATCTATTATTATCTCACCACTTATCTTCACCATCTTCACCACTACTACCACCATCTGCATTCACGGAAAGTTATGGGGTATGATTACCACCGCTGCCAACAATTTCGGAATACAATTAACTACTTTTTGTAAACAGTAATTTTTGTGTTAGAATATAGCAAAATTTTTGATTGTTCAATAGATGCGCCAAAACACGTTTTCACGGCTTACACTTCCATACAGTGCAAGCACTCTTATGAAAAACTTACTCGTACTACGAATATACAACCACTACCAGCTACTCTGGACCGAAAGGTTTAAGAAACAGGAGACTCGCTTAAGGACACGGAACAGATACACATAAGGTGAAACAGGGGATGGCCTATGGAGTTTAAAGATAGGGGAGTAAAGTTTCCCATGCTGATTTTTTTGACAATCTTCAAATTTTATGAGAACATCATACAAAATATATGTCTTGAAAATGACAACATAAGATTGTATTTACACAACACGCATACAGACGACAACCATTTACAAGGCGGCCAACACAAGTCAGCTCCTTTTATATAATAATCTTTAGAATACCTGCACGACATTATTTCAAATTTTCATGTAAGAGATATCACTCTTCTGTTTATTCCAACACATGTTCTTTCAACAGCTCGGTCATCTTTGAAAACATCTGGTTGCGTTTATAAACTTATCCAATCTTTACCGGGGGACTGCAAGTCTTTTTGTGGACAGTGAAAAGAAAAAAAAACTGCTCTTCCTGGATGAACGCAGTGAATGAATGGGACTTCACAATTGGTGAAACAAGTTCAAGATCATTGATAAAAAATGTGTTACAAAAATACGTGCGGGGGGGGTGATAATCGTTTGCCACCTGTCTTTGTACACCAGTTCAACTGGACCTCCAGAAATTATGCCAGAATGGAGTTCCGAATGTTTTTATTCCTTGTCCGATGTTCCTGAGGACTTGAGCTGAACGCCACCTCTCTCTCACTACTGTCCCGGCATTATGCAAATACTGTGCCTGGAGAGTATAAGAAGTTCGCACGTGAAGCACTCACAGTCGTAGAAGCATTACAATTTTCGTCCGCTCCACAAATCTTTATTTCGGTTGCGTAGCTAAAAGAGCGTAGATACCCGACCTTACCGTGGTGGCCCTTGACCTGGAGCATTGTACTTCAAAAGATGTTAATCTCTGTGGAATTTTTTTTTGTTAATTATTGAATTTTTAATAAAAGTTAATGTTAAACTAGTTATAGTTTCTTTCAGCTATCTATGAAATATGTATCACTGTCAACTCAAAGTTAAAACCTTCAGGAGGCAATCTAGAAGAGGATTCGGTTCAATTAAATTCTGGAGCCCGTCGTGCGAAATGTTCATAAACACGTTGAGAAATAGGGAAAAAATAAATAAAAATACATCGCAGGAAAAAGTTCGTTAAAAAGAGAAAGCATTTCGCTATTTTGAGTTTTGAGGTTATTTTACGAAGAATTTCTCAAACTGTTCTTGGTTCGAAGGAGAAGTTCGCAAAATAGAGGCATGTTAAATAGAGGTCCGCCCTATTTTTTCGCGATCAATCCCCTCTCTTTGCGTCTTTATCGTGCTTTTTTTCACCACTCTAAAACGATGTAAAACCATAGACCATACACCATCTTACCCCTGTTCAACGAATTGTAAATTAAAAACGCTCTTAGAAAAGAGTAGATAATGGAAAAATTTACAAGTTCTTACTTGATCGCGTAATCGTTGATCTAAATAAATAACTTTGCAGCTAATGCATGCAACAATTATTGGCGTTGTAATCACGTGCCAAACAAATAAAAAAAGTATAGTAAAATGCCAAAAAACTAATTTTCATGGTAAACACAAGAAACATATACGGTAGCCAATGAACCAGCGTGTGCACTAAAGCCAATGTGACAGCGTGTCATTTCGCTCTCAAACGGTAGCTGTTGGCATATTAGAAGTCATCATAAGTCCTGTACCTCTCTTTGCCCATGTCTTCCCTAAATGATAAGAGCCCTTGCTCCATAAGATGGAGTTTTTTAAACTTGATTACTTTTTATATCCAAATAACATACAAAAGAATAAATTGACAGCATTGGTATCAGTGGCTTTCTATCAAATGTTTATAAAAATGTTAAATGACTAATTCTAAATTGCACAATCTTTTGTGGACTGATGAAATTGGTACCACGGATTTGATGTCAAGAAATATAGCTTTAAAATATTGGATCCCGTGATATTTAAACCGAGTTGATAAAACATTTATGAGGATTTGAATGTGGTACATACTATGCACATTCAAAAGAAAAGGGACACTTTTGCTTTTGCACTTTATTTTTGAAATTCATAGAAAATTACTCCACATATTATTTTGGAATTTAAATCACGAGGAAAGCATATTTGAAATTAAAAAAATTCGGGATGTTTTCCCGATTTTTTTTTACCTATTCAGAAAGTAAGGACGGAGCCTCTTCGCTAATGACCCCTATCCTTACTGTAACATTTACTCCTCCCGGACCCACCCATTCACTAAATTTCAAGATACGTCAAAATTTAGCTTTAAACAAATATTAAGCTATAAAATGCCCTTTTCACAGTTTTTTAAAATTAATATTAGTACACTTGAAATACTTATTGCACACAAAAGTCGTCAAATAAGTTTTTGAAAAAAAATTACCAGTGTTATAAAAAAGATATCAACTATCATATAACAGTGTTAGATGTATAAAGCATGTTAAGTAATGATTATTTCTTGTTTATGCATTAATATATTTTTAAAACGCAATTTGTGAAGCTTTATAAAAATTAATAGAATTTAGCGCTTTAAAAAATGACCAAAAATCTTCAGAAAAAAAAAGTATTTTTTCGAGAATTTGATATGTAATTGGACTCTAAGATTCATTTTATCTCTAATTTGAAAATTTTGTTTGAATTTTGTTTTAACTTAGCAAAACTTAAGAGTTTTTATTAGAAAATGAAAAAAAATCTTTTCATTAATAAGCTACTTAAAGATGAATTAAAATGCATCCATCGACAAAAAAAAATATATGATCAAAGAATGTATGTTTTGTATTTTTCTGAAAATTATTACAATGATCTTCCAATTCCGATGTCAATTTTTTTTTCACCGACAGAATAAGAGAAAAGTTTTAATTTGAATAAAGTTTGAAAAAAAAAAACATTTGTTAAGAATAATCATTTCGTGGTACACATTTTTTACTACATTTTAACTATTTCTTGTTAAAGTGTTTTTTAAGTACTTGAAGGTGATAATTTGCTTCATTACAATGCAAGTTCAAGTTATGAAGGTAAAGTTCTTGATAATCACTCTTTCTTTAATTAGGTGTTTTTTGTGTAAAAGAAAAAAGGACAAAAAAAAATGCTTACGCAAAAATATAAATGACTTAAGTTTTCTTAAAAGCTCTTTATTTAGTATTTTAATCATTTTTTCTGCCCTTCTTAGAAGTCTACTTCTTTTATGATGAAAGAAACGACTTTTGTGATGGCATGACGAAAAGTTTCAACAGAAAATAAAATGCCAGCAAACAGAGACTGAAAAAAAAAAAAAACTTTGTACTTTATAAAATATGAACTATTATTTTCCCGTGAGACAATTAAACCTGTAAAGATGCATTTTGGCTTTCATTCTAATAAAATCTCCCACAAGCTCAGTCTCACAGCAGTTGTAACTGTAAAGGAATTTTTTTTAATGATAATAAGTTTTCTTCTTTGAGTGATCAGTTCATCCGATAAAGTCTGTATATCCTTCCAATTCATTCAATTTGCTTTATTATAATTATCATTACCTATATCTATTTTTATGTGTATCTAAAGAAGACTAATTAATCTATAAGTTCTTTATTTAATTATTCCATTAAATATACAGATCAAACGCCAGGGTATGGCTTTACATTTTTTTAAATGGTTTGTCATAACTACTACTTTGTGCATACGTATGTAGTTATAGAAATCTTTTGTACATAGCCAAATTTAGATTGCTGGCTAGAATATTTTTACCCAAAGCAGGATTCAAAACTCCAATCTGCATAGCCTCAACTCAAATCATGTATTATCTATTCCAAGTAAATCTAATCTAATTATATGCTAAAAGTTATTCATGTGTCTTTTCGTATTCTACTTGTTTTAAAATTTGGGTGCTGTGAACCGAACTCATATTTAGACAGATTTCCTTTAAAAAGAGTAGGGTAATACTATTCAAGTTGATCGTCTGCTTACTTTTAAAATATTTTTTTTCCTTGATTATTCTGTGAGTATCCAGGGTTACATCTAAATCACTTTAGAAGATAATATACAGGGTCTCCATAATTAAAGTCCCAATTTAAAACGATGAGAAAAGGAAAATTACTGGACCAAATGTTATCAAACTTGGTAATTGTGTAAAGGTAGTCAGGGGATTTATTATCGGCGAAAAAAAAGTTCAAAAATTCAACATCAGGGGCAAGGACGTATTAAGAGGGAGGGGGGTCCAGGTGCCCGAACCTCCTCCCCCACGAAATTTTGATTTTTGTTACTAAAATGAAAATGATATAGTGTCCTTTTTGAGAAAAATACTGCCTTTTTTACCGTTTGGACCCCCTCCTAAATTTTTGAATCCCCACCAAAATATTGTTCATGCGGGAGGGGGGGGGGGTCGGACCCCTGAACACCCCCCACCCCTTAAATACGTCCTTGCCCCTGGTGTTGAATTTTTGAGCTTTTTTCCGCGGGTAGTAATCCCCTGACCACCTTTACACAGTTACCAAGTTTGATAACATTTGGTCCAGTACTTTTCCTTTTCTGATCATTTTAAAGTGGGACTTTAATTATGGACACCCTGTATATTGTGGCTTCAAACTGATGTTTTTTGTCTGATATTAATTCTGTATTCAAATTCATTCTTTAAATGAAAAAAAAAAATTGCATCTTTATTTCAACATGCCTACTTATTATAACGTGTCTTTCTAAACCTTTTACGTTTCCTAAACCATTTTGAAATTGTACATTACTAAGTTGAAAAATACCTTTTTTAAATGAAAAATATGCAGCGTGAATACATTTTTATCTATTTCGATAAACATTCTTCTTGAAATGAAGTTCATTTACAGTTTTTTCCGTGCCACTTTCTGCCTCGAGCTTACTACACTTCGAGTGGTATCTATGTTGTTTCTCTTTGCAAATAAAATTGTTACGTGTTGCCATTTTACACAGAGTTAAAAGCGATATGTTTCCATGAAACGTGGTTCAAATGGCTACCTTTAACCATAGTTTCTTGCTTTCAATAGCCATCACATACGTTCGAAATACATGAATCTATAAAAACTACGTTATGTTGCCATCAAATGTATTCTTTTTTCCAAATATCATAATTTTTCAAAATTATTTCAACTGAAACCTAGTTACTTTCTGAGCATGTACCACGTAAATAAAGTATTGCAATCATGAAAAAAAATCGACTTTGAGATTTTGATGTATTTAGACGTTTTGAGGACTTCTGAATTCATTTATGTTGTTTTTATGAGATGTATGTATGCATGTGTGTGTGAGTGAACACGATAGCTCCTAAACGGTGCACTCGATTGAGCTCAAATTTGGTACATATGTTATTAACCACTGTTGCAAGACCGGTATTGATTTTGGTATGTACAGGATTTATAGTTTTTTTTTTTTTTTTTTTTTTTTTACAGGGCTCCGAAAAAGATTTCTTTTACATAAATGGCCAATGGACGGAAAGAGGCCATTCAAGTACTACGTAAGCATATCTTTAGTCATTTTGCACCCCCTCCCCTTGTAAGAAAAAATAAGCAAGTGTTAGCCCCCCCCCCCCCTATTTTGCTTAAAGTTTTTATGGCAATTTCTACATCAGTACTGTTTGGCAGAAAAAAGCACTTAAATTGCATTATTAATCCTACAAATTTATATAAATAGGCATACGTGAGGGTAGTAGTATCAGGTGTAGTATCAGGGTGTAGTATCCTGAACCCCTCCCTTCTTATGCTTACGTAATACTTGAATAGCCCCAAATTCTTGAAAGTGCACTAGCATCTAAACGCTAGGATTCGATTGAACACATATTGGGCATGTATATAAAAGGTCACGGTCACATAATCTGCATAGATTTTGGTGTGTGTAAAGTAGATAGTTTGTTCACGGGATTGCAAAAATTAATTCTCGTATATTACGGGCTATGGAAGCAAATCATTTAAAATGAGCTAGTGTCTAAATGGTGCATTCGAAGAAGTTCGAATTAGGTGCATATAACAGGTCAACGTCGCACAATATGTATAGACTTGGCTTTGTATAGGACTAATAGTTTTTTGACAGGACAACAAATGAGTGTTCTTTTACATTATAGCCTATGGACGGAAGCTCTTGAAACTGCACTAGCGTTTAAGCGGTGCATTCGATTGAGCTGAGATTGGGTATGTATACTATAGGTCACGGTCTCGTGGCCTGCATAGATTTTGGTGCGAGTAGAACTGAGAGTTTGTTCACAGGTTTCTTATACAGGGTGGGCAAAATAAAAGTGGCCTGGAATGAGAACAAAATGACTGGTAACGTGGATGCAAGGACCAGTGTCTGTGGCCGTAACGTACATCACCACGCATGCTCATCGCCCGCACGCTGTGCCCCGAGTTGCAGATGTGCCATTACAGTCGTGTGAGTGAGAGGGTGCAGACCTGTTTAGTGCCTGTACTTTAATTTTTAAGTTAATGGTGCTCACACACAATAAAAGAACGCGTGTTCATCGTCGAGTGTTATGCGAAGCACAATTCGTGGAAAATGTGTGCGGAACTGTACGCGCAAGAGTTTAAGAATGGAAGTGTATTGAAGAAACCTCCGGCAAAGTTCGCAATGCAAAAGCTAGCGGCAAAATGGCGCGAAACGAACTCTGTCATGAATAAAACCCGAAAATATCCGAAGAGGGAACGAATATCAGAAAACATCGCTAAAGCAAAGGGAAGCCTTGAAAATAGCCCAACGGCATCTCAACGCCGGTTATCTGCGCATGTTGACATTGAGAGAACGTTTTGTCGAAACATTATCAAGGAGGACCTACAACTTCATCCTTACAAATTCAGTGTTGTGCAAGAGTTGAAGCCTCCCGACAGCAAGTCGCGTATCGAGTTCTGCCGGTGGTTTTTGAGCGAGGTGGAATCAGGACTTGCGTACTTCATTTGCACAGATGAGGCCCGGGTCAGCCTCTCAGGATATGTGAACTCACATAACATGCGATCTTATGGATCAGAAAATCCCCATCATTACATTGAGCAGTCGTTGCATAATTTGAAGCTTGGTGTTTCGTGCGCAATATTTTGCCTCCGCATCACATGATTTGGTCATCATACTGTGAATGCTAACCGCTATGTCCAGAATCTGTTTAATCCGTTTGTGGATGATGAACGATTGCATGGACATTTTCAGCGGGACGGTGCAACAGCACACATCGCTTCGAAAACCCTGTCACGTGTGCATGAGGTGTTCAGTGAGGAGCGGATGATTAACAAAGGTAATGAAATCAGCTGGCCAGCTCGTTCGCCAGATCTCTCACCCCGTGACTTTTACCTGTGGGGCAAATTGAAGGGTCTGGTTTCTGGTGTACTGCAATAACTCTCAAACACTGGAAACTGCAGTAGAACACTGAAAACGCCATTGCTGTTATCCTCAAGCAGAGCTTCAATGTGTGTCTCACAGTTTAATAAATTGAGCACAGCACTGCTTCCGCTTCGGCGGAGGACATTGCCAGCATTTACTGTGACAGCCGGTTCTATTCATTATCAGGGGTCGATGTCATTGTCCGGTTGCCAGAATCTGCCAGACTTGATTTCAATTTATTGTATTTTGTTTTGTGTAAATAAATTGTTCGAGTTCGCTAATGTGTCCTGAGTTCAGAATTCTTCATTTTCCCATCCCGTTGCTTAATAATGTACATGTGCCATTTCTTAACGTATATAACCTTTTCCAGACCACTTTCATGAAAATATTGTCCGGGCGACTTTTATTTTGCCAACCCTGTATATTACGGCCGAAGGATGCAAATCATTTAAAGTGACGATTAGGTACGCATATTTTAGGTCATTGTCTTACATACAGCATAAATTTTAGTGAGTGCAAGCCCAACAGTTTTTTACAGGGCTAGAAAAAGTATTCTTATACATTGCGGCCTATACAATCAAATCATTTTAACTGCACTAATGCGTGAACACTAGATCCGATTCATTTGAATGAAATTTATTGATACGCTGGATACATATCAAGTGGTCGGAAAGTTGAGTGTAGTCACTCCATATTTTTGATTATTTAAGGAAACACTTTTTCTAAGTTAAATAAGTTGTAGATAATCCTTGCACTAGAAATTCCGGCATTAACATTCAAGTAACCATTTTGAATAACACTCCATGGCCTTCAGAAACCCAATGAAATAAAAAGGCCTCTATACATTCTCAAATAAAAACAGTACCACAATGAATAAAAAATACAGGAAGCGATAAATCTAACAAATAGCGTTATCTTCCGACGACGGTACTTGAGAATTCTCTTTCGTGCAAAGGAATTGAAAACAAAGTTGCGGGCAAAGTGTCCATTAGAGATGGGCGGTTCGACTCATTTTACTGATTCGAATCTCGACTCACTCACTACTTCGATGATTCGAATCAGTGATTCGAATCTTGAATCAATAAAACAACTAAAGAAATTTTCCCTCTCTCTGCGCCGAAAGCCGTACTATTTAAACACCCTTCACCCATTCATCGGGTTTCTTCTCCGCTGAGTTCTCGGGCAGTTAGCATCTCTCTCTCCTTGCTCCAGTAAAACTAGTGTTTAAACTGCTCGAAATGAAAATACAGGGGAGCTTCGTATGACCCCCTGGGCCTGTAAGATTAAAAGGTTAAGTTTGGTGTCAAAGTATTCGAAATTTTATGTATCGATGGGGGTCCCAGAGGGGGGGTCGAGAATCAATAAAAACGCGCTCCGATGGATAGTTTCCGAGATATACGTTAATTAATTATGGTAATTAGACTAATTAACCATGATTGAGGCTTAAAAGGACTGCAAACATGTAGAAATTGGCTCTGGGATGGTTTCCAGACTTTGGAGTTGCCGCCGGAGGAGGCTAGTGTTTAAAATGCCCAAATTGAAAATATAGGGGAGCTTCGTATGACCCCCTGGGCCTGTAAGATTAAAAGGTTAAGTTTGGTGTCAAAGCATTCGAAATTTTAAGTATCGGTGGGGTGTTGAGTCTAGGGGGGGTCGAGAATCAATAAAAACGCGCTCCGGTGGATAGGTTCCGAGATATACGTTAATTAATTATGGTAATTAGACTAATAAACCATGGAGCTGTTTTTTCTGCGATGAGAGAAGAAGAAGCTTTCCGAGAGAAAGCAGTAGCAAAAGCATCACAAGCTGGTATTGATCTCAGGATTTTCTTATCGCCGGCCTCAGAGGCGTAGCCAAGGGGGGGGGGTTAGGGGGGGTCATAACCCCCCATGAGGAATTTTTTGACATACAAAATGTATATTCTTCACTACATTATCATACACACGTATACATATATATGAGTTGCAGTAGTCATAACCCCCCCCATAAAAAAATTCTGGCTACGCCCCTGGCCGGCCTGTATTTTTGCCCTTTATCGAATTCGAGATTTCACTGAAATGAAAATGGGAATATCGGATATTTGATGTTGAAATAAAACCGATATGTCGATTTTTGGCCCAGTCCTACTGAGGGGCTGCTGCCCCCCCCCAAAAAAAATGGGACCCTTTACTTAGCTTACAATTGAACTTTATCTTTAAATTTGATACCCAGCCCACCCCGAAATAAAATCCTGGCTACGCCACTGTCAATAACACTAACTACGCCACTGCTTTAGGCCCTATTTTGTATTTCTCTGAATTACGAAAGAAAATAAAATCATTCCCCTTAAACGAAAAACAATAAAAAAAAAAAACGAAATCTGCTGCAATAAAGCGAAATGTTATTTTGCTTACTACAAAGTCCTTTTGTGAGAGCGCTTAATACCGCCCCTGTATCCTTCATTAAAAGTGACAAGCACAATCCTAACTTTATTTCATTCTATTTCCCTTCACATGAAAATCCGCCACCATGTAAACTTAACGTTCCGTTTTTTTTTTTTTTTTTTTTTTTTTTGAGGGTGGGGGCAGGGGGACATATATTAAAGTTAAAAGTAGAAAAGGGATGTTTCATTAAATTTTAAACAAATATTAAATCAGTCAGACAAGTTGGAAGGAGGGATTTTCTTAATTTTTTTTTCGGGGGGGAGATTGACCCCTCTTGCCCTTAGGAAGTAACGCCTATGCCACCCGCCAAAAGCAAACGATGTTCAACCCACTCCACACCCACAGACAGATAAAACTTTAAAATCCGACCACCAACCAAGAAATGAAACACCAAAGATTCGAAAAAAAAACTTCAATTAAATGAAACATCCTTTCAACTCTTTTCGACTCCTTTCGACTCTGAGTCGATAGAAGATTCGAAAAAACCCCTCCAATTAAATGAAACATCCTTTCAACTCTTTTCGGCTCCTTTCGACTCTGAGTCGATAGAAGATTCGAAAAACTAACGAATCTCAACGATAGTATACAATCACCGAAACAGAGCGAAACACTGAATCAGTAAAGATTCGTTGCTGCACCAACTCAGTGACCAACTCACCCACACCCACTCATTTACTGTTTCAAATCATCTATCGACTCAGAGTCGTAAAGAGTCGAAAGGAGCCGAAAGGAGTCGTAAAGAGTCGAAAAGAGTTGAAAGAGTAAGGGAAAATCCCTGGGAACGGCAAAGGGAAAATAAGTTTTTCTTCCCTTCGCACTTGGAATGTATTTCCCTTGAGGGCTTGAGATTCGAATCAGTAGAGAGTGAGTGTAAAGACTGAGCCACTCAGTACGAAGATTCGAATCACTGATTCGACTCATCGAATCATTGGCCATCTCTAGTGTCCATTGAAATGCATTTTGCATGAGTTCTAGCTTCTGCTATGTTTGCAGCAAAAATGAAAGGATGAAGTGTAACTAACCTCTAACATTTTTTTTCATTAATAATTATTTAAAAAGAAAATCTTATACTGCAACTTTGGATATTTCTATAGGACGAAATTAGTATGTGATCTCCTTTTCTTATTTGTAAGTGTATGCAGATATAACAGAAACGTTTTCAGTCTCTATAAACTAAATTTTACCTGAAGAATTAGTTGAAATATAAGAAATTAAATTATTTAATTTGTCTTTCTATACATTGCTTCTAAATACAATAAGCCCAGCTATCGCCAAGTGGATAAGACACTGAACATGGTAGATGGCTGAACTGTGAAGATCCAGCCTTCGGATCTACTGCGCGGATGTCGATGTAACGGTTTGAAGTTTTCGGCGGTTTCCTCCAGATTTAACGTGAATACACATAACCCAGCTAGAAAAAGTTTGCACAAAAAGTGAATAAAAAAAAGTGTACAAAATCCGAGCGTATTTGGCACCTCTGCTTGTGCATAAAAAGTGCAAACAAAATTGTGCATAAAAAGTGCAAACTAAATTGTGTATAAAAAGTGCAAACTAAATTGTGCACAAAAAGTGCAAACTAAATTGTGCACAAAAAGTGCACTCTGGGGACCTAAACGAAAAAATGTAGAGGACGTGGTCGGTTGCTGTAAACTCTAGTGCTGGCATCTATACTCATACATAAGAACTTGCTCCACTTTTCAAACTTCCGAGGACTAGATTCGAACCGGGGAACTGAGGCTTTGTATGCGAGCATTCTAATCACTAGACTGGAGTTGACTCAGAATGATGTTTCTTAAGTTTGAAGTGATTGTTGTTTCAGGTTCGGAATTGGAACATTTATGTATTTAAATAAATAAAACTAGACTTTACCAGTACACTTCTCAAAATTAAAAAAAAAGCGATTTCTATGCATTTTAAGCTTTTGGAACCCGAGTACGACCGTCAAAAAAAAGTTTGTCCGTCTGTCGTTCTGTCATTCTGTGCGTGACGCTTTTTTTATTCGCACATCACCTAAAACTGACTGAAGCGAATGAAATAAAATTTGGTGACATGATAGGTGGTCACTCATCTTGAACTATATTTTTAAAAAATTCATTAGATTTTGATATTTTCCAAAAATTGTTTCAAAGTGCGTACATTTTTGTTCGCAGATCAGGTATGAACGACTAAAACGAAAGAAATGAAATTTGGTGACATGATAGACGATCACTCAATTTAACCTATAAATGTCGGATTAAAAAAAAAATTTTTTCGATTAGATTTTGAGATGCTTCTAAAAATCGTTCCAAACTGGGTAAATTTTTGTTCGCAAAATTTAGCGACGCGATAGGTGGTCATACAACTTAAAAAAAGTCCCTAGAAAGGGCCGTACCCAGAAAAAATTTCCAGTGGTGGTGGGAATAAATTTCGTGAGGGGGTGGGAACTAAAAGGTGAAAAAGGCTAAGTTTTTCACAAAAGGCTACATTATTATGGTTTTGTTAACAAAATTTTAAATTTCGGGGTTCGGCCTTGTCCCTAGAGTTTCTAATTGTTTGGATTAGATTTTGAGATTTTGTGAAAATTGTTTCAAACTGCTTAAATAGTCATCAAATACAACTAAATTGTTGCACCCCTTGCAATTGAAGAACCCCTTAAAAAATCCTTCACCAAAGGCACACCCCCGTAGGCAGAAGTCCCTCATGTAGTCTTGCCATAATTTAAATGACTCAAACTAAATAAAATAATTAATGACACAAATTTTATCAATTTCCTCGAAAATTAAATGTTAGATAAGAAACCAAACTAGCAAAAACAATTGTAAAAATAACGAAAAATACAATTACACTGTTTATTTTTTCCATTCCAGTAATTTTTTCTATATGAATAAATAGAACCATGTTAAAAAATAGTGTAACTGTTAACGCTTCAAAAAACTTCAACAAACTCTGCAGCTTGTTAATTCCAATCATTCATAAGAACAGTTAGTCTTAGACTGTGAGATAGATACCTTAGAAGAAAACGTGTTGTTGTGCATCCCGTGAATAGCACAGCTATATCAAACCCATGAAATTGTGTACCCTTAAGAAGTCCAACAATAATAAGGGATTCGCAATAAGATCCAGCCTGGAGAGTTTCCGACAATTAAGAATGTCAATAATTAGAGAAAGGAATCCGTTACCTGCCGTGCAATGTACGCAAAATCGACCATTATGACGCCAGAAGTTTAAAAGTCTGCGCACGGGCATGTTGGATGGCCGCACACTCCTCCATGTGTTTGAAAGAAGTACTGTCGTGACTGCTTTGAGGTATAGAGATGAGGTTTTGGAGCCGCCCTATATTCGCTTTTCAGGAGTACAGTTGGTCCTGAGTTAATTTTCATGGACAATAACTCGAAGCTACATAGAGCTCTTCTGGCTGACAAATTGTAGAAACTGAGAATATTCGCCGCAATTACAACTCGCAACCCCCTCCAAGAACCATCCAAGGCCCGAAAAGAGCGTTGCTGAACGAGTTCGACCAATTGCCAGAGTAATTCATAAAATGTCTTATTTCAAGTATGAAATCACTATGTGAGAACTATCAGAGGGAACCATACACACTATTAACCCATACTTTTGTTCGATTCTGCAACCGCTGCTTCATATCTTCCGACTTCAATGAGAGTTACGCACGACATGCATGTGCTTTATAATTCTTGCATTTTTGTTTGTTTTGTATAGTATCAATGTATGTCCATATCAAATTTCATTAAAATCGGTCCAGTAGTTTTCGAGATGATTGACCAAATCTTAAATTTCTCTTTTTAAGAGTGTATTTCGCAATATGTCCTTTGTGGTCTTTGTATTTGTTGTAATGTCGGCGGGTGCATGATGAATGCCATCAAAATCTTCTTCAAAAATTATTCCAACCTGTTGCATCCTGGCTACGTAAGGTCTCAATTTGTTAAAATTTTGTTCTCTTGTACTTTTTCTTCCAGTTCGATGGCTGTGGTATGAGGTTTTGTTAACTGGACAATCGTAGCTGGTCCCCAAGTTGACAGTAATTTATTCGAAGCTGGTGGTATCAAAATTAAAACCTTGCCTTTAATCCTAAATCACTTTTCCTTACACCAGGGTTCCGATTTGATGGGAATACCCTCCCCCCTCCCCCCCTCCATAGAATTACAACTTCAATTACCAACTTTACAAATCGGTCCCTGGTTGATCAGTTGCATATGCGGGTTAATCACTGCAGCACACAGGATCCATATGACTTTTCATTGGGTTCATCTGTAGTTGGAAAGTATTGCAGAATCGGAAAACGATTCAGCCATCTGTGATGTTGTAAATAACCTGTAAGTCATCGTCTAAAAATATAGAGCATGGTTGTTTAACATAGGGCTGGTGGGGCCACAGTTCAGTCAACCAAATGTTTAAATTCACCTCATCTATACTATTTTTTAATTTTATTATTCGTTTTTATAGCGATTCAAAGAAGAAGAAAAATGAAAGAAAATTTAAAAAAATAAATTCTGCAGAAACGAGAAAAAATCGCAGAATCAGTACGTCAGCCCTTTTATCTACCAGCAGTGGGAAAAAGTCATGAGAATTGTTCAGTATGACCTAAAGTGCCTTCTCCTGAACACTCGCCAAAATTTCTACGTACATCCTTAAATTTAAAAAAAATATATTAATATAATGTATCCCCATCATCGTATGAAATTCCACCAACTTCCCCTTAAAAAAAAGTGATGTTGTTTAAAGAGTTTTGTGAAAACTTTCAGATAGCCCCTTGCACAAAAAGGTCTGAGAATTCTTACGTAGAGAAACTAATTTGCCACAAAAAAAGGATAACAGAGAACTTATAATATACATCTATAATAAAGTCATATATATATATGTATATATATATAAATTTATAAAAATTAAAATATAATCTAGTATAAACTTCATAAACCTGCAAATAGTAAGTTGAACACTTACTTTTTGCAGATATTTTAAGCATTATCTATCTAATAAAACCACCTTACACGGACATTTGAAGAAGACTGATAACTACAATAAGTACCTTTATCTTTTCGCATTGCTGCTTGAAATTCTGTTTGATGCAGAGAAAAGAGAGCTAACTGCATGTTGCGTACAGATATGCACATTCGATATGCATTTTGAATGAAAAATAGAGCGCCTAAAAGAATTTACTTCGAAGACACGAAGATATATTAATGCAAGTTTTGATTTTTTGAAACTGTGACTCTTAAGTGTGTAATATTGTATGTCATACTGTGTTTGTTATCTGGCATGAATAGAATGGGGGGAAGTGGTTAAAGCTAAACTATGCTTTGCATTTATTTTTCTAGATTGGGTTTAAATTTGAAGTCTTCATTATTATTGAATTTTAAGGATTGTAAAAATATTGATAAGTAATCGAGTAAAAAGTAAAGTGGTCGAATAACATTTTACTTTTCTAAAACAAATCTACAATTGGTTCAAATTTGAAAAAGAAATATAGGTATACATTCAGGATTAATTTTTAAAAATATATTACAGAGATGCTAAGAATATATTTATTAATATCTTTTCAACTTTTATAATGTATTTATAAATTTTAAATAAAATATTGTACTTGTAGAGAAATGAATATTGTGTAAAATTACAAGCAAAAAAAGTAAAACTGTAAGCAAAATTAAATTAATTAATTAAATAATGTAAAATTATAGGAAACACACACACACACACACACACACACATATATATATATATATATATATATATATATATATATATATATATATATATACATTAAATGCTACAAACGAATTCAAGACAATTGGGCAGAAGAAAAGAAGACGAAAACTCTATGATGTGACCTATGAACCGAGTTAAAATCCTTTAACTGCTAAAAATAAATTTATGCATTTAAAAAAAAAGTATTAAGTTTGTTATAGTTTTAATTCTACGAGTCATAAGAAAAAGTGAATTCTGAATATAAGTTGAACTAATTTATTTCCATAATTTGGCATGATAGTGTTTTCAAACTTAGAAATTGGCTGGCTTAAGAATTACAAAATGTTTATCAACAGCAAATATTTTAATTTTTTAAAAATATTTGCTGTTCCTAAACAAACGATATTTGAAGCAAGCGATATGTTTTACGATATTTGAAGAGGACAAACTTTGTTTTCAATGCAATTCCAAAGAAGTTTTTCAATAATTATTCAAAATTAATTTTTTCTCGTTTAAAAAACGTTAGATTGACTTATGCTTTTAACGATTTTTATTTATATAAAATGTTTTACAAGTTATTTTTTAATGCATAGTGATATGAATGTAAGTGTAACACGTATATTTTACCTTCTTTAAAATGACCGTACTTTATTTGATACACACTTTGTTCTAAGAAAGTTTTCCTTAAGCACTTTTAAAAACTATTTTACTTTTTAAGTTAAATTTAGTATATCTGTTAGTGTGTATTAAATTGTGTTATAAAACTCTGTCATTTTAAAAATGAAACAGACCTGCATTTTTATGCTTATGAAGAATTTAAATAATGCTACCTGAAAGCAAAATTGTTTGACCAAGAGGAAATCTTGAATAAGCGGCTAGTTTGAGCATCGAAAGTAATGTATGATATTTTACTTCTACTGCTATGCAATAGCTTATAAAAGCTTACGACGGGGAAAATAGTTAACTTAATTAATTTAATAAAATATGAAGTCAAAAGCAGGATATATCAGTCATTTTTAAATACAAATTCATATCTCAATAACAAATTAACTTTTTAAATTTACAGATTCCTGCTTACAAAGGATAAGTACATTTAAGAAAATCAAAATTCGAATATATTAGTTATAAACAATGGAAATAAGACCACCCATAAATAGAATCTTTTAAAGAATTCCTTTTTTCCCTAAAAATGACAAAAAAAAGAATGAGAATGTATATGTTCCCATTCAAAACTATTTGGGTCGATTTTAAGTGTATTTTACACAAATATTTGCATCACCATTTGTCTAACTGGCATGCCAACTAAAAACAAATTAAACGTTAGATAAAACTAACAAGCATCTGTACTGTGTTCTTGCGGCGCTACTTGAAAGTAAAATTCTGTTTTGTGCAAGGCGCAAAGTGAATAGGGTGCGGCAAGAGAAATGCACATTTGATATGCATTTTGCATGAGAGATGCAGCACCTGAAGGGATTTGCTTCGAACAAGGGAGGAAATCGCACGGCGGATTTTAAATTTTTGAAACTGCGACTTTTAAATTCAAAGAGTCAGGCGCCATTCAATGTTACTGTTCCCAGGCATAAATTGAGTGGAGTGAGATCTTTTTACGAAAAGCAGGTTAAATGCAAACAATGTTTTATCTTTATATGCAGAGTAAGGGTTTGAATTTTGCCCTTTTGGTACGGTTCTTCGATACAGGCGAGTTTTATGCAAAAACATTTCATATATAATTCTATAATTTCTGTTAAATCTTTCAAATCTCTGTTAAAATTTATAAATAACTATGCAGAAAATTTAAAGGTAAACATAAAACAGGACAAATATAATGTCTTTTAGATAATTATATTGATTTTTGATAAATTTGTTACGTGCACACATTTATCTATATAAGAATTAATACAATGTAAAAATTGTTAGATTTGAAACAAATAACCTCATTATCTTTAAAATTGGTCGTACTTAATCATTAAATTCAAAATATAATGTTTTTATAAACATAATATGGAAATTTACAATATTTTTTTTTCTTTTTCTTTCAATTTCAAGATGATTTGATTATCGGTAGTTAAGCTTTGCAGTAACACCCCATGTTTTACAAAAGTGATAAAACTTTATACAATTTCAAGCATATAAAAAAATTCAAATTGATTCTTGAAAACAATTAAATAAATATTATTAATTGTAAATCTGTAATAAACAATAGAAACAATTTTAACCATGTTCAAAGTATGAAAATATGAATAATATCTTATCTTGTTATATGAATAATATCTTATTAAATTTATCTAAAATGAGTTGAAATGCTAGAAAAAGCTGTTTAATAGGTATCCTTTTTTAATGGTTATGAAACAAACTGTTTTTTGTTGCATTTTTAATCTAATCGTAAGAGATAAGTGGAAGATTGTCCTGAAATTTAATGTAAAAAGATCGTACTCATTTTAATAATTTTACATGTTTATCATGTTTTCTAATTTTGTTCTTCCACTGCATAAGATATGTTGCAATGAACCTCCAAAATTCGAATATCGTAATTTAAGCCAAAGAACAGGAATACTGTCGGTAAATAAAGATTGAAAGAAATGCAATTTTCTTTTCACACTTAAATGCGAAACTAGATTTTCAATGAATTTCTTCACTTTGAAAACAAATGGAATTGGATTTACGTGCATATTTTATAGCAGTATCTCTATGTGATGAAAATATTCACCAAAATTTAAAATATATGTATTAAAGTGACAAATCTAAGAAGATGCTTTATCTTCTGTTGTGTGTGGGCAGTCTGAACAGGGCTTTGCCAATAGAAATGCATATTTGATATGCATTTTGCATGAGAGATTCAGCACCTGCAGGGAATTGCTTCGAAACACGGTAGCAAATCGCACCATGGATTTTGAATTTTTGGAAACAGAAAGTGTTAAACAGAAAGAGTCAGATTTCATCTCGTGTTATTATTCTTTGATATGAATGGAATAGAACGCGATATTTTTTATTAAAAAATAAGTTAAAGCTAAATAACTGTTTTTATATGTACGTTTGATTATTGAGTCTTTATTTTTCAGGATTGTGACACACGGAAACAGTAGAAAAGAGATTATAATAGCCAGCGTCGTCTTTTTTTTTTAATCTTAACCACTTTTTTTTTACTTAGTTGTAGTTGAATATTTCATAAATATTAGAACCGCAGGATGATTCATTTTGACTAAAAATAAAACTTTTTCCGTTTTTAAAAAAGTTACAAATTAAACTTTAAAGAAATTGTAACTTTTCTTAAATTTATGTTATTAAATATCTCAAAAAATATTAAGTACGTAGCTTTTCTCAGTTTTATGATTTAACATGTACAGGGTGTCCCAAAAAGGTGCTAACCGGCTTTAAATCTTTATTTAGTAGAGATAAGATGACAATGTAAATTCAGATCATGTTCAAAATAAGGTAGGAAAAAAAGAGTACGTTAACAAAAAATGCCTATAGTTTTTTTTCGAAAAGTTACACTTTTAATTTGTATACGAATCCAGTAAAAATTCCAGTTTCTAAAATGTGCCCCATACGCTACTGAGGTGATTTACTAAATTAGGAAATATCTTAAAAACTCTCAGAGGTATGAAGATTATACATGTTCACTTAAACCACTTTTCAATGACTATTGATGGAGGAAAATGGAACTAAGGGGAACTCGGATGATCGCATTTCAGGGGTCGTACACAAATTACGGAGGGAAATTATTTTCAGCTCTAGCAACAAACGTTTACATTCAAATTCACGTAACGCCCCCTATCATCTTTGTTTAAAAATGTCTCTCAGACGTTTTAAGAGAAAAGTTTTTACAATACATCTTTACTGGATGGAGTACATTTTACTAAGATTGAAATTTTTGTACGGGGGACGAAAACAAATTTAAAAAGTGAATTTTTTTGAAAATTAACGAGAGCAATTTATTCTTAGCTGAGTCTTATTTCCAACCTTATTTTGAACATTTTTCCAATTTACGTTGCCACTTATCTCTAATAGATAAGTAATTAAAGCAAGTTAGCACCTTTTTTGGGACACCCTGTATACCTAAATCGGGGAATGGGCCATTTTGAACTTAAATTTCCAGTGGAATGCGCAGCTCAAATTAAATAAATGTCATCATCAGTAAACCTTTTACAGGTCAATGTTCCCAATTTCACTGTTATGAATATAAGTTCAACGTTGCACCAAATAACCGGTGAAATCAGAAAGTTACAGGCAATGTCATATACGTTGAACCGCAGTAATGGTTCACCTGAAAATGTCTTATAAAAGCCAAGTAACGGTTGAACCCAGATTTCAGTTCAACTGTGAAAAACAAAGTTTTCCGGTGAACTAACATGGCCGCCGTTAGCTCGTATTAGGAAGTTAGCGGCGATTACAAAAAATAAGAAAAAACTGCCTCATTAATTCTTCGAAAAGAAGAAAGAAACTTTGTTAAAAATTATAGGCTGTGTAAAGTAGCTATCACATTTGACATCAAATAAACACGTTTGAGACCAATGGCTATCTACATTCATTTAAAAGAGAACAGAAACTGATTATAGCTCATAACTCATCAATATTTTTGAGTTACTATTACTTTTCTAAAATCACGTGAAAAATACCAGAGCTCAATATTAAATTTTTAACAAAAAATTTTTTTTTATTGAAAATTGAGATAAAACAATGCTAGATACATAATTTGTTTTTGCTAAAAACTTTGTCAGTCGTGGCTTAGTTGTCAACGCGCGATCGCTTGAACCTGTCATTGTGGGTTCGAGTAGAACTATTTTTTCCCCTTTTCTTCTAGTAGTTTGTATTAATTTTGATATATAATGGTGTTTGAAGAAACACCGCTAAAATGGTGAATCTCAGGATCCCATTTTTCAAAATGACTGGTTGCAGCTAAATTGGCACCGGAATTTCGGTGAAACGTTGAACTGTATTTTTAACAGTGTGGGAACATCATTGAAAAATTAAATTTTGTCTATATTGACTTGAAAAAAAATTATCAGATATAGTTAAAATGTGACTTTAAAAAAATAGAAGTTGCATTTCTATCATTAGTGGGAAATTGATAAAAAATCATAAAAATAGCCATTTCCATGATTTTTTACGGAGCTATCTTGATACACACATTCCCCCTTCAAACTTCATGCATATCTTTACCTAAATTTAAAAATAAATATTTTATTTATTCTTAAAATTTCACTTTTTATGTAAACTACACATAAAAATATAGTCAAAATATAGCCCCTAAAAGTGTAGTCAGAAATGGCCAATGTTCCCTATTGGGAACACAGTGAAAATTAGGAGGGGGGTGCAATTTTTTCCCCTTTTAAATGACTAATATCCCTTAAACGCATTAGAAGGCAAAATATGCGAAAAAATAATTTTAAATATGCCCAGATCTATTTTCGGTCTGTAAAAGGTTAATAAAATCAACGGTAATGACATAATAAAGGGCATAGTTGCATGCCATTATGTCGTTTTCATTGCATCGTTGTGTCGATTTGACCCAGCCCGTGGTTTTAGGTATACCCAAGCGACGTGGTTCTAAAACGATTACTGTAACTTTTTTTTTCTTTTAATGCAATATTAACCTTAATACGATTGTTAAGGTTAAGCAAATATCATTACCGTTCAAATACAGTATTGTTTTTGGATTGTAACATGAATTTTGTAAGCTGGGTCAATTTCACTCAGACAACGGTTTTAGGTATACCTCAAATGCCGCGGTTCTAGAGTAATAAATAAATTTGGTTCATGCAATTAATTGAATAAAAACTGTTTCTTCAACTGTTTCTATGACTCTATGATATGTTATTTTTACTTACATAAATGTGATGCAATAATAACTATACAAAGCTATTTTTCCAATTTCTACTTGAAAATAGAACAAAAACAAGTTTTATAAGGCAATTACTAGCATACATTTGTAAACTTATAATACTTCACAAAGTGGTTCATTACAAACGCATTAACTGTGTCCCTGCACATGTTCTATCACCCGTATTTTTACAGGTTTCAACTAAATAAACTTCCCAAATTTCAAGCAACATTGCCTGTTAAACACTTATTTCAACTGTTTAATCTTTTCAAGTCAAGTCGGGAAAAAATACAAATTTGTCTCTCCGAAACATCTCGACAATTTTGCACATTTACAAATAGTGAGTAAGGTACGAAACAATAGGCTGTATGCAAATTCTTTATCCATCTGTCCCTTGCGTTCGAACATATGAATCAAATTAACGATGCAGCGTATCTGGTACAGCTTAGTACGAGTTATTTGCTAATTCACCAAAAGGAAAATTAATTAACTAGCTCTTTATCCCCCAAAGAAAACAAAGAACTTCACCGTGAAAGAAAATTTCCTTGGATGAGAATGAAGGCAGGAAAAGAAGACAGACCTTAATTGTGTCTCGAATCTGTTGATTAGTTTGAGACAAAATTAGTAATACTCTTAAGAAAGAATCAATTGGTTTAGTGTAGTAGTGTGAGTGTGATAAATAAATCTCAAACATTCATCGAAAGTCAAGGGAATATGCGTTTGAATTTCATGATACATTCAAATTAAACTTTATTTTCGTGCGTGCCTGTAAAATATCACTATTTCTCAAATACATCTTAAGGAATTAATTCAGTTTCTCGTGTAAAATATAAATGACTCAATTGTATTAATATCAAACAATAATGTCAATCGGGTTTAAATCTTCTAATTTGTTTTTAATAATGATTTGTTAAATAATCTTAACTACAAGTTATGTTTTTATAGTTACTACTTGCTGATTAGCTATCCATTTAAAACAACTAGTTTATATCCTTCCTTCTAAGAAATTTATTATCTTTTCAACTTTAAGTATGTAGCAAATGTTAATAACTTATATGTGAAATATGCTAAACTCTTTCTAGTAAAACTCAGCAGTAATATTACTTAACTATATTAACATACCAGGCAAACTGCTCACAAGTTTTATTTTTTATTAAATCAAAGAAATAATCAATCCCTCAAAACTAAATTTTTTAAATTCATCAATATATTTTGTAACTGTAGTAAATTTATTGGCATGGTACAAAGCATGGTTACTAAAAAGAAGATAGTATAACCAGCTTACTATCTGAACTAATTTTCTGAATATTTTAAAAAGTTTTGAGTCTGCATTTAATACTTTTTTTTAGAAACAAAAAACTAAATCACTTCTTATCATATTCTCTGATTTATAAAAAATTAAAAAGACCTTTGAAATATTTTTTTAGCAGGGCTGCACTCAAGCATTTTATCAAGACTGTCCTGCATGTCTGTTCAATAAGCACTTCCGCACCATTTGTCAGTGTCACTGCAAAACAAAACTGGATGCATAACTGAACAGAAACTTACAGCTATCTCATTTCACAACGGAGGAAAGTATTTGTAATCGACGTGGATGAATTGTTTTCATCTTCACTGTTATATATAGGATGATTAATGCTTGGGAGAATTTCGCACACAATAGCGTAACTCACTGTCAACAATTACACACAAAACTAAACTATACTTATACGAGTAAATAGTTAGGTGACCATAATTTTCTAAAAGAGACAAAGATTTACTACATTTCCAATTCAAAATTTATCACCGTAAATGGAGATAATAATTTACTGGTAATGAGTCAGAACAGTTCTCTTTAAGATAAAGCTTCTTTTTTGCAGAGTTCGAAGCAAAGAGTGGAAATTACTTAGTTATTGTAAAACAATGTTTATTGTTATTTTTCGTATAACATAAATCTTCCAAACAAAATAACTTGTGTTTATACTTAAGAAAGTGTACAGGCAAATATTATAAAGTTTACAAAATCATCTATCGCACTTATCTATTGTATTTTGAAAGTGGTTATAATTTAAAAATGGGGGGGGGGAAGAAAGCATGTTACGAACTTTAAAAACAGTGGTATACAGAAATTTGTGAAGTTAGCAGTTTTCTTAGATAAACTTTTCACTTGTATCATATTACTCTAAGTTTCATGCAACGTCTTGTCATTTTCTGCATATTATTTAAAAATACCATTAATAATTTATTTTAAAAACAGTACTGTATATATCGTGAATTCTAAAAGTCATAATATTTAATGATTTATTTATTTATTTATTTATTTTAGTAACTGTTGTCTAACGATACTAGAAAGCCTTTATAAAACGCATTATGATAACATCACATAATTTTAAAACGAATATTTTATCGAAGAAATGAAAGTGTTTATCAAAATTGAAAGAATGATTTTCCAATAAAAATCGAACCTTCGCACATATTTGAGAAATCTAAAACATGCTTTGATTTTGAACACCTACTTTTTGAAAGGATTTTGAACAATTTTCTAAATGTCAGAATTGATTAACAGCTCCCTAAACAATTCCTCATTACTTACTTTTACACTTTTCTTTGGTTTAAAAAAAAACCAAAAGATCTTTTAATTTTTTTAGAAGGATGCATTATAACATTCTATAAGATCCATCCCAATACTGCAATTTGGTTCAATAAGTATTTCCTCACAATTTATCAATGTCACTACAAAACAGCACAGAATGCATAACTGAACAGAAATTTCAGCTATCTCATTTCGCAATTATCTGTAATCGGAAGCAATGTTTTTATATTCGCTCTGTTAGACATACGAAGATTAATGTTATTTAAACATTTCGGCAAACATTGTCAACAATTACAAACGGAACTAAACTATTACTTTCGCAAATGAACAGCTGCATGACTATAATTTTCAGAACGTGTTTTAACGATGACATATTACAAAGTCAACGACAGTACATATTACAAAATATAAAAAACAAAACCTAAAAATGGACAGATTCTTTAAAATAATATTTTTACAGGAGATTCTATAAACTTTTAGGAGTTAATGTGCAAACAAAATTATAAGGATTTGAGGTGTAAGTTATATTATATATAAAATGTTTAACGTTAAAGATCTTAGTAATCCAACCATAGTTTCTTAGTAATCCAACCATATTTATTAGTATTCAAACTGAGTAAGTATTTTGTTGATTGCGCGATGCGACAGGAGTGCAGAATTAGTCTTTTAATATAGAAATCTCGAGAATTTACGCGTTCATAGTTATCTAATTTATTTTTTAATTGTTTCGAATAGTTCCTGATTATTTTTAAAGTTCAACGAGGGTATGGCAATTTCATCTACTCTTCTTGTGCACTATTTCTTACTTTTATTATTATGAATTCGTTTATCCTCTTTTTAGAGCTTGTTCCATGTATATCATGAAATTTTTTAATACGGTTGTTTCTAACTTTCAACACGGTTTGGTTTTTTTCCCTTTCTTTCCTGAATAGGGATTTTTTTCTTACTGCACACTGTTTTTTCAGAAAAGATCTTTAAAAACAATTTTTTAACAAAGCTTTTTAACAAACATTTTACCAAGACCCATACCTGTCGTACATGTATGCTCAATAAACACTTCCGAACCATTTATCAACGTCACAGCAAAATATCACTGTATGTATCACTGAATAGAATTTTACACATATCTCATTTTATAATACATAAAATTATTTGTAATAGACGCTAAACCATTGTTTATACTTTCACTGTTGCACATACGAAGATCAATGCTGTTTGAGTAATTTTAACAAAAATGGGAAACCTTAATTCATACTACACATAAAGCTAAGCCCGAGTTTCAGACGGACAAACAAATTATTATTTAATTTTTTTAATTTTTTAAATTACAAAAATGTTTTATTATTAAATATGAATTTCGTTTTTTTTTTGTGTTTCATATTTTAACTTGTGCTATTAGTTCAGTAAGAAAGACAGGATCAATATTTGAATTATAATACTCTTCCCAGAATAATGGAGCAAGGAAGACAAGAAGAGCATATCTATGGTTTATGATGCAATTGGGGATGGACGCGAGATGATTTTTTGCGAGACGAGACAGATTTACAGCTTTTTGCGAGACGAGACAAACATTTATAACATTACGATATGGGCATTTGAAACAAAGCTTTTAGGCTGTTATGCGAGACGCCTATTTTTCGTCTAGCGTCCAACCTTAGATGCAATTTTAACATGATGGAGAAAGAAGAACAAATGTGGCGGACACGTGAATTATGATACACTTTCCAATGTAAGAAAATAAGAACAGCGAAAGCCAAACAGGGTCGACACATGTGCTCTGATACGCTTGTAATATATAGCTTTGCTATATATTACATTGGTATGTATTTAAAATACAAAAGTGTTTCAGTTATTTTTTTTTGTGGGGGGTGAGGCGGGGAAGGTTGGTTACATAAATTTTTGTGAGACCACTGTAAATGAGCAATTAATGATTCACATACCATTTTCAATTGAAAACTCTGGCAGTAAATACGAACGCAAAATTTCAGTTTCGTAACGATCTCTGATGGGGAGATCAGGGCGCGGTGAGACAAAGCGATTGTTCGGATTTTTTTTTTTTTTAAATAAAAATTGATAATGGTGATGGGTGCCAATGGATCTGCAGAAATTAGCCAGGTGGATTCTGGAATAAGAAGACGCTGCTTTTGTTTGTCATCAAATGATCGTTTTTTTTTTCTTTAATTTCAGGCAATGTTTATTTTTTTATTGTCGTATGCACTGATTTATATCATTTTATTTTATGAATAATAATTAGCCATTTGATTTAGTTAATTGTTCGACTTATGTGACTAATTAACATCTGGAATATTTAGGATAGGATTTAAACTAACTGCATAAAATGTGGAATTAGGAGAAAATGACAGAGTGGGGTACAGTGAAGCAGTCGTAGTTGGGGCAGGGTGAGACTGTCTCATTGCACACCACCGAAATTTCAAATCAAATTATAGGGTGGTGACCACCCTATAATTTGATTTGAAATGGATATTTTTTATTTTATTTTATCCATTAAGGTTTTTTAATTGTTGTTTGTTTGTTGTTTGTCTTACGGGTATTCTTATCAAAAAATGCGAAATGGACCGATTAAAACGGAAATAGAAACATTTTCTGCGGATTACATGAGAAATCCAGTCAAAATGGTATTTTAAGATGGTGCTTCAAAGAACACCTTATTAAGTTATCCAGTTTAACAGTGGATAACCCAGTATAATAATTTTATATATCTGGCAAAAGACAACGGTGTTACATTGATCACATTACCTCCACACTGTAGCAATAAATTACACCCCTAGATCTTTCCGTATTTTTTACTTTTAAATCATACTACAAATCATCAGTCGACTCATGGGTGTGACAAAATCTTGGCAAACCTCTGAAGATGCACGACATAGTTGAATGCGTTGGTTTTGCCTATCAAAAGGTAATGACTCCTGCAAATATCATTTCGGGTTTCAAAAAAATTGGAATATTTTCATATGATGAAGACATATTCAGAGGTTCTGGCTTTTTAGCTTCATCTGTAACTAACAGTCTGGTTCCACGTGACACCGCACACTGTTAAGGAAAATTAGTTAAAATTTCACCATAAAAAAGTGCTGTATTAGAATGCTGTATGGTGAAACTTTTAACCGTGACTTGGTGATGATTAAACTAATCAATAGAATCAAATCATGGTGAAACGTTTCTCCATAGAAAGGATGTAGCTGATTCAGCACCATTTTATGGTGAAACGTTGAACTACTTCTATTAATAAAGCAGGTAAAGTAGATCATAATAATCTGCAAACAGCGGCGTAGCCAGAAATTTTTCATGGGGGGGTTACGTCTACTGAAACTCACATATATGTATACGTGGTTATAATGGAGTGGAGAATATACATTTTGTACAGCAAAAAATTCATCATGTGGGGGGAGGGGGGTCAGTTGCGATCGCCTTATCCCACCCTTTGGCTACGCCACTGTCTGCCAACTATATATTAAACGATAAAAATAAAACTCGGCTGTTCGATACTCTTCAGGGGGAAACCCCAGAACCCCCCTTATTTTTTAGTTTCGTTTTTGCCATATTAAAACGATATTAATTGACTATGTCATTTTATCTCGCATCTTTCGCGTATTTCGCCTGGTAACCCTATGTTGAAATTTTTATGATTGTAACCTATTTATAGAAAAATACATGTGATGCATATTCTGCAGCTTACGAAATATTGTAACAATAGATTAAAAATGTTATGAACTAACAGTATTTAAATATATGTAAAATTATGTCGCTTTTGGGGGACATATTTTTCGGGCAATTTTCAATAAAGAGGGTGAGAGATAAAATGGCATAGTCATTAATAAGACCTCATGCTCTGGAGTAGCATCGAGTGTTTTCTTAGGTCCTGAGAATTTCAGAGGATATCTAAAGGCCAGGGAAAGAAAAGGGAGACCAATGAAGAAAGTGAGAGAAGGAAAAGGAAAAGTATCATTGGAACTGATATCCCCGAAGAATAAATTTTAGGAGAAGAAAAAATAAAAACTAGAAAAAATGTGGAAAATTTAGAAAAAAAATACAGTTCCAACCGACACAACTGATGAGGAAGAAGAAATTGAATTCTCTAACGATTTATCAGATCATAGTGACAATTGTGAAAATCTTCCTTCTGTATTGGAAGACCTGGATCGTGAGCCAGTTGAAGGAGACTTTGTCCTCGTAGAATTTGCTGACAAACAGAAGTATTTTTATATTGGGGAAGTTATAAAGGCAGCTAATAACAATGGAGGCATGGACACTGTTTTTTTTCAAAAAAGTGAAAACATTTATATATATATTTTTAATTGGCCATCTGTATTAGATGCTGCACCTGTTTCGAATAAATATATTAAGTTTTTGTTACCAGCTCCTTCGAAAAGAAATGGTTCAAAGCGAAATCAATATTTTTTTTTCCAATGCGAAATTAACTTATTGAATTTAGATGCGCAATATAACTGCGATGAGCAATGACAGAATATTTTTATGTCTCTTTCTTTATTTTATTTTTTAAACTTCAAATGATAATGAAAATTTTTATTTCGCAGACGATTTTATACTTATGTTGTATTAGAAACCCACATTAAATTTTTTCTTATAGTATCAAAGTGTCCGAATTTCTTGAATTTAACATTTTTCGTCTCACTGTGCCTCGGTATCCCCCTATGTTTAACGAAGTTTGCAGCCCAAAAGTCCGTTGAACAACCAGTGCACCAAAATAATAATAATTCCTTTACAACTGTCTTAAAAAATTCTAACATAAAATATGGGTTTTATTTTCTATGAAATAGAACAACACAATTGAAATGAATTTTTAAATATTTATATCCATTGAAGAGTTTCGTGTGCATCTGTAAATAAACAAATAAATAAATAAAATATGTATTGCAGGCACAAGTTTCAGTATGCATGGTTTATATAGTAAATTTTACGATTTTACGGAAGTTATAACAACTATAGATTGATAAAGAGACTATATAAAATTATTGAAGACTTCGCAGTTTTGCATAATTAATATTAATTAAAAAAAACTGTGGGATTTTATGAAATATTAAAAAAAAATATAATTTTTTTTGTACGAATAATAGGCTAAAACCTGAAAAGATAGTCCATTTCCCTTCCACTAATACTTCTATAATTAATTCATTTACTGTACTTAAAAATGTATATTTTATGGCAAATATATCAAATAGGATCAACGGAAAAAAAATGCTTTTTTTCAAAACACAACGTCTTTTTAGTCGCTGTAAAAGATTAACTAATTTAGTGTTAAAGAAGCCTAGTATTAGATTTTTAAAATTCTCAGTTAGTTGTCTCTGATGGAAGGGAAAGTATGCCCAGAACATTCTCCATCCGGTGAAACGTGCTAGCTATTTATCAAGGAAACAAGTTTGTCTGCCTGTAAAACTACTTTCTCTACTAATGAATAATCTGCGCAGAGTAACTTATAAAATGCATGCATAACCTTTTCTTCGATTACGTGTCAACAAACGTTTGTCTGCACATTCCCTAAAAAAATAACTAACTAAATAAAATAAAATAAAATCTGAACCACTTTTATATTTTAAACATGCACTAAAGCGCTATATATTAAAAGCTTATAATGAACCAAGCGTGGTCCTTATTTCAATAATTCGGAAAGTGTATCGTTTTGCATGTGTGCCGTACATTTTTTCCTCGTTCTATAAAACTCTTTGGAAACGAAATCTATATTAAAAGCTCCTACTAAAGCCGCTCTACAATTTTTTTTTCAAACATATTCTAACTATATTTCTCTTTCATAAATGCTGCTTGGAATTTGCATCATAATACATGAATGTGCAGTGTTTGTCTTTCGTGTTCCATAAAACACTTTTCTGAATAAAAATCTGTATTAAAACAGCATACTAAAACTTTTTACAATCCTTTTCAGGCATAATCTAACTGCACTTCACATTATAAATACTGCTTGGAAAGTTTATCATAATCCATGAGTGTACCGTACTTGTTATTCTTTTTTCATTAAACACTTCTTTGTAATTGAAATCTAGATTAGAACTGTTTTACATTCCTCTCTAGGCATATTCTGACTATACTTCTAACCTTCCGAAAAATCTTCAAACCTTAATGTTATAGAAGTATTGTTTCTCCTATTCAAATGAAATGAATTATGTTTAAATGAAGCTCATAAAAAGATCTGTACAATTAAATAAATGTACATGTAAGTCATGTCATGTGGTGTCTACTTTATTTTTTTTAAATATACGAAAATAAAAAAAAACATTCAGGTGATATACATACAATTTTATAAGTTTTCTAGTAAAGAAATAGAAAATAAAACTTGTTTATTCGTTATTTTTGAAGTAATTACATATAATGTTCACATAATCTCATTTTTACAAATATTTTTCATTGTTTCTTTTATATTTATTTATTCATTTTATATACTTTTTCTACAAATCATTCAAAAAATACACGACGTTGAAAAATTAGTTTGCTCAATATTGTGTGGATATTCATTTATATATCAGCCCTTACGTAACACGTAGTCGTCAAATAAACAGCCAAAATACACCCCTAGAGACGGGCCATATTTTTAAGGCATTAATTTAACCTTTTGTTTTGCCATACCCTTAAAAGTTCCCACTTCATAAGTCATCCAAGCTGGAAAGTTTATCATAATCGAGGTGACTGGAGCACGATTCGCCGCCCTTGATTGGCGAATTTGCAAGAGCCAAGGCCTCCGCTTTTAATCCATCAAATAAATTCCACCGCCTCTCTCGTCATCTCGTCTGTTTCGCAGAAGAGGAAGCCATACTTCGATTAAATCTTCGGACCGCTTCCAGCGCCGGGCCCTAAATTAATTTTCATCGAAATTTTACGGCGTCACGTAAATCAGTCGATTGGCAGATGAAGTTAATTGAATGCATTCATAGCCTTGCTATGAAATCCCGGGCTCTGAAAATCTAGTGCGAATTCCGAGATGCTTGCCTTTGCATGGCATCGTAAAATCTTGACTTATTCGCAAAATTGGCCATTCGTCCCAAGATTTAAGCGAGCCCCCAAAATAAACTGAGATCCTCGCCTGTGATAATAAACTCATCAAATATAGATTATTTACGATATTACATAAGTCTCAGGCTGTATTAATTTGTTATAAACACTTTTTTTTTTTTTTTGAAATATCGATGTAGGCTCCCATAAAGTTGTATACTACTTTAGTGTTCAGTCACTTTTTTGCGCATTAAATTAATAGTATACATGAATAGATTCTTTTTTTCGGACTTTTACTTTTTGTTTGAATAAAAAAAGATCATAAAATAAAAATTATTTATTTGGCATCACTTGATAATCAATTTAGTAGTCGCGTTAAAAACCAGTCTAGGTATAAAAATAGCTGCATTTTATTGAGGCTCATATAAAGTATCCAAAAAGTTTATCCTAATAAAAAACGATATGGAAGCATAGTACTTCAAAAGATCATTTAATAAAATGATATAATGATGTAACAGTATTATATATACCGAGATCTTGCCTTACATTAACATATCCATTGTCAGCACATGTTTGGTTTGTGAGGCAAACAAAAAACAAAAGTGATATAGATCATTATCTATCGTAAGCTATGGTTGTTGTTGTTGTCGTGTTCAAAGATAGAAGATCGCACTATCCCCGAAAATAGGTGCCAACTGGCCCCGAGGGATTGGACTTCTGCTCTTTGGTCCCTAATTTTGAACCAATTCCAGATGAGGGACCAACCACCACCTGAAATCGGCATCTCCAGTGGTAGCGTTAAACATGGACATTAGAGCCACGACGGATTTTACGTGCACCAGCTCCCATTAGTGTACTCGGTCCCACAGCAGTCGAGCCGAGAGTAAGCTACTGTAATAGGTATTACTTGATTACGATATTATTGGGGAAAGTAGGGTAAGATGACGAACGTGGTATTTCTCAATATATTATTAATAATATAATATAATATATTAATTTAATTTTTTTAAGCAATCATTAATAGCAGCTCCTGCCAAGGCAATTACTAAGACCATATTGGGTTGTGAAGCTCATTACAAGTAATGCAATTTGAGATCGTTTTATTAGCAGAGGCGACTCAAAGTATTCCTTTAATCTGTTGTAAATTTTGGACTTCATACTGCAAGAATTTATCCAACTACAATAAGTTATGTTTTCTCTTCCATAAAATAGTCTCAAATTACAACTCGCAGCGTTGAAAATCACTTGGTTTGTAGTTTATTCATGATAAACTTGAATACGATAGGCAACTTTAAATCCAAAATGGCGATGTGGTGTAAGATGTCGAGGAGTTCGTCGATGGCCAACAAGAAAACAACGAATAGCAAATCAGGTGCAAATGTTTGCCACATAATTATTGATCCGGCTGAGCTTTTAAAGTATGATTTCAATGACACCATCAAAACTGTACTTTATATTTTTAAGTTCGTGAAATATTAATATCCATATATGTGTGTGTATGTGTTCAGTGTTCAATATTTTTCATATTTATTCACTATTACACTTGTTTTTGCAACTAATTTCATGAAATATAATTTAATTATATCATATTAAATTTAATAAAAGTTCTATCTAAATTGTGCATTTCTTCATTTCAGAATAAAAATATATTTTTATATAATAACGACAGTACAATTTTTTATAAAAGTTCTTTCAGTTGTTTTCAGTTGAGATTTAAAGTTAAATGAGCTTTATATTTTACAATGAAATTCATACTATTTTAGCTGTTTCTCTTGGTACATAAAAAAATAAAGTTGGATCATATAAGTTTTTATAATGTTTTGCTATTACTGTCTCATTCTTTTCTGTATTCTTAAAGCAACCCATGAACGAGCAAGATTTCCTCAAGGTTTGGAACCAACTGTGCAAGTTTTGAGGATTTTCTAAACGTGCATGAACGGCGGTTTCCTTGAAGCCCCGGAGGAAGAGGCAGGCAAATTAAATTAATTTTTTTTTAAATTAAGGTAGCATTTTCTTGATCTCTTAAACACGTGTGTAGTTCAGGATCAGTTGTCCTTGAGTATTTCATCTGATTTCATGAGTCCTATGTCAGAAATTTCTAAAAGAATTCATCCAAATGTATGAGAACGAAACATGATTGAAGCAAGTTTGTTTCAAAGATTATCAGTATGGAAACTAAAAGATGATACGTATTTTGATTTTGGTGTAAAAACTCAAAGAAGTGAACCCATACACCACTAAAATATATTATTGAAATCCTTTTTTCCTGGAGAATTTAATTCAGGAAATTTTTTTCCGTTTGTGGGAAAGGGTTTTGTTGAAGAAATCCCAGAGGCTGTTTCTTATAGGAATTCCTGAGCAAGTATGTCTACCTTAATGCTGTACCACTGAAAAAAACGATAAGCGTCACAATACTTTTGAACAGCTTTAAAAACAAACAAATGATGTTCAACTCTCGAAAAGTTTGATAATGTTTCTTCACCAAATACACTGTGCTGCTGTACAGGATGGGCAAAAAGTAGGTATAAACTTTAAAATGTATAAAACCTGAAAAAATAGCCAAAATAAAAACGATTTGCAGGTTTAGCATTGATAGGTCACGGATAAGATAAGATAGGTCACGGATTTAAGATAAGAAAAAATATCAAAAACAGCCGACAGATGGCGTTGGTGCGAGCTACTTAGTTGGAAATATGCAAATGAGACAGGCGATTATAAATACTTTCGCTCTTGATCCAGAACCAGTTCTCTGTTACTCTACTGCTATTCCAGTTGAGGAATTCCTGATGCAGATGTTCGGGGGAAGAGAGACTTATTAACAGACGTAGAAAGTTTCCATGGCCTTCTCGGTCTCCAGATTTGACACGAGCAGACTTTTAGCTGTGGGGATATTTAAAATCCCTTTGTGTATCAATTCCTTTCATCCAATTTGTCGAAATTGAAAGATACAATCCGCCGAGAGCTGTCATGCCAACCGGACATGCTGCACTCTGCCGTTGCTGGATCTGTGACACGCCTACAATGCGTTATCACTTGTGCTGGCGGATATGTGGAATACATACTGCTATAACAAATGATTTGGCAACATAATTTTTTTAATCTGGGTGGCTTTTTTTTTATTTAACTTATGTACGAAACGCCATCTATCGGCAGTTTTTTTTATTATTTTTTTTGCATGTCTAAAAAAAAAAAAAAAAAAAAAAAAAAAAAAAAAAAAAAAAGAAAGAAAGAAAGAAAACTCCCGTGACTTATCGATGCTAAGCCTGCAAACCGTTTTCATTTTGGTTCTTCTTCGGGTTTTACGTATTTTTTTTAATTTTTACGGACATTTTCCTCACTCTGTATTAGCAGTGAATGATAGTTTAACATGTTTTATACGCACAACTTTCAGAAAAAAAAATCTTCAGAAAAATTGTCTTTCAAAATGAACCATAATAATATCCGCTTAAGGAAATATTTGCAAAATTCTTTAATATTTTTTTCCTGAATATTTAAAAACTCTCATATGTTCACTGTTTGCGATCCTGCATAGTACATTTTGTAAAGAGACATCAATTTTTTTCTAAGTCTCTAGCGCGATTGAATTCCCTAAAAAGCTGTTCACAAATAGCACGATTTCTTAAATAAAAAGCGTTAATTCTTTCATTTTAATAATTTTGAATTCATTTTTTTACTTCAGATTATCTTCGTTATAGTATTTATTTAGCATTTTTTCCTAAAATGAGTTTCAGTTTCCCAAGCACAATTTCTCAGTTTCATAATCCAAGCCAGCTCCGAAACGTAACCTTAACAGTAAACTGGAACCTACATTTTTATTTAGATGTTTAAAAAGATTTATTGCTTTTCAAAAGTTAATAATTCGCATTTCAATAAAGTTTATACATTTTCAAATTTTTTACGTTCATAAAATAAATCAAGTTATGGAATTTTCTTTTAAATTATTTAATTTAAATGAAAGTTTTCTGTAACATATATGGATATTTTGTTCTTAACAGCAGATTTTTTAATTCTTTTCTTTTTTTCTTTTTTTTTTTTTTTTTTTTGCTGCAGGAAATTATTAGAATTCGGTATCACAAGCTGTATATTTATTATACAACTCAATAGTAAATATTTTAGTAAAATTTAAATTTTCAAATTCGTTAAGGACATTATAAGACAAATGTAAGTTAGCGCCGATGTAATCAACAACAGCATCACAACCATCATATAACATAGAAACACCTATCTGAAATATAGTTACAGACTCATTTATGCATATGTTTATTTTATTGTCTAAAAATGTGCTTTTCCCTCTGAAAACCATGAAGCATTTTACAAACTATGTTCATGGTAGTTTTTATTAAGTGAGAATTTAACCAATATCTGTCTGTAGAAAGAGGTAGGGATGTGAATTTATCCTTCTTATGCATTTATGATTTATACAGACCTATAAACAAAATTAGATTGGAAATTAGAGGAAAACTTCTAGGGGGGGGGTAGGATACACCAATACATCCATATGCAAATTATCAAGTGCTTTCTGGGAAAGATGCATCCGTTTTTGCCAAAAACTAACCATGATTTGGAATCATATCATATCATTAGCCATGGCTAATTCCTCCGTGGTTAGATATTCCAAACCATGGTTAACCATGGTTTGGAATTTCACTACACTTCTTCAAAAGTTGTTATTAGAAAGTATATTTCAGACAATGTTTCCGACCTCAGATGTTATAAAAACTGAGTAGGTAAGTTTCGAGTAGGAAAGTTTTGTAAATGTATTTTCAAACGTTAATTTCTTTTCTTTATATTTGTATTCTGTTGATAATTAATTTTACATAAAAATATGAATATTATCTTTATCTCTGACTCCAAGTAATATATTCACCCTTAAAATGGAAATTAGTTCTTTAAAAGGACTAAGCTAGTCGCAAGTTACTGAAGTAACATCATTGTTATTTTACAAAATAAAAATAGAATCAATAAAGTATTTTTCAAATGTCTTATTGTGATTGAATAGAATAAGAAATAAAATTTTGTCTTCGAGTAGGAAATCCGGAGGAAATGTTCTGTTGTAAGATTCAATATTTAAACTCTCTTATTAACTTACTTTCATTTAGACTTCTGAAAAATAGTAATACATTGACGAGTAAATTTTTGCTTGAATGAAATAGTATTAAACATGATGCTGATTTTCGTTTCTATTGTTCTTTTCAATGTCATTCATTTTTTAAATATTTCCTGAAGCTATGCAAATTAGTTTTTTTAATCTAATTTCGTTGTGCATATATGTGTGTGTGTGATAGTGATATAACTTATTTTCCTTATTTCAGATAATTCTATTGCTCTTTTTAGCAAATGCAGCTTTGTTAATATTAAATAATATCTTTTTTTTGGAAGCAGAATTTAAATTTAATTTTTTCACATTAGAATAACTAATTTCGTTTTGATTTTCAATTTTATTTTATTTGAAGTTGAAATTATTAGTATTTTTTGTTAACTTTTTAATGTTTAATATATATCTCTGGTAATTTCTACACTGTTGCTTTGGTCATTTAATGGTATATTTCAGTTCAATGTTTTTTAAATTTCTGTATTTTCTTTTACACTATGCATTCGTAATCAATATCAGCTCATTTTATATCGAAGTAAGACATGCATTTTAAAATCGGATAAATCAATTTTCAGTTACAAACTCCGAAAAAAAATGTTTTTTTTAAACATTATATATTACTATACCTATTTTCGCATCAAATCACTTTCAGCCACGCACATGGCCATCATCAGGTGTCTTCCTGTTTCCTTTGCGTCTTTTTTTAGAGATTTTAGAAAAGACAAAAGAAAATAATAATATCAAATTTTATTTATTCCCTATCATGAAATTATTGAAATTTAAAATTATTAAGGCGAGAGCTTTTAAACTTAGGTTAGATTCTAACCTTGTATTAAGACATTACATTGTTCCAGAGTAAGGTGGGGCAGATTGGGTAGGCATTTCTTTTTGAACCAAAAATATAAATAGTTTGTTTTAAATGAATTTTTTGTGTCGGTATTTCCAAACAACATTTGCACTCTTTAAATAGTTTATTAGGGGCATTTGAAACATGTGATATTAACTAAGTCTATATACAGATTTTACACGACATAACTAAACCATATATACAAAGAAAAATATTCTTAAAAATTCTTACTTTTCCTGATAATAAGCTATTTAGATCTTTTCTAAATTAAAAATAAGAGCAGAACTTCTCAAGTTTACAGTGTATTAGTTTCTTGGAAGTTTTTGGAGACATGAGGAAGAAACATGGATTCCGTAATCAGATAATACACTGCTGGCCACCCAAATTGCAACACCAAGAAAAACAAGAGATATCACAACAAAATTTATTGTGTAGATAACATGTTGACCAAGTAACAAATGATTAAATTTACAGCATTCTATGAAGCGTGGTTCCTGCCAAAATCAGTACCCAGAGTAGCCGCCGTTGTTGGAGATCACAGCTGCCACACGCCTCGGCATTGATTCAAAGAGACTTTGAATGTGTTCTTGGGGTACAGCAGACCAAGCAGCTTCCACACGTTCCCAAAGTTGATCTGGTGTGACAGCTGGGGATGAACTCTGGGTCAGTCGTTGAGCAACCATGGACCACATGTTTTCTATCGGCGAAAGATCCGGAGAGCGCGCCGGCCAGGGAAGCAATTCAATCTGGTGATTGACGAAGAACCCTTGGACAATGCGTGCCACGTGTGGCCGTGCATTATCCTGCTGAAATATGGCTGTTGGCAAGCCCTGAAGGTAAGAAAGGACAACTGGCTCCAACACCTCGGAGATGTAGCGCTGGCTGGTTAAAGTACCGGCAATGCGTACTAGAGGAGTGCGAGAGAGATATCCGATACCGCCCCATACCATAATACCCGGTGCAGGACCAGTGTGACGGTGCATAATGCAGCTGTTCAGCATCCTCTCTCCACGGTGTCTCCAGACTCGAATCCGACCGTCGTGGTGTTGCATACAGAAGCGTGACTCGTCAGTAAAGAGAATTTCATTCCATTCTGTCGTCCACATCCTTCTTTCATCGCACCATTGGCGGCGGAGACGTCTGTGGTTCCGCGTCAGAGGTAGACAAAGCAACGGACGTCTTGCGGACAGACCATTCTGCTGTAAACGACGTCGAATGGTACGCGCAGACACTGGATGATGCGTTACAGACTGAATCTGCTGTGATATGGTTCGTGATGTGACTGAGCGGTCCGTCACTGCCATGCGTACAATCTGCCTGTCATCACGTGACGTGGTGCACTGAGGTCGATGCGGTCGATCACGTCTGTCCGTCGTACCCTCCTGCACCCAACGATCACATATCCGCATCACAGTTGTTTGGTTTCGTCCAATACGACGACCGATTTCCCTGAAAGATAACCCACAATCTCGGTATGCCACTATCCTTCCTCTGTCAAACTCGGATACTTGATCAAAAGATGATCGTTGTTTCCTACGAGGCATAATTTATCGTTTTTTTGAAAAAAAAGCAAGAAAAACACAATTGCTGTACTTGAAACCGTCGAAATCTCCAAGCCTTAAATAGCGCTTTGAGGTGGCGCCACAGGCGCGCTTGATGTGCGTCTGCGCTGAAATTCTAATCATTTGCATATCTCACCTCAGCTAATGCATGTTGTAAATTTCATATTATTTGCATGCTTCCTTCAGGGTGTTGCATTTACGATGGCCAGCAGTGTATTATATTTCCGAATGCAATTAATAAACTTTTTAATAAGTCAGTGGCGGCTCGTGGGATACAGCAAGTACAGCAGGGCTGCACTTGAAATTATCAGCACATACTTTAAAATAATTTATTCTACTAATTTTCCTAAATTCAGATTAGAATTATGGAAGTCCGATGGTAAATTAAAAAAATCTCAAAAAAAAACAAACAAAAAAACCGTATTGTGGCCGGATCGCTCATTCAGAAAAAAAAAAGCCCTTTAATCTTCCCGCAATTCAATTGGGAAAATCTTTGGTTCAGCCCAGACCGCTGATAAGAAAATTGGCAGCACCGTTGCCATGACAACGAATACGTAAGCAGCCCCTCCGGCATAGGCTATAATGGGGGTACGCAGCTAAGACTCAGCTCATGGAAGATTTTGAAACGACGGCTGTACTTGGCTCGAGAAGTGAGGGAGGGGGTAAGGAGAATATATGTTCGGAAAACTCTATATTGCTGAATTTATCAAGAAGATAATCCTGAATAGAAGCTTATGAATGGACAATGACCCATCAAAGCAGTATTGTTTTTAAGTAAGCAAGAACTGGCATTTAGAGGACACGGCGAGCGAGAAAATTCTTTAAACATGGGAAATTTTAAAGAGCTTTTAAAATTATTGATATCTGAATCAAAACAACGCCTTTTTATGAGGGCATCACTGACCGATTCGCAAGTTTAAAAGAAAGGAGGATTCATTTGACTTATAAAAAATAAAGTCGTGCCATAAGTTTCCTTTTTTTTTTTCTTTTCTTCTCAGGTGATCGTTACAAAAGAAAATTCTAAGGAAACTTCGAATCAGACACGGATTAATGCAATTTTGAGGATAAGAGCGGCTGGTTGAAATTTATGTCCATTTTAGGGAAGTAAAAGAGGATCTCTTACATTTTTTATGTAATTTCTTTTTTTTTTTTCCTCGGTGAGGGCTTAATACGCCAGCTTTCGAATACAGAACAAAGATTTTCCATTCCTGTCGGGAGGAAGGGGGGGGGGGGAATCATATGCTTCCAGCTGCACTAACAGTTTTGACCACGGGCCGCCACTGTAATAAGTACAAATCTTTCAACTAATGTCTCAAAAAATAGGCTAAAAAGTATAATTTAAAAACAATTTACTTGTATTTTTGATCAAAGAGATATATGTACTCATTTTATCTCACCATACTCTATCCATATTATATTAGTTCACTATGCAATAATGAAACTCTATATAGAAAAATGTTTATATCCACTTCATATCTGATTTACTGTAACATATTAATTCTTAATATTGAAATTGGTTCTGTAAACGCTCTAATCTTGTCACAAGCTACTAAAGAAGCACCGCTACACCATTGTTTGTTTGTTTTTCAAATCAAAAACAGAATCGATAAAGAATTTCGGTGTTTTCTGTGGGGATTTAATCAGATATCAGGAAAAACGTCTTTTCTAAGACGTTTTTCCGGTGTTAGAAAAACCGGTGGAAATATTCGGTGGTATCATTCTACATTTAATTTCTCTTATTAGAGTAGTTTCATTTAGACTTCTGAAAATTGAAATGCATTTACCTGTGATCATATATTGAAAGGAAAAATTTCTTCACGCGCTCTTTCTTATTATTATTCTTTTCAATGATACTGTATTTTGAATAAGTTATGTAAATTACTTTTTTGTTCAGTTCTGTTGTTTTTTAATATAGGAGAGGATATGATTTATTTTCTTGGTTATTGTAGATGCATCAAATATATTATTTTCTGTTAAACGTACTCCTGTACATTTTCCAGCTAATACAAGATGCTATAGTTCATTTCTTTAATTATTCTAAAGGATTCTAATATTTATTTGACGTAAGATAATTATTGTAACATGAATTAAATTTTAATATTTGTAAGGTAATCAATTTTGAATGCACAACGCATTTTGCATTATACGAAAGCTCTGAAAAATAATAAAATCTTTTAAAGTTTTAGTTTTCCAAATATGCAGGTACGTATTTCAAATTGAAATTAATAATTTTTTAATGATAGTTAAATTACAATTTTTAGTGCTATTATTGTTCATTATTTTTTAGTTGTATAAATTAGAATACAGTATTTTTATGTGTTTAATTTTCCTACATTATTTGCAAGTATATATAAAATATTGAAATTTATTCTATCTTTTAAATTATTGAATTAATTTTTCTTTCGGGTCATGTTTAGCTATGTAACAATTTCAAATTTTAGCATCAGTAATTTTTGTAATTCAGAGATTTTTCGCTTCATCATTTTCTTTTATAACACATTTTTAGCAATCTTTCAAATTTCTTATTTTTATATAGCTATTATATTTAATACCATTTTTCGGGAAATAACTGAGGAAAATGATTCCTTAATATTTATTATATTCGTATTATATTTTTTATATTTTTATATTTTATTTTTATTTCCTTGTTTTTTTTTCTTTACTTACGTACAGTCCGTGTAAAAATAATTATGACAGTATCATAGGAAATTCATATCTATATTCACAATCCACTACCATAGTTGAATGAAACCTTTTATAGAAAAAATATATACATTCACTTGGTCATTTTAATGTGGTCACCCTAAGTGAAAATTAGTTCTTTAAATCTTCTAAGAGAGTCGCTAGCTTCTAAAGAAATACCACACCGTTGCTTGTCTTCATTTTTCAAAAACAAAATTAAAATCAATAAAGTATTTTCTAAGTTTCTTTTGTTGTGATTTAATCTGAGGAAAAGGGAGAGAAAAACACGTCCTCGAGAAGGAAATCCGGAGGAAATGTTCTGTAGTCCGATTCCACATTTAAATTTTCGTATTAAAGCAGTTTCATTTAGACTTCTGAAAAACAGTAATACATTTACAAGTAAATCTTTATAAAAATGCAACACAGAAAATCAATACAGAATCTCATAATGCATGAACGGAGTTTAGTTTTTCAATTACTTATTTCTTTGTTATTATTATTATTTTATTTATTTACTTATTTACTTATTGTGTGTGTGTGTGTATGTATGTTTGCGTGGGTATTTCGCTTCAAAAAAATTCTCACTGTACTGTAAAATTTGCATATATCTTCAGCTACATGATAATCTTAATTTGCTTTTGCTTTTCTGCTTTCAATAAATTTTGTAATCATAATAACCAACCTTATTAACTCGTAATTGTTAAACTGTAAACATTTTATTTTTTATTGCTGTTTTATGCAGTATAGTATATCAATTGGTGTCAAATGTGCAGCTCCTTGCCACTAATTTTACTTACTTTCATTGTTTGCTTACTTACCTGCAGGTAGGTTAGCGAAAGCTTTGTTGCAAAAGAAGGGACGATATATGCAACTTTGGAAAAGTACGTGTAGATTTTGTGACTGATATTTGCTTTTCATACAAAGTTATTTATTTCTATTTATCATATCCTGGGATTAGATTAAAAAAAAACAATGTGTGAGATCTAGTAATTGCGTTGTTATATGGAAATAATCATGAAATTAAAGTAACTGAAAAATGTTAATAAATTTATACATAAACATTTTAAAAATTAGGAGACAAATTTTATAAAAAAATTTAAAAACTTACCAAATCCTGTAGTAACAAATCCACAAGTAGAAAGGAATTTATGAGTATACTTTAAATAAAAACAATTTTGACACAAGTAATGTTTAACAATTCTTTTGATTAGAAAATTTATTGATTGATTATTAATTTTCATATAACTGAACTCTGAGCTACAAGAGGGTAATGGGAATCAATATGCACTGGGAAATATTTTCACGCACTGAAAGCTGTACTTCATGTATCCAAGCGGTCTTTGCTTAATACTATAGGCTAGAATATTTATAATCGTTAACCTCTTTTTTGTAATCATTCTCATTTTAACAATCTAAAAAAAAAAATCAGCCTTATTCAGCTGCCAACAAAACAAATGCAAAATGAATAATTTTTACTTTATCCCATCCTTATGCTATCAGTTGTATGTCTGTTTTTTTTTTTAGATTTGGAACAAAGAAATTTCTCGTGGTATTTTCCAAACAAATCCCCTCTATTTCAACAACAGCAGCAATGAACTAAGAGATAAAGCAAATGGATGTGCGGATTTGAAAACAGAAAAAAAAGTTGCACTTTACATTGTTGCGACTTTGCTTTTTTGTTTGTTTGTATGTTTTGTTCCTTTTCTTGTAAAACAACGGAATCAAGTTAAGTTATGAAGCAGTACACTCAATTGGAGGCACTCGAAAAGTTTATTCAAAGTAGTGTTGTTTTTGTTTGTTTTTTAAACTTCATTGTAAAAATCAAAGCATATTTTATAAGCTAATGTAAGACGTTTTCAAAAGGACACAAATCTTACGGCTGAAAACTTTATTTAGTATTTATATCAGGGATTTATTTAGTATTTATATATTATGACTTATTGTACAGGACGCAAAAATACACTCGAATTTATTCGTGAAAGCGAATATACACTATCTGGTCAAAAGTATCCGGACACCCCCTAAAAAAGTGGTTTTGGCGGGTGACGCAAATTTGATGCGTAATCGAAAGCTATTACAGTGTTGGTAGTGGTTTGTCCGGTTGTATGTATGCGTTTGTGAAGCAATGAGTAAGTCAAAGGAGCTTAGTGAGTTCGATCGTGGCAGTATAGCGGGATGTCACTTTGGTGGGAAATCAGTTCGTGAGATTGCGGATATTCTACAGAAGCCTAAATCCACTGTGAGTGATGTAGCTGTGTGAGTGCAATCGTCGAAGCAGTGAAACTGCAGAAAAACGGAGTAGTAGAGCGAAAAAACTTAGTGAACGGAGCCGCAGAACTCTGAAAAGGGTAGTGGAAAACAATCGCAAGTCATCGTTGGTAGAAATTTCTCAGGAATTCCAAAGTTCATCAGATGCTAGTGTTAGCAGCAGGACTGTTCGTCGAAAGTTAAACAACTTGAGATTCCGTGGCCGTGCAGCCGCTCACAAGCCGAACATCACTCCACAGAATGCGAAGCATCGATTGCAGTGGTGCAGAGATCACCGTCATTGGACTGTGGACGTGTGGAAAACTGTTTTTTGGAGTGATGAATCTCGCTTCATAGTCTGGCTGTCGGAGGGACGCGTCTGAAGTTGGCGGATGCCTGGCGAAAGCTTTTTGCGTGACTGAATTGTGCCGACTGTTAAGTTTCGTGGTGGCGGTATAATGGTGGTGGACGTTTCTTGTGGTTGAGCCTGGGTCCGTTAGTTCCTGTGGTTGGAAACATGAACTCTGCGATGTAGGATGACATTCTGGACAATGCTGCACTCCCAACTCTGTGGCAATATTACGGGGAAGGCCCATTTCTCTTCCAGCAGGATAACTGCCCCATTCACACATGAGGCTTGCACAGACGTGGTTTGACGAAATGAGCTTTCAAAAACTGGACTGGCCTTCTCAGATCCCCGATCTTAATCCCACAGAACACCTCTGGGACGAATTAGAGCGCTTATTACGTAGCCAGCCAAATCGACTATCCTCACTGCAAGCACTCACTTCAGCCGTCATGGACGTCTGGAAGTCAATTCCTATGGTCACCTGCCAAAAACTGATGCAAAGTCTTCCCAGAGGTGTGCAGGCTGTCATCGATGCAAAAGGGGGACCATCATCATATTAAATATGTGCCTCAGGACGCTCCAAGTCCGTACCACTGGGTGTCCGGATACTTTTGGCCAGATAGTGTACTCGCCAAACGACTTTTAATCAGTTTTAAAAACATTTAAATTACGTCACGAGCTATATCATGTACTCCTATCCAAACTAAAACTTGAATGTCTTATGCATAAAGTAAAAAGAAAAAGAATCTTGAGGAGAGAATTTGCAATGCAGAATTGCCTAGGAATCGTCCATTTGTAAATACATTACAAAATACTTCATTTTAAGGATTTTTCCTGAATTCTTTAATAATTTCACATGTATATCGATTATAAGGGTGTACAGCCCAGGCATTATGAGTTTTTTGAATCTGAAATCTGTTTCTGAATTTTGAATGGCCCTTTAAACACGATTTCTTAAAGTAATTATTATCTGGTGTATTTAATCTGTGGATCTTGAAAAACAAACTTGGGGCCGCATGTGAATTAAAATTTGTACGTAAACTTAAATGATTACAAACGCATCATTCACAGACCTTATCGTGAAAAATATATTGGTTTCAAAATGTAAGTTTCTTTTAAGGATAATGTCTGAAAAAAATTGATGATATCGCAAAAATTAGGAAACTTGCGCTTTGTTTTAATATAAATGTACACTTTTTAAGGAAAAAATCATTGTACAATACTCTCAAAAACTATTTCTTCAGTTCACGGAAATCTTATTGCTGCCTATCCCTAGTGCTGCCGGAATATATCCGTTATTTGGCAAATATCCGTTTTTTTTTTCGCCTGTCAATTGAAGAAACTTCTTCAGATTCAAAGAATTTTTTTTTCTCCTTTGTCAGATTTCGGGAAGAAAAACTCACGCAAATATTACGTTTTCACAGAGTACGGAAATTATTCGTTGAAAAAACGAGGAATAAAGACGTAGTTTCAAAAATTGCTTTTTCAGTTCACGGAAATTTTTCTGTCCCCAGTGCTGCCGGAATATCTCCGTTATTTGACGAATATCAGTTTCTTTTTTTTTTCTCCTGTCAGTTGAAGAAACATAGGGCTCAAATTCAACGAATTTTTTTTTCCTTCTTTAGATTTCGGGAAAAAAAAATTCACGGAAATATTACGTTTCCATAAAGTGCGGAAATTATTCGTTGAAAAATGAGGGATAAAGTAATGTATAGGGATGCACCGAATATTCGGTTGGTATTCGGTATACTGCCAATTCGGCAGATAAACCGAATATTCGGTTCGGCCGAATACTTAAATATTCGGCGACCGAATAGTAAACAAATTTGAGTATTCACCAATCGGTAAACAAATACATATGTTTTATATCGCGAATGAAAGATTTAGTATAGTACCATAGTACTAAATTGATTCAAGTTGTTACTTACTAATATCACATGTGAATAAGCGTTAGAAACCCTTAGAAAGTCCGTAGTAACGTAGCGTTCCACAATCACACAAAAAACTAATATCACAATGAAATTAGTTTTAATGCAAGAGAAAACACTCAGATGCTAAATTTGAATTTCGTTGCTTTTCAATTTTTCTTAAATCTTATGACACTTCTACATTAACCTTGTTATTACTAACTGATTTAAATTTGAAACAGTAACCAGGAAAAAAAAATACTCATAACATTAAGTGTTCAGAAATATGTTAAGTTAATTAACTACTAATTTTTTAAATAAAATATGCAGGTAAAAATATTACCAGTATTTCACTAATATTTAAAAATGTCATTTATAATATATAAAGGAAACACACTTGGATATTAAATTTTGCAGCATTTTAATTTTTGAAGTTTTACACCATATGAAATATTGTTTAAGAAAAAACTAATTAAATAAATCATTGCAATCAAAGGTTAATAAATTTTAACCAAGTATTCGGTATTCGGCCGAATATTCAGTTAGAATTTTAACCGAATATTCAGCATTCGTTATTCGGCAAAATATGGTATTCGGTGTATCCCTAGTATAAATACGAGTTTTTCTGAGCTTAAAAAAAACAGAGAAAACATTAGCCGAAATAAACTAACTTTCTCTAATCTCCACATTAATGAAAATTACATTCAGATATTTTTTTCCTCCTTTGCAAGTATATAACTGTACCGTGTACCTGTTTAACATCACTTTCTTATAAATCACTAAGAGGTTTGAATAAGACTCCCATCTTTAGGAACGATTGAAATCGGAGAATTACGAAGAATTCATGAATTGGAAATCTGCTGAATAAAGCATTAAGCTTCCAGTGCAGGCCGTGTTTGAGGAATACGCATCAGTCACCTTCGATCTGAGGACGAGAATAAAGTAGCTTCGTAATTACTTGCGAATGGCTGTTCTTTGATGAGCTGCATAAGATAAATAAATCTACAGACTCCACGCACATAATTCCTTAAGTGTAAACAGGAGTAAATTTATATAGGATATATTCTATGGCAGCAGTGTAGATATCCGCTGTTTACTAAGAGAACGAGTGCTTCTTGAGAAATTATACATATCCTTAGAAATCAAAGGAGGTTGGGGATGAACGCGTATAGGGTGTCTTTAACAGCACTTGCCTATTAATAGATTGGGCGTGCTTATTTATCAGTGCAAATAGTACTTTTTAAATTTACCATGCATGCATTCCACTCAATTTATCTACCTGTAAATGTTAACTAATGTAAATATCTATGTAACCAGGGGTCGCTCTGTCGATCGCCAACGTCGCAAATCACTTGCGAAACTAACGTGCGAAACTAAAATTAGTTTGGCGAAAGAAAATACGTTTTGGCGAAAATATTGACAATTGTTTTTCTTAATGATATCCGGAAAAACCGAATTTGGCGAATGAATTGGTGAAATGTTAAAAAGAGCCAGCGCAGCCCCTGTATGTGACTATCTATGTATCTATCTACTTATGCGTAGTGTTTCAAAATTAGAATAACAAACTTCTGGGTGAAGTAGGTTACACCAAGACGGTTTAGAATCACATACCGATGGGGTTCCGGAAACATTATCTTCATGTAACTGTTAATAGTCACTTTAGAAAAATATTTCAAGTGACAGTGAGCTTTCCGAGCACGGTGTTTCAAAAACTTATGCATCTTTGACAGATTGCACTAAATAAAAATTGTTAATTCAGAATTTTTTTTTATTACGTTGATGAAATTTTCGGAGCAGAGTTCATTGTTTATTAACCCTGGTTCAGATATTAGAATCACGCTTCAACACTTCTTCCAAAGAGACTATATTAACAGGTACATGTCAAAGTCATTTCCGGCCCCACATTGCTGTATGATTCGGAACCGACTTGGTGTATCCTAGCCCTCCTGAAAGTTTGTGCCTTTAATTTCGAAACATCAGTACAGCCTGGTTTCAGAAAGTTTTGTGCAACAGCTTATGCAATGCCATGAAACTCAAATGTGATTGTTAGGTTGTTAAAAAAAGTATATTATTTGAAGGTAGTAGATGAAAAACTGGAATTTTCCACTTAGAATGTTAGTTCTTAGTACTTAGAAAAATGTAAAAAACTTATTAAGAAATATGGCATATTTGAATTATATATATATATATATATATATATATACAGGTCTTCATAATAACTACCTGCACATAGTCCTTAACATGTAATAATTCTGGTAAAACTAGAATTTAAATTTGAATTTAAAAAATGCGAGTTTTAGAAAAGTGGAGCGTATGAGTTTTGTATCTACACCCATGCATTCCACTCAATTCCAATTTATAATTTTAGTCATAAAATAATCATGCTGTTTTTTTCAAAGGTCCCTTTATCCTGTTGCACGGCAACGCTCCAACCAGACATTTCGAACACGAAAACGGACGTCAGAAAAAGTTAACATGGGACATCTTAAAACACCTTCTTAATCCAGATCTAAATGACTGTATATCGTCATTGAACTCAAAGAATCAGTGTTAAAGACAGACATTTTAAAAGGAAGATTAAGTCAAGGAATACAACTGGCTTTAGTAGCAGCCAAAGGACTTCCACTAGCAATGCATTCATTCTTTAACTACAGTTACTGGAAAAGAAAATGGCTGGTCAAAGTCAACAACGCTTTTTTTCTTTCCGACTCTTCCCAGAGTCACGTAGAGAATCTGGCTGGAAAAGTTCATTCCTGGAAAAAGTAATAATCACTGTTTATGAGGTAAAATATCACAGAAACATTACAAAAGTAAGTTTTAATAAGGGATATGCCCACCCGTAGCTTGAATACATTATCGTCATCGATTTTCCATGCTGTCAATTAAGCTGTCGTTTACCGAAATGGGATGGGAAGACCTAAAGACCTTGGAGGTGGACTTAAAGCAGCAACCTATCTACCAAAATAGTCCCAAAGATGCTCTATCGAATTCAGGTCTGGAGATTGAGCTGGCCATTCCGTTCGCTCTAAACCAAGACCCTCAAGATATTTCTACAGAACTACAGCTAGGTGAGGTCGTGCATTATCATCCATCAGATCGGCAATGGGTGGACATATGGATCCAGGATCTCATCCCGATATCTCACACCAGTCAGAGTTTCTCACTGGAACACATGCAGGCCAGTGTGACCACCAAGTGAGATCCCTGCCCAAACCATTATTCCACCACCTCGGTAACTGGTCTTTCAACTGTGTTGGATTGATGGTATCTGTTGCTTTGTTCCCTCCAGATCAGCAGATGTCCTGGATCGCTCTCCGGTGTAAATCTGGACTCGTCTGTAAAGAGTACAGAAACCCATCGCTGTCTGGTCCAGGAAACATGTTCTTTTGCCGAAGATAAGCAAACCCTTCTCTGCCGTCCGTTGAGTAGGACATACACAACTGGCCGCCTTGCATACAGACTTGCATTGTGAAGACGCCTTAGTACAGTACCTGCGGATATTCTTCTACCTGGTGCTACACAGTGGTCTGCAACAAGTTGCAGCACGGAAATGCTTCTTTGGGTCGAAAGAGCTACAAAACGGTCTTCTGCAGGTGTTGTAGCTAGTGGTCAGCTTGGAACATGTCTTCTGGACACAGAAGCTTCGGTTTGATATTCATTCCTGAGACGGTGGACCACAGTGCGAGACACATTAAAGCGTCTAGCTGCATCAACCTATGACAACCACATTGTAATCAATCCGACGGAATGCCACCTTAACGAATCGGACAAACGGCTTCTCTCAGACATTGCGGGTCCCTGCACTGCCTATTGTCAACGAATCTGCTGACAAAAGTTGTAAATCGGCAAAAGTTAAACGCGTAATTACGAAAGCATGATCTTTGCATATTTTTTTCTCTCTCATATATGCCTGTTCCTTTCTAAATAAAAAAGTGGTAGCTATCGTGTTTGCATTATAATTGACCTAAAGTTTATTTTTTCATTTATATAAACCATAAATTTTATTGTTAATGTTATTTTTTTATGGTGAGTTTCCAAAAACATGTTGTTCCTTAACTTTTGGAGGTCAGGTTGCTGAACATACGAAAAGTATTTTGCGGCTATTCTTTATTCTTTGAAGAGGCAAGACGTCACGTTGTTTGCGCAAAATTTTAAAAATAATCAAATTAAATCAAAAACTAGTAAAAATTCAGAAGAAATTCATTTTCACAAGGTGTGGTATGCATTTTTGCAAATGTCAAACCTAAACAGGTTATGAAAATAAAATTACTTTAAAAATTTCCTATAATTAAGGCATGAATTAAAATATATACTCAAGAATAATTCCTGAATTTCTCATCTTTTACATAGGTCAATTGCTTCCAATATTGCCTAGAAAAGCTTCTAAAAAGGCATTCTCATTTTTTTCGCCCAAGTAATCCTGAAGTAGTTTGTTTATTTTAAAAACCTTTTAAAAGTCACGTGTTGTCTTACGGAAATAAAGAATAGCCAACCAACTGCTAAACTAGCTCTTCTTTCAAAAAAATGTAGGCGTTACAGGAATTCTGAATAGATTCAAAAATAAAGTGTTAAACAAACACACACAGAGACACACCCACATACGCACACACTCAAAAAAGAAAAAAAAAAAATCTGCATGGCCGAGTGTATAAGCCACTGAACATGGTAGAAGGCTGAATATGTGGAGTTCCTGGGTTGACGTCTATCACGCGGCTGCCGATCTAACCGTCTGCAGTTTTGGTGGGTTTTCCTCCATACGTAACGTAAATACGCGTGAGAGCCCCTTAAAAAGTCCCCCGACCAAGGCACACCGCCTTCCCCCGGAGCCAGATGCCCAAATCGTGTAGGCTTGCTATAACACAAAAGCCGAGGGCTTTCATTCGTAGGTAGACACCTTTGCATCAGGCTTGCCTTAAAAGCACTAAATGTAATGAGACATTCTAAGTTCTTACAAGCCTCTTACAGCGTTAATGAATTCTTCGAAAAGTTGCGTTACTTATTAAAGTTGTTCTCTTGAAAACTATGCAACTTTTGAACATATTTTTAAAGAATTAAAGTGAGATTGAGAGTTGAAAAAGTGTGGAATGCGTCTCTTTACAAGTGATGCACGATTACAAACACTGAACTTAGTTACAAATTACTCAGAAAAAAAATCCAAAACGTAACGGTTTGGAATAACTATTCGGAAATTTTTGAAGACGATTTTTGTGAGAGTTTTTTCCCTAATCTGCAAGAGACATGTTCACTCTTAGTGCAAATGCATAATGCATTCGGTGAAGAAGCATTATTAATTTTTTCGAATGTTCAATATCATTAGTTTGTTTCTTTTTATTTCTGCGTTTTCTTTTTCTGGTTACAATTTAAGTGTGTAGGTCGTAGAAGAAAAAATGACTGACGGTCTTCGTACACAAATTAAAAATATACTAATTGAAACAGGAACAAGAAAAAATTTAGGAATGATTCTTCATAAGCTGACCTACGCACTGATATAAGCGGAAAAACTGCGCCTTTTTTAAAACTTCCTCAAAAAAATTCTAACACATGGAATCGCAGAGCAACATTTTTCGAAATGTGACACATTTTGCCGAATTTTCGATTTTTAACAATTTTTCTTGAAAGTTTCTAACTGACAGGGGCGTAGCCAGGGGGGGGGATATCGGGATATATCCCCCCCCCCGAAATTTTTGGATTAGTGATGAAATTCCGTCTATTTATACACATATAAGTTCATATCCCCCCCCGAAATTTTTCCAGGCTCATATCCCCCGCCCGAAAAATTTTCCTGGCTACGCGCCTGCTAACTGATCCTTGTTTGTCATTTATTGCAAGGTATCGTACAGATTGTACGTTGTTTGTATCGTACTGATACAAATAATTCATTTTATTTAAGTACCAAAGTCACGTGATTTGTTTTTTCCCCAACTACATTCTTAAGAGAATCTTACCAGCCTTATCCCAACGGAAAGCCCACTTTACCCTTCCCGCCGACAGATGGCAGCACCACAGCTCCTCCAACCCGAAACCGAAACACACTCGCCGCACAAGTCGGGGAATACCGGCTCCGCTCGCGCGCTCTCCCCGCACAAGTCACTGACAATCTCTCGGTGAGGACAGACCCCCCAGACGATACCCAACCGCTCTGCCTAGCAGCACTCGCGGACTATACGCGGCGGCTCCCACACTCGGAATATCCAGGATGATCTGATCGGCGAAACATCGGCGGGTTTTATTTTTGCCAGTAGTTTCGGTTTCCTCCGAAATCACCACCGTGTCTCAACCGTATAGGTCCTCGGCAATCTCATCATGCCATGGATGATTGTGGTGTTATTTTTTACCCTGCTGGACACGTTGTCTTCGGAAGTGTCCTGCATAAGCTTAGCTGACATATACTGGAACGCCACCAATCCAATGTAAGTGAAAGTGTCTTGTGTGTGTGCAGCAGCACCTGTTGATATTGCGAATCTGTTTGGATTATTATTGTCTATCTCTTTGTCTTAAAAAAAAAAGTTTTCTTCTCGTGGATGGTTTTGAGTAAGTACATGGCTGCATGTTTATTAGCATGCCATTATTAGAGGTGGAGGAGAAAATTTTATACTGTACTAAGTGGATGCAAATGCGCTTAGAATTCAGGGAAGACTAAGTATCTTGCAAAAAATAAAAATAAAATAAGTTTATCAATGATAGATAAATCACGATTTATTAAATAAAGGATGAATAGCACGTATTATTAATTGAGGAAAAAAACACTATATTTCATTAGAAATTCTTTTTTTTTTTTTTTTTTTTTCGAAAAGGATCTGCAAATACGTTTAAAAGTTTGGGTATGCAGTGCACCATGTCAAATGAATATACTTAAATTATGTTAACGTTGAAAAATATGCAAATTTACAAGAAGAGTAATATATGCCATGTATGAAAACACTAGAAAGTTCACTGAATTCTCATTACTATTAATTCGTTCAAAAATTTCTTACGTGGAAAAAGGATTTTACAAAATACTTTTCACTTAGAATTAATTCGACTTAGACTATTTATTGGTCAATTGTAGATTTAAAAAGAAAAGAAAAAACTTAAAATGAGTTCTTTTACTGGTAAGACAACATGAATTTTTAATATCATCCGCCATTTATTGAGACGTAGAAATTCCATTATTTTTTTTACAGAGGAGAAGTATTTAGTACTCCTTTACAAAAGGCGCTTGGAATTTGAGAGATCTTACACTTCAGTTATTCAGTAACCCTTAAAATTTGTTGTCTAGCAACGGAAAAAAGTATTAACTTTTCCAATAGTATACTTCATTTTGAGGCAAGGTAGGAAGAGGGAGACTACATATATCTTAAAAGCGTTCATATTTTCGCACCCGAAAAAGGGAATCACTGATTCGCAAAATAAATACTATGATCTTAGAATTTAAAGGACACACTGCACTGCGATTGAAGTTGGCACGGGGACGTGTAATAAATTATCATTACCTACAAGGAAAAAAAAAAAAGAAATATAGTAGAGAATGTTTCGGGCAGTTGAGTGAAAATCAATTTAACAAATTTCCCTGATAGAAGACAAATGATCTGTTTTGTAAAATATTCTTAGAAATCAGGGGATACTTTATTGCATTTGAAAATAATAATAAATTATTTCGACATTGAAAAAGAATGTGATTTGTGTTAAAATTTATTCACTGTTCATTAGAAAATTTAAGGTGCTTTCGTTAAAACCGTACGTCTCTTTGGATCTGGATGTATTATCCTTTTAGAATTCCATTAGAAATTCGAGCGTAGAATTCGAAATATTTCGTATTCGTATTTCGTATTCGAAATATTTTTTTTAAATTTAGAATTAATGGTAATTTTCGCTGTTTTAATTTTTTATTTTCGGATATATTCTTTTATACGGGTACCTCCTCAGATTAATTCCAAATAGATTATTCTGAAAATAACGGAAATACAATATTGAAAAAATATTCGCTTGTTATTTGTGACTTGTTAATTTCGGGAAAATCATCTTTCACTTTTCATACTAAATGCTTTTAGAACATAAAGAGACGAATATTCCATTGAAAAGACTCCAATTATAACAGAATACGGAATATTATTTTCAAATTATGCACATAATTTTCCAACAGATAAAATAAAAAATTAGATAAAAATTATGCACAAAATTTTTGTAACTGAAGGCAGATTTGCTGTTTTGTAAAATAAATATTAGATTCATAATACTTAGAATAAACTTGTGTTTCGCTGAAAATGAACACTGATTTATCTTAGAAATTTTCTTTTAAAAATAAAAATATGAATAATTCACACGGAAGAAATAAAAACAAAAAATTTTCTAAACAATACAAAAACTACAGAACTTACAGTTCTAAAAGAAAAACCGTCTGTTTAAAAAAATTAAAAAAGTTGCTTCAAATGCCTCCAACTTATGTAATTTTTTTTTTACAAATCATCATAATAAAAGAATCAAGTAGAAATATTTTTTAATGTTCATTTTTAATTATAAAAAGTAATTTAATAAAGATCGCTATCTGAACACTGATTATAAATATACTCGAAAAAAATCATGTTTAATATTTATTTATTTATGGTTAATTCACTGAAAATTCGCTCCAATTTTGTTTTATCAGTAATATTTATGTATATATTTATATATATCACTGATATATATATATATATATATATATATATATATATATATATATATATCAACGACAAAATGAAAATTTAACCTAGCCAAATTTTTAGTCTTATGCTAGTTTATCGAGAATGAAAACAAATATACAGAAACGTCATGAAGAATTTTTTAGATACATTGAAAGCTTATTCACGTCGAACATTCACTGCTACGTAAACAAGCTTCATAATGGAAGTCGTTTTAAAACTAATTTACTTTAAAGTTTAATAAACGATGTTAAACTCAACCACTGAACAAAAATTTAGTTACAACATTTTCATTTTTCATGTTAAGCGAAACTTGAAATCATGAAGTACTTTGCAATATTTATACCAGAAGGGATATATGTCAGGGTATAATTCAGCAATATCGATGTCAGCATTCCTTGAATAAATAGCCTTTATGGCATTAACTTTTACAACGCGCTTTAAACTTGCACGACTTCAGTTTTACACGCAACATAAGAAAAAAAAAATATTTTTTACATACATGCTACACCATACTGTAAATGCAAAATGGTCGTGCGATATATTTTGTTTATGAAAATAAAAAGCATTTATTATACATTAAAAGCTAAAATTCCTCGTTAGACATGAATTACAGAAAATGAAATGTTAAAATTCGTGCAGCATCTGTTCATTCGAAAAACTTTTTAGAAGTCCAGAATTTAAAACTTATTTAAGGTCGATTCATTGTTGCTCATACGCTGAATTAAGGTAAATAACCATATCTAAATTTACTAAAATTTACTGTTGTTAAGTTTGCTCGATATCGGTATCCAATAAAATGAAATTATATGTTTTACCAAAAAAAAAAAAAAAAAAATTGCGTTGCTCTTGGATATCGTTTTAAATTTTCAAACGCAAATAAAAGAATGTTTAACAGAAAAAGAGACTATTTAGCTTTCGTTCGTAAAGTACGAAACAATTTCACCTAAAGGAATTAACATCAATAATAAATCCTCACGCCAAGCATGACGTTAATCATTATCTTGAAGACCTACAAAAATAAAATTTCAAAATTGATATTTTACGTCTATTTATAATTTTTTGTTGAGTAGTTCCAGTTAACTAATAATTTAAACATGATCCAGTTAGCTAATAATTTAAACAAAATTAATTTTGCAAATAGTAATCAATTTGGCAAAACCAATTTTTAGTGTACGCTGTCTTGATTTTACTAAATATGCAGTTTATAGAATGTGATGAGGGCATCATAAAAAATAATGCACAAATATTTATATTCCTCGAAAAATTTCTATAACATCTTTTCCACCATTTATTTAAAATTTTTCAAACTGATGTATGATGTATTATTTAATTTTTACATAAAAAAGCTTTATATGAAAATAAAAGGAAGAGTTTATGTCTCGTTTTACATAGAACAAAATTAGACTCACTAAATTCTAGGTTTTCCCCCCTTAAATTTGATTTAAAAATAATTTTTAAAACTTTTCTTAAAACTTTTTATGATTCAGACTAAAAATGTAGGAAATTTTCGCCAAAAAATTAATAAACTATTCAACATTATCTTTGGTACATTTCAAACATATCAGCATATTTTCAGCTCTAATTTATAAATGCTTGTAGGAGAAAAAAAGAACTACAAAAGTTTGCAAGGAATAACAAATCCCAACGCCAGGATACTGTGCTATAAAAAATTCTAATAAGAATGTACAATACTTACTGTACAGAGTACGCACTAAATAATGCAATCATTTAAATTTGAAAGAAAAAAATTAAATTATAATCCATAATATAACCTTAAAACCATAATTAATTTATCACCCTATAATTTTTCTTCTTACTATAAAACTGTTTAATATTCGAAATATATCCTTATATGTTTCTTGTGAATTTACGACCAGATGCAAACCGATACCACTGCCACTAAAAAGAGAAAATAAATCTCGTTTACACAGAATAGCACTCTCGTTTTATTTATATTTGGAACATTTTATTACATAAGAAGTCATAGTTAGTTTCAATATCGCATGATTACACATGCATGGCCAGATATTGGCTCTATCACTGTGAAAAAGTAATTGCAATTTCACTTATGTAGATTGGTGTATCATCACTTTTTTTCTGCCTTTATTACATTTATTTAGGGGTGTATGACGAAGAAACAAAATATTCCCCACAGTCTTTGCCCATAAATTAAAATAAACTAAGTGCAGCAGGAGCATGAAAAACTTCAAAATGATTCTTCATACGCTGTACTACGCATTGTAACAACTGAGATAACGGTGGCTTTTATGAAACTTTGAGGAAAAAGTCTTAAATTTTTTCAAAGAATAACATATTCTGCAAAATTTTCGATTTAAAAAACTTTTTTCTAAAATTTTCGAGATTGATATATATTGTTATTACTTATTACACTGTATCGTACAGCTTGTGAAGAAACATCTTAACATTTAAACCTCTGGTATAATTAGTTTATTTGTATTTATGTGGCATTTCTTTTTTTTTCGAAACACACCGGTTGGAATTTTTATATTACGCACGATTCCGATTATTCTATTCACGATAAAAGTGTAGAAAGGAATTTGAATATTATCCCAATTTCAGGTTCGTAATTGAATATTATAGCCTCCTCCTTCTTAAATTTTACGCCTTTTGATACTTATAAAAAAGAAAAAATTCAAAGGTAAAAAATTATTAAAAGAACCGAAAAAGGAAAAATCAAATTGCCTAAAAACTAAACGTTGAAAAGCAATATTTTATTCATTCGCATTTAGTTGCTACATAAAAAAGCTGGGAAAATGCAGCATATAAAATTCACGTACTTCCAAACCATTTTGTTAAAATTTGCAAAACCTATATATATGATCAATTATGTATGTTCATTTCAATATGTATTGTGTTACATAAAAAGTATGGCTTTTTTTCACGTCATATTTTTTGCGACTATCTGCAGCAAACCTTTTGTAAAATTTGAGTATCTCTTGATTCTGTGTGGGTTACGTTTGATGTTTAAAAAATAGCTAAAAGTTGTATTTTATTTGCGTTTACTTTAGTTTGAGCGACTATTACTCTTACTACGTGTGCTGTCAAAATGGAGAGTAAAATAATAATAATAATAATAATAGTAATAATAATATTGCAAGTAATACAAAACTTATGTATAAAAAAAAATAATAATAATACAAGTAATACACTTAGAGAATTTTAAATATCAGATTTAGCAGAAAATTACACATTCAAAAGATCTGTAAAACTTTATATTTTCAATACGCACTAAAGTGCTATACATTAATAGCGTATCATATCCCATGTGTCGTCCCTATATTTTCTTCCTTAATCCATTCAGTTGGAATCCATTCAGTTGAATAAAGTGTACCATTATTCTTGAGTGTGCCGTATTTTTTGTCCTCGTTCCACAAAACACTTCAGTGAAATCGAAATCTATACTAATTCGCCTACTAAAACGGTTTTACAATCTCCGGCAAGCATGTTCTTACTATATTTCACATTTATAAATACTGCTTTTAATGTGCATCATAATCCATGAGTGTGCCGTGTTTATCTTTCTTTTTCCATAAAATACTTTTTCAGAATTGAAATCTATATTAAAATCGCCTACAAAAACTGTTTAACAATCTTCGTAACTGTTCAATCTGGGCATAATCTAACTGGATTTCTCCTTTATGAATACTGTTTGGAAAATGTATCACACTCCATGAGTGTACCGTATTTATCTTCCTTGTTCCATAAAACACTTCTTTGGAATTGAGTTTTATTCAAATCGCCATCTAAAACTGTTTTATTATATTCTCCAAGCATATTCTAACTTTATTCCTATTTTAAAATATACTGTACGTTTCTAGCCAAGTATAGACGATATGGCCAAGCTAGGTTCAGTCTTGGGGACTTATTTTTTTGCACCAAACTTGGCGATAAATCATCAAAACTTGAAAACATTGGGGAATTTCAACATTCTCCCTTCAGCGGTATCTTCTATTGAAAAATACAACGTAAGCGTATCGAACCAAATAGGTCCACAAAAATCGCAATAATCGGTCCCCAAAAATATGTTGACAGAAACTGTTGGAAAACAGTGTGAACGAAATACCATTAGAGCTAACAAAGCTGAGCAGACGTTTCAACGTCTTTTTTAGCACCAGTGTAATATAATCATTAAGCTGAATGTGCTTCAACAGGATGATTCCGTAACTCATAAAATTCGTGAGAATTTTATTCATCTAATGCACTACGTCGTTGCAAAACTCCTGTCCCTGCAAACCTAGCTGGGAAATATTGATTTTGATTGCAGCTAAAACGCTTGAAATCAACAAATTGCCGAATCAACTGAAATTCTAAACAATGATTTCTCAACATTTCAATAGGTTATTAATGGCTACAGGCATCATTTGCTTATCTTTGCCTCTGAAAATGCATCTCCCGTTCGAAGACCTCTGTTTTAAAACAACACACAACTTCAAATTAAATAGTCTGAAATCGTGATGCGTTTCGTAGGAGCAGTTACGGGTTGAGAATATATTTTTGGATCTGTTTCCATAACGAGAATTGCGTAAGTAGTTTGCTGACATTTATTCGAATGACACGCTTATTTTGAAGTATGAGAGTAAGATACATAAATGCTTTCATGGTACAAGTATAGAAAAATTATATGGATTTAAAAAAAATGAGGATCACGAACTTTTTCATGAAAGGGGTTCAGCTAAGAGGAGAGGGGGCGTCATTCTACCGATAAAAATTGATTGACGGTAAAGTTTACTGTATTATAAATATCTTATAAATTCTTCAATAACGCTACGAATTTTTAAATTTCTCAAAGCAAATTGTGTTTGTCACTCCCTGAATTATAAAATATACAAAATCAATATATATATTTTAATTTTAATATAAAGTTTTCAAAATTTATATAAAATTTAAATTTTTTATCGTGTACTATTTTGAGCAATGGATTCATAACGTAAATATTTGGCTCTAATAAGTGTTTGTGGGTAGAGTAAGGTGGGTGTCTGCCTCCCTCCGCTCTTTGTATATGTCAGTGGTGAGGATCTATATCATCAAAGTTCTTAAAATATATTTTTTTAAGTGTGTTTAATACTTTGATAAAAAAAATATTACTTTACCAAAGTGCATCCCGTGAACTCTTACAAAAATATGATTTCTGCAACTTTAAATTTACTTTCTCCATAAAATATGAAAATGGCAGACGGCCGAAGTGTGAAGGTCCCGGGTTCGGGTCCTTTCACGCGGCTGTCTATCTAACGGTCTGGCGTTTTGATAGGTTTTCTCCAGATGTAACTTCAATACGCTTTAGAACACCTTATAAAGTACTCCTACCAAGGCACCCCCCCTTCTTTGCCCTAGCGTAGCGTTTCCATAATCACATAAACATTCCTTAAAATATAGATGATATACGAGTATAGTCAACTGATAGCTTTTTCTTAATGTTTTTAATTGATTTTTAGATTTAAAATATTTCTTTTTAACTTGCTAAAAGCAAATTATTAATACGCATGTTACATTTATAATCGTTTTTCGCAAGAATGTATTTATACTACTCACTTCAACTTCACATATACATAGGATGTTGCAAAATACAGTGTAGCTTAAAGTTACATCTAAAGAAAACAACTATTTGGCAAAAATCTTTATGAATCACAATATTAAATTTTTTACCTCTCAAAAACATTTGTTTTCGTATATTTCTGACAGCAATATCACATAACGTCAAAGAAAAAGTAGGGATATAAAAAAGAAAATGAGTTATTTTTTTCGTTTCCTGATAAAACCATCCGATTTAAGTAAGAATAAAGCTCAATTCGAATTCCCCAAAGTGCTTACAAAAGCAATCAAGATTTTTCTATTTTATTTTTATCCGTGGAGAGATGAGAGAAGCAAGAAAGATGAACCGTGTCCTGCGCATGCACTACCATTTTCAAGCGTAATGTTATTTGTGATTCCATAGCAGGTTAACAAATAATTAACCACAGAGATGTCAATCAAACGGTCCGCCGGCCATAGTCCGGCCCACCTAGATTCGCATTTTACTCGGATTCTAAATTTAGGATTAAAGAAAAGAGAAATGTACGAAAATAAAGTCTGTCAAAACAAAAAGAAACCACTAAATCAGTCTGGCAACCCTTTTCCATTTTTATCGCGCAACCTCCATGAAATAAGACCGATGGCTGATGCTTATTTTAACAAATTTAATTGTTGATTATTAAAACTCACATCAATACGAATATCTCAAATTTTTACAGTGTTCATTTGACTTCAAGATATGCAGATTATACAGTACATATTTTAACAGAAAATGTATAATATTTTTATTAAATAATTTTTAAACATTTGTACACAGTATAATATCTTGTAATAATCGAACATGCTTTGACTGGTTGGAATTGTGTGTTAAGTTCTGCAGTAATCGAAGTGACACCTATTACCTCGGAACACCCGATAAGCGGGGCCCGGATAATGTAACCGATGTTTTACTGTATATTTGTTGCAGGGACTGTTTAGACTGCATAATAGAAATAAATTATTGAAATATGAATGATGTTCAGCGTATTTGTTATAATACTGCTGCCATAATTGCATGACAATTTCTTACGAAGAAACAGTTTTGCGATTAAAAGAAATTACTATAGCAATTGTTAATTTTTGGAAACTTACCTTTTGGAAGAAAAACGTAAAAAAATATCGAAATGATGTTTTTAGTGAAATTAAAAAAAAAATGTTCATAAATTTTACTGTTGATAATTTATCACCGTTATTGTTGGAAATTCACCTTTATGAAAGCAATATTTTATATACGTTTTAAATTCATTTCGTGTATTTCAGCTAGAAGAAAAAAAACTTTTATTCCATATTTGATCAAAGGAAAACGTTAGAAATCACGTGCTTTTCTGGTCTAAACATGATTATACAATCACATTGATAAAAACAGCCCAAATAGTGATGCCAAGAAGAAACTAAATAATTGAATTTGCGGAGTTCTCTCTCTTTTAGAGGGAAAAAGTACTTTTTAACATTTTTTTATCAGTACATTAAAAAAACATTCTGCTCTGCATTGATGCTTTTTTCCTCTCTTTTTTATCCTTACAGTTAGATTTACATTCTATTTTATTTCAAAGTGATTTTTTTCTCTTTTTTTCTATTTTATTCAGTCCTATATTTTACTTTTCCAAATTCAGAAAAGTAGCATTCTGTATTTTACTCATATGCTATATCTTGTTTGTTTATTATAGTACTGTCCTCGATAAACCTTAAACTGCACAGGTCAGAGTATGCTTTTTGCTGGATGAAGACGGGAATTCACAAACACAATTTCACCCTTTCTATAATCTCGAAATTATCATTGACTTGATACTGAACTAAAATTATAATTGTTTATTTTTGCGCATTCTTAAGTTAAAAATATTCCACTATAAAGATGAATTAAATTAAAACCGTTGACAAAAAATAACTTATCATAATAAGTACTGCTCAAAGATATCGTTATTTACGTTTTTTGCACTGCAATTTTCATTTTCATAATGTTTTGTGCATAAGAATCATACTACTAAATATATTAGTTGCTTACCGAAAGAGTAAAAAAACGAAATGACAAAAAAGGAAAGATTTTAATGAAACTTGTAATATTTTCAAATTACTGTTTAAGAAACAAGGATTAAGGCACAAAATCCTAAAAGTGGCACAAGGCGAAATGTGGTGTGAAGAATGATAGGATTTTTTAGCATAGCATGTGTTCATAAATGTGACAAGAAAATATAACGGAAGTTAGTTGTTTAAAATTGAATAATTGCGATGATGCCCTGTATATTAACGTTCAGAAATATTTTTAATAAACATGCAGATGTACTTAATGTCGATGCATTGAGTTTTCGATAATTTAAGACTGGATTTTCGACATTCACTTAGACAACACCACGGCTGAGTGGATAAAGATACTGAACATGGTAGACGGCTGAAGTGTAAAGCTCCAGGATTCGGGACCATTATGCGACGTTGTGGGATCTCCAGATCTAACGGCCTGGAGTCGCGTTAGAACCCCTTAGAAGTCCTTCGCACAAGGCACCCCTACCTAAGGCAAATAGCCCTCTCCTTTAGCTTTGCCTTAAAATACATAGCACAAAACTCGAAAGTTACAAGTACAGAGTTTCACAAAGATAGAGGTCTGCATTTACATTGTGCCACCTACATGGAATACTAAACTCTGTCTCACCTAGCATGCTCCTTTTATGTTTATATCTCCATACTGTCAGTGCGTTCTCAGTGAAAGTACGGTAGACCCCTCCCCCCCGCCTATAACACGGTAGATACGTTCCGTGTTACAGGGATACGTATTGTACGGGTCCTGAGCTATGCTCCATCTGGAGTGTAAACCATACTGTTCAACCGCTGCACAACTTATTTGAGAAATTACTTAAGCGCACCTTATTTGAGCATTATTATAACAAATTGTATTGACTTAATGCCACATAAGAGGGCCTTGAGTCTGTTAGTAGTGTCTTCGATCTGTGCATGTGGTTTATTATTTTTACATTATAATGTTCAATTTTTAGTAAAAAGAAATGTTCTGGCAACAAAGTACACAAACTAGATTCAGTACATTTCATGATCCTTCTTTCGAATGTGTGGCCACATATCTTTGAAAGTACTAGAAGCTGTACATGCGTACTATTCGGTCCCCCCCCCCCTTAGCATTGAAAAGTAGTCATTGAAAAGTAATGTTATTTTATATTTTAAATGCCGATTTTCTGGGTTTAAAACAGTAGGAGTGATAATTAAAATGGTGGAAGAATTTTCTCAGAACATATTTGTAATTCAAATGACGTCCCAATGAAAAATCCAATATCTTAAAAATAAGGCAATGAAAATTGAAAGTAACGAAATTTTTGGACTAGTCATATTAATCATTATATGTATGACTAAATATATGTTCAAATAGAAGAGCAGATACACCTTACGGGAACGGGAGGCAATAATCTTTTAGCATGGCACCCAGCAATTTTCTGAACATATTTACCTCCATCTTCCGAAAACTATTCATTACATTTTATTGCAAGAAAAATATAAATTCACTACTTTACAGCCCGACCTTCTAGCACAATGATTTTCCGAATCCGTAAGTAAAACCCATAACTTTTGATTTCTGGCCATCCTCCAATCTCTGCCCATAAGGGGTTAAAGACGTCCGATTTCTGGAATCCAGATATATGTCCATCGAAATAAGAACTCACGTTGGTAGGGAAAAGTTATCGAAGTTTATATTCGTGTTCGCCATTTTTTTTTTCTTTATCCGCGAATTCTCGACTTACGATGTTCGATTTTTTTTTTCCCAGCTAGATTCAGATGCATACATATTTAACATGGAATATACCCTCGACTTATTTTTCATCTCTGCTTATTTTCTAACATTACTTGGACAGAAAATAAATGTGACGTAGCGATATCGTTGAACTGTTGGTATTAGTATGAAGGATGTTTTTCAAGGGACATTTTTACGCTTGAAAAAGGAGTAGTTTCTGGCGTGGATTCTGGAGCTCGTTTAAAATAAAATATGCACGCTGATAGCGGAATCGTGTACTAGAGTGTTTGGTCCGATTTTTACGGGGCATTTTGTTTATAAATACCAAAACGCATTTGTACAGGGTGCATAGAATGATTTTGATTCGTAATCTAAAGCAAGTGTACCACAGTATAACTGCGAACGTAACATTAGTGTGAATTGATGTTTCGTATCTATAGTCAATTAAAGATCATGGGTGCGAAGCAGAGATTTGTAGTTGCTACGTGAAATGCGACATTCTCATTACGACTTACAAATTTTGCAAGACGAGACAAAGCTTTGCAGTTTTAATTCGAGACGAGACAGTACAAAGTATTTCTCTCTTGCAGTCGTCTCATAGGTAATATAACATCTATCTTACACTCGAACGCAAAGGCATCATCATTTTGTGCAATCCATGGATCAAAATGCTAGGACGAATATCATAGTCTCAAATAATTCGACATCAGAGGGCGCTTTCTCTCCTAAGAGAATCTGTGCATAAGAATGTTCTGGCAGTAAAATAAATCCATTTTCTATTAATAAAAACTACGTGCGATATATTTCATCTTTGTCCACTTAAAATAAATAATTCATTTTATATTATATATTTAACACTGAAGTTACTGTAGTAACAAGATTTATTATTGCCTTTGAATTTATAAATTCTGCTCACAGACAGTTGCATCTAATATTGATGGGAAATTCGGAACCCTATTGAGATGTGTATCCCCATAGATGATACCTATCCTTTAATTATCGGTACCCAACAAATAGTTCATGAAACCCCAAAGGCTCGCAAGGTGAATAAGGGGGTTCCGCAAAATTATGTAATAGTAACAAACTACCACACAAGAGGTTCGCCCATTTCTTTCGGATTATAGAAGAGGTTTGCAAGGTGAAATGTTTGGAACCACTGCTTTATGTTTATTTATACTTCATTCACAGTTTAAACAGTTTTTTCCACAAGAAAATGAAAACAGACCATTCTCAACTAGCGAATACTTTAATTTTTGAAGAAGCACAGACAGCTGAAAACCATAATCATATAACATGACGGAAAAAGGGAAAACCTCTGTACAATTACAATGTATGTTTACTAGAGAAGATCTTCGAAATTGGTTTCTCAGGTTCGCGGTACAAATCACATCAAAGCCTCAAAGAAAAACTGAAAAAATGCCAACATCTGTACTATATTAAGTTGAATGAGGACTATCAAGCTGCAACATTTAGTTTTATACAATAGAACCTGTTTAACCGGGAAGACCAAAGAAAAATGTATATACGTAATTCACAAAATCTTTAAATTTATTCATAATTTCGAAAAAAATATCTACTGCCTGTGTTTAAGTTGAATGCTCACGAAATATGTTACGAAATTTCATTTCATTTGATTTAGCCGTTTTACCTAATAAGGAAAACTAAAAGGGTCACGTGCGTGCTTCAAATGGCTGGAAATCAAATAATTGTCGCACTTGAAGCAATGTACACCAAAAAGTCTAATTACTATAAGTATTCTAAATCCGCAATTTATTGGTAAGCAATTATCAATGAAAATTCTGTAAAAAAACATCATCCCTTCCATTATTGTTCGGTTTACTTTCCGTACAACTGTTTTTCTATTTGTGTATTTTCCCTCTTTCTTTCTTTTTTTTTTATTGCTTTCACACTACAGAGTAATTTCTCATAGTACAAATAAGAATCCCAGAATACATGCTGTTATTTTCAAATTTAATATAAATCCCATTGCTCCTTGTTTTTCTTTATGAATTTACTTCTCCTCTTTTGGCAACCGAACAAATCTTTTTTTTTTTTTTTTTTTTTTTCCGGTGATGTAGCCGTTCATTATCGAAACAAACATAAACCTTCCTACTTTGATTTTTCGAAACAAGCGAAAATGATTTTCTCCTCTCCACGTATTCTATTTTTACACCATTTTAAAATGCTAATATTTTCCAATCTTCCTGTTTTTTTTAGGAGGGAGGGGGATCTCTTGGAACTTTTTTCTTTTGATAATAACTTATAAATTGATGCTCTTAAAGAATAGATATTTCTAAAACAAACTGAATTGTTACTAGATTGCAATAATTTTACATGAAAAATAGATCAACAGTCTTCGTAATAATATAAAATAAATATAGACACTTTTTTGAAAAACAGCCGGTGTTTCTGCTTCCTAACGTGAATAAATGTTGCATTAAAGACAAAACTCCAAGACAAAACTTTTACTGCCATTACTGCAAAAAAGATAAAAAAGTTAAGCACAAAAAGCGTAATATCGTCCACACCTTCTGTACGATCCGCTTGAAAGGTTTCATACTTATGTATAAAAATATAGAAAACAATCTGCGCTACTTTAAAAATCTGAAAACCCACCCGTTCGTTATTTTTTGCTATTTTCAGTTCCATTTTGTTTCCGAGATTTAAAAAATATATATTTATCATTTGCTTGACAAAATTAGGAGGCGCAAGTGACAATGACGTCATATTGAAGTTACAGTTATCAGGATTTGTAGGGAAAATTGAGTTAAAATAGTTTTTCATGATTACACAGTTTATATTATTTTCCCCCTCTGCATGAAACAATGATATAAGAGGAGCTGTTCCCACAAAACGAATTCTTTCCAATGCGAAAAGTTTCCGCACGTTTCAAGAAGAGAATGAAATTCGATTTGGGTATATAATAAAAATTGAATTTGAAGTTATTTATTTTAGATAGACGAAGATTAAATATATTGGGTCTAGACATACTTTCGTCAAAGGTTTATCCTAGCGCCCGTTGTAATTGCCTCCACAACGGGATTTGACTTCTTGTTAATGAATATTTTTGAAGAAAAGACACAAAGTATGGAAGTCGAATAGATCTTGGGATGAAATATTAACAATATTCGGAATTGAAATAAATAATTGTAATGATGTTTCTAATGTGCAACCAACGTTCTCTGAACTACATCACACCTATGTTAATGAATTTCAAATTTCGTATTATTAGCTTCAGTGGTTTTGGCCAGGTGAAATATTGACATACGGATAAACAAATTACTTTGTTGCCAATCTGATATAGTTATATTTTTCTTTTCTTTTCTTTTTTTTTTTTTCATAGTTGCATATTCGCAACAATTATGTTACGAGGAAGATCTTGAATTTTTTAGAAAAACGAGGCTCCCAGCTCAGTACTCCACAGTCTGTTTTATTTGAGGCGGTGTATGAAGGCAAACCTATACGGGGAGTATCTGTCTAGGGGGTGCTTTGGGTGGAGGACTTTTTAGGGGATTCCAACTCATATTTACGATACAACCGGAGAAAACCACCCAGACCGTTAAATCAACAGCCGCGCGGTAACCCAAAGCCCTGGACTTTCAAACTTCAGCCATCTTACTGTGTTCAGTGCCTTAAACACTAGGCGTGGTGAGGCCTGTTTTAGTTCGATGTGGTTTGAAATTGTTTGGTAAACTGCTGTTTTCCGTTGATTGTCCTTCTAGTGAATCACTGCTTATAAATTGTTCTTTGGCGATTGTTCGGGTGGTACACCAAGTTTGCCCTTCATCAATTGTAAAAAACTCGAACCATCCATACAAGTAGAACTGCTCCGTTCTATGTGGATTTTAACTTTACTGAAATCCTTTTCTGATGTTATTTGTCTGCAGTTTCAATTTCCATTTTACTACATTTTTCTTATAGTATAGTCATTTTTATTATTTTTCATATTTAGATGTTATTATTTATTTATTTGTACTAACTATTAATTGCATTTTTATCTTAAACTTTTATTTAATCTATCCGTGTTCGGTTTTCTCATTATTTTTCTTATTTGTGTTGGAACATGTATTCGGATTTGTGTGCTTGGCACGAGGAACCGCTTATAAATCCACGTCAAAGAAAGGACAAACGCCTTGGGGGAGGACTTTTCCGGGTATCTAGCGCGTATTCACGTTCCATCTGGTGAAAACCGCCCAAACCTCCATACCGCTAGACCGAAAGCCCGGTTACGTTAAGTTTTACTTAGTTTACGTTTAATTTGATAATTTCGGTAGACTGTGAAACGTGGTCTACCTGGCTAGAAAAAAAAAATCGTCTAAACTGCTCTTGTTAATTTATTTTACAATATGTTCATTTTATTTTATTTAGTTTAAATTTTAATTGCGTCTTCTCAAAGAAATACTGTCACCATCATAAAACAATTGAACTTAGTGCCCGTTGAAAACATAATTAAAAAGAAGAAAGAGAAAAAAAGTTCGAACGTTCGAACATTTTTCCGTTATACTTCCTTCGGAATCGTGATAAATACGTTGGTAATTACCCCTAAAACACAGATAAAAACCGAAAAGTTGTTTAGCTAATGCGCATTTTTTATTTCGTTGTCAATCAAAATATTACCTAATATGGTATTCAGGCTGTTCTATTTATTTAGCACCTGCACTTGGAATGGGTGGATTATTGCGTAATTAGTCCTAATTGCTCAGTTTCAAAATTCGTTTAGATCGTCTGCTGAACAACTGTTTTTATAGTCATTTTTATCTGGCTGCTGAGGGTGCGGTGAGATCAGACGATTATTTCATTATTTTCGAACTGGGTTCTTCATTCTAATTAACTAACGCAGATGATTTTATCTCATTCGACCACCTCCCGTTCAACGAGATTGTAATTGTTCGCCTTCTGTCTTTTTCAAAATGGATTCGAATTATGTATGTTGTTTATGCAAGTTTGGTAGCATTTTCTACAGAAACACAAATCGCCAAGAAGATTGGATTAAATGTGAATACTGCAATGTAACGGTACACCAGTTTTGTGCGCGCCGACTTCCGGGTACTGATAGGGTGTGTACATGTTCTTTGAAAGCTTCTGAATTCCACTCTGATTATCAAAAGTACAGTAAATATAAGAGACTGGAGAAAATTTCGTTCGAAAATATTTCGAAACACGCTAAAACTATCCCTGACGTCATGAAGTGGACTTCCACTGATATTGCTAAGTTTTTCGAAGTCCTCGGTTACCAAAACGAAGCCGATATATTGCTGAAGGAAAACGTTGACGGTTACAAAGCATTGTGTTTGTCTTTAACTGACTTGAAAGAACTTGGTGTGAAATGCGGTCCGGCTGTCAAGATTGAAAAACTCTTGCGTATACTTAGATGGAAGGTTTTAAGTTCTCCAATGTACTATTAGTGAAGGTTCCTCATCGTACTTGCGATTTTTATTTATTTATTTATTTATTTATTAACACTCTATTTATTTTCTGAAATCTTGAAAAGATGCTGGTTGTAAAATTTATGGTTGATGTTTATCGCCCTATTGGTGTAGCAGTGGGTGAAACAAGGCTTCAGCTATGCCTACTCTTTAAATTGTATCAAGTTATTGAATATGATTGTTGAAAATTTGATTATTTTGCAGTTATTATTATTAAAGTAACCATATTATTTTATCGTTGAATTCAGTTAAAAATTTTTGTGATCTTCAAAAACATTTTAATTTTAAAACTAATATTGTTTGTTATTATGTAGAATTTTAAGTTCTATTTTAATTTTAATTTTATTTAGTAAAGAAGTTTAATATGATTGTTGAAAAGTTGTTTTTAATTTGTAAGTATTAGAGCTAAGTTAAAGAATTTTGCATTTACACGATTATATGGTAAAATATTATTAAAAGAGCATAAAAATTTGATATTGATTTGCAAATATAAATGTTTTAAATGTAGCAGTATTATTCATTTATAACTGATTATTATTGTTAGTTTTAGTTTGTGAATATTAGTGTTATTAAGTTAACACTTTTGTTTGTTGCTCATTTGTATTGAAAGTTATCTTTCTTGAAAAATTTATTTTAATTTTTCAGTATAAGTGTTATTAGGTAAAGAATATTATTTATTTTCTTTTTCAATATTTTATTTATCAAAGAATTTTATTATTTTCGTTGAAAACTTGCTTTATATTTGCATGTGTTCGGTTTCTGAAAACAGTATCATCTATTTTGCTTTGAATTAAAGTGTATCCCTATGTTTAACTGTTTTTAAATAGCATTTACCTTTTTTTTTTTTTTCGTTTAACTTTTAAAACTTTATGATGGTTACTTTATGGTGATATTCCACTTACATTCCCTCATTTCTACAAATATATATATATATATATATATATATATATAAAGTGTGTCATTTTATTTAATAATATTTCTATCTCAGATAAACGTGATCTTGCCATTAACACATTATTTACTGAAAAAAAAATTGTTACCTGTTTATAAAAAATGTTCTATTAATGTTATCTTTCAAAATGTTTTATTACAATAGTAGGCCTTTTAAAATATTTAGCAAATAGTATGTTACCCTTATTCTGCGAAAGTTAGTATTTATATGTTAAGGACATTAATTTTAGGAACAAATTTACGTACACTTTACTGTGAATGTAAATAAAACTATATTCAGCATGCAATCTATGCGTTTTGTTTGGTCTCGCTTAAATGTTGATGTTTATCTGCGTAATAATCATTACAATTATTATAAGCACAATATTGTCAAAAAGTAATGCCTTTCGAAGATTAACTTGAACTGCAACATGTCTTGAGTGGAAGCGATGTCTCATTCACGCCCACAAAAAAGTAGCTCCGCCTCAACAGAAAAACATGACAAATTCAGAGGCGTAACCAAGATTTTATTTCAAAGGGAATTAAAATGAATGCTGCTAATTGGAAGAATCATAGTTTGCGTCCTTAGAGCAAATTATTCGGCAGCAGGTCTTTTTTAATAGATAATTTAAAAACAGTCTTGTAAGAATAATCGCTGATGCAACGCTCGTACTAGAAAGGAGGATATACTAGTATATATTCTCAATACATCAATAATGTGATAAAGCCTGTCTAGAAATTTACGGTATTGAAAAGGAGGGGATATTTTCCTGATGTTATTCTCTGTAGCACAGTACTTTAACCCTTTGAGGCGCAACCCTTTCCCAATGCTGAAAAAAAGGGATGCCGTTGCCATCGCTCGACTTAACTACCAGCAAGATGGCGGACGATCGAAACGTTCATCGCGTGCCACAGATCTAGAGACCCTTTTTTGACGACAGGCTGGCTGTGCCGGGCACAGCCAGCTGCGTCAAAATTCATCCGCCGATCGTCCGCCATCTTGCTGGTAGTTAAGTCGAGCGATGGCAACGGCTGTCCTTTTTTCAGCATTGGGCAATCTGTCCAGCTATTGTCGCCTTCTTCCATTTTTCAGCAGATGTCAGTGCTGTTAAAAATAATCGTGACCATTTTTTGACGGGAAATGACGTGCTAAAAGTAAAGGATTCTCGTAGAGCTCTCTCTGTCACCCGCAACTATTTTTATAGAAATTCAAATCTATTCTTCATGACTGGCAACAGTCAAAACGTCAGAGTTTGGTGTTCCCAGAGCGGGAACACTGCGCGTTAAAGGGTTAATAACCACTACATAGCTCACTTTAGATTAAAGTATATTAAGCAAAAAAGCAATCCAATGTGCGCTTGAATTGAATAACAAATAACAATATGCGAATTTGTTACATAAAAAAAATTAATTAAAATCCTGAGTTCAATATATAAAACAGTCCCTCATTTTTTTCAATTTATGTTTACTAAAAATAAAATTTAGATGAATCGCCACTTTTTTTCAATTTATTTTAGTTTAAGTTGCTTTATTTGAACTATTAATCTTACAAAAGCGGTGTAATTTATGAGCTCAAACTTTGAAAAGAAAGTATAGCTGATAACGATTCATGCAATATTACTGCAAAATACATATTTTAATGTTATTAGAATATGAGGTACATATTACTGTAGAAAGGTTATTTGAGAGCTTTTTACATGCCAACTTGTTGAAACATTTTTCTAATTATTCAACAGTATGCTAAATAACTACATGGCATTGTTTCAAAACGGTGTTGAAACATTTTTTTAACAATTAAAATAAAAATAACTCTTTAATAATAAGACATCAAATGCAAAAATACGCCATTGCTATGCACTGAAAAAGTCATTCTATTATATTTAATCAGCTCTTCATTCCGCGAGTTCTTTTTTGCATGCATATATCTTGTATTATACAAAATACAGGGATCATTTGTAATTTTAAAACACCAGGTGTTACAAGAGAATGTTCTTTTTCATTATTTGGCTACGTTCCAAATACTCTCGTTACAATTTTTATTTATTTGCGGCTACGCTAAACAAATATAAATATCTAAACACCATTGAAGCAGTGTTTACAAGACAACTCTGACTCTGACATGCAGCTTATTTAACAAAAGAACTATCCATATTATAAAAATACTACGCTGGCTATTACATAATGTGTTGCGTTATTTTTATCATTTCACTTGCCAAATCTTCCGAGCATTACTTCAATAAAAATATATGCAAAATATACCAGAGTTATTTAAAATTTCAAAACTCGAGGTACTACAGCAAAACAAAAACGCCGTTAGATTAGTTGGCAACTTTCCAATTGCTAACTTGTTGAAATATGTATACTTTTTTCTTCTTAGCAAATGTTCCCCCCCCCCCCACCTTTTTTTCTATAAATTTTAATTTTTGTTCTTATTTTACAGCTTTCAAAAATAGTATTACATCATAAAGAAAAAACTTTTTTTTAAGGTAAATTTACGCTCAATTTATTACGCTCGCAGTGCTGATTATTCATGGCTGGGGTATCGGCTTCATTGGTTTTTGCGTTGTTCAAACACAGCAGATTGAAATTAATTTCGTTTCAAGTTGTTTGAAGAGTAATGTAGTAGAAGTTGCTGGACACTAAAGTTTACCATATTTGCGGAGTGGTGGTTTTTTTTTTCAGTACACTTAAATTATTATTAATGTATAATATTATAAAATGTAGATTTACAGTGTAAATCTAAAAAGAGGGATTGCTTATGTTATTGAATAAAATTAAAATAAAATGATATAACCTTTCAAGAATTTAAAAAAGATACATCAATCCGGCAAGCCTGTTTTAATTTTTTTCGCAAATTTAATTTTCCTTTTCAGTATATGTTCATTGCCTGCCTGAGGGTAGCATAACAGTTTATTTTAAAAATTTATGTTACTCAAAAACTGCTGGTACCAAAGTGTACCGCTAAGTCTTGCCATCTTGCCAAGTTAATCACCGACCACATTCTTCAAGGTATTTTAGGCTAGATATTGTTAAAAATCTAAATATTTTTGCTCTAAATAAATAAAACATAAATAAACGCATTATAACGCTGCGAACGGGTTTTACGAGTTCTTCAATTTAAACTTATAAGAGTAAAAATATGTAATGTTAGTGTTATCATTTAACTTAATTGCAAATATTGTTTGCAAAAGGGGGATATGCTAGGTAGCTGTACCCCATCCCTGTGCTGGGATGGGGTATAGCTCTTTTTTCTTGTTCTCCTATATGGGCACCCAGAAACTTAACAATATCTGTGGGAAGGGCTGCGAACTAGAGAGGGCAAACAGCACAAGTGACGAAGGCGCCAAAAATAAAGTTTGCTCCGGTTGACGTAAACTAGTTGCAGCACTGTCTGTGGATGGGCAAGGGAGGAAGGATTATTATAGTCATCCTAAGACAGATTAGTCAAAGATACAATTAATACAGATCTGGCATATTTGGTCGTAGAGAGGCAGGTGCAATTTTTAGCATGGCAATTCAAAATGTACTGAAAATGTTTGTGTAATTCTTTGTATTTCAATAGCAAGGTTAGAGGTGTCGAAAGCCATCCATGTCTGGTAAGGAAATCAACAGAACATGCCTCAATTCCACTGTGACCCTTTTAAACTGTAAATTGAAGCTGCAAAAAAGTGGTCATTTGCGGTACGGGTCGTAAGTCCACGCACGGTGACGTAACTCAGTGAACATACAGTGAAATTAGAGCGACGGTTGCAACTCCACAGCGAAGTTGCAGATATCAGTGTGACGACATCGTGGCATTACAGTGCATTCACAGGTGGATGACAAGATATACAGGCTACGGTGCAGACATTTTAGTTACATCGTACTCGAAAAGTCATATGATCAAGGATGTGTGGCTAAACTAGTCCGAGATAGCCATACCAAATTTGCCACATCCCTTAGGTCACATGAATTTTCGAGTGCAAAAGTGTCCCAGACAGCACATAAGCTTAAATCAAACTTGACATTTCTTTGAATTTGACGTATTAAAACAAGCTTGAGAGTTCCATTCATTTTAAGCTTGCAGCAAGCTTGGAAATTACAAAAAAATGAGTCTGCAAATATTTTCGCGCCGAATTTAAGTCATTTGAACTGTCAAGCTTCAATAGGACTTGATTACTGCTTGATTCGGAAAGCCACATTCACATAACAAATAATTTATTATCAGTCATAAATGTACTTCACACCATATAATTAAAAGAAAAAGATTCTATATTTCCAAATATTGAAATTCTTCAAAATAAAATACAAATATACTACAAAATTTATTTCAAAATCAGTCGTTTCTCTCGATTTTGGCCAATATTGCCTAACATGAGTGTTGCAATATTGAAAGTTTTAAAACGTGTGCTGCTTTTAAGTTTATATTATGCTTATTTCCCTATTAGTATTGTCTATAAATCACACATAACATTATTTTAATTTTTATTCATCCCATGGAAAAATAAAAGCAGATCGGCATCGGCCAATACCAATCTCGCCAAAAAACGGCGTGACAACCATAACAGTCACTTCAAACTTTAGTCGTATCACCGCGAGTGATACTGGCATGGTGGTTAGGACGCTGGCTTCCCAACCATTAGGTCCCGAGATCGATCGCGCACGTTAGACGGAAACAGATTAAATTAACTTGAGATTTCAGCGTAGAGGGGTAAATGCGTGGAAAAATAAAATGTGTGGGGCGAAATCGCCTACCGGCGTTCCATGTATCAAGTTTTTTTTTTTTTTTGGAAAATTTTGTAAGTTTGAATTAATCTTGCTATGTCAAGCTTAATGCAAGTTGAGCAAGTGTAAACTTCAACACTTGATTCAAGCTTGCATTAAGCTTACACGCTTGAAATTTTCAAGCTTAATTCAAATTTATTGACTTGAAAAATCAAGCTTACTGCAAATTTGATGCAAATTTTCTGTGCTGTCTGGGGGTGTGACCAAAATGTCAGCGCCGTAGCCTCTATATCTCGTGAACCACGACATCACAGCCACACGGTAACTGAAACTGACGGCGCAGATTGGATCTCACATGGCGTCGAAAGAACCATGTTTTAAAAAAGCTTTATGCAAATGAAAAACACTTTGCTCATAATATTTAACATTTCAAAGTATACTATACGCGTCTCAACTGACAAATGCATACCACTTAACTGGATTATCCATTTCCTTGACATATAGGATAATAATAAAAATAATAATCGCTCAAATAAATCTTTACATTTTTTAAAACATTAACTAAAGCTATAATGTTAAGCGTAGCATTAAGTGAAATAACCATAATTTTATATCTGATTACGCTTCCGAAAAATATGAGCGCAATATATAAAATTTGTTTTGAATTTTTGGCACTAGTCCCATCTGTCTGATATAAGTGCTTTCCTCTTGTCTCTCGCTCCCATTTTAATACTAGCCCTTACCGATCTAAAAATAGCACATTGAAAGAAATATTAATATAATTCTTTTCTTAATGTAAATATACACTTTCTCAAAATTTATTATCCAACTTCTTTATTCCGAAAAAGAAAAGCTCTAATTATTCATAAACATCTTAGTCATGGTGTCACAATTGTTTGCTATTCCATTATTTCTGTCAGAACATTTAGAAATTTAATTTAGGTCAAGTAGTTTTAAAATTGTTTCTTGACTATCTCGGAAAGCAGGCAGAGAAATTTATTACGCTGAGATTTGAGAGTAAAATTTAATCCGATTTTCGTTTTCTGTGTAAATATGTTTATATCTGTAGCGTAATTATCGCAGAATTTCTGACCGCAGTAAAAATTTTTACGTATTATTGTAATGATAAAGAAAGCATTCCTTAACCCTTTAACGCGCAGTGTTCCCGCTCTGAGAACACCAAACTCTGACGTTTTGACTGTTGCCAGTCACGAAGAATAGATTTGATTTCTATAAAAATAGTTGCGGGTGACATAAAAATTGTCAGGATTGTTTTTAGCAGCACTGACATCTGCTGAAAAATGGAATAATGCAAGAACAGCTGGATAGATTGCCCAATGCTGGCAAACGGGCAGCCGTTGCCATCGCTCGACTTAACTACAAGCAAGATGGCGGATTAACGTTTCGATCGTCCGCCATCTTGCTGGTAGTTAAGTAGAGTGGTGGCAACGGCTGCCCTTTTTTTCAGCGTTAGGAAAGGGTTGCGCCTCAAAGGGTTAATGCCGACCTCCAACACCAACCGCCTCCACCTTTTTGATTTCATTAAACGATGTAAATATTCTGCAAGTATAAAAATAACCGCTTGGGTTGAGTTCATATAACCAATGTTTTAAAGGATCCGTAAATCAATTACTATAAAATCCTAAAAGAACTCTATTATTAATTAAGTAATTTTAGTAAAATATTAAATTAAAGACCAGCATTGTTAACAAAAAAAGAATTAATTGCTCAAAGCAAACAAAAATGTGCAAATAAATTTTCCTAATGACTTAATTTAATCTTATTTAATGTACAAAATTCCTTTTTTGTGGTAATTCAATAAAAATTCACCATCACATACATTTCCAATTATTCCATACAGTCACAAATCTGGAATATTGCATTAAATCTTGATTAATAATACCAATGAACAGCCTACGCATTGTTTACACAAACACACACACAAATGAAAACTGATGTTAAGAAAACAATAAAATAAATAGAACTTCGTTTAAACTCAGGTAAACAGAAATAAGAATTACGTATATTTCGCATAGTACGGAGGATCCCTATTTCTGTTTCGTGTAGGCTTGCGATTTTACTCCTGAATGAGAGTGGATCTTTTGTACCATCCGAAACTTACGGAAAGGATTTATTTCTGCTAATGTGTGTTTGAATAAAGTTATTTAATTTTAGTAAGCCAAGAATATTGTTTGTATTGGAATTCATCGTCTGCTGAGATAATAAATCATCGTCAAAGTACGGAAAATTTTCTGCTTCTGTTCATATATATGAAATGGGAAACCAGTTGGGACACAGCGTTTAGCCCTGAGCTGGGCTTGCTCTTAATTTCGCGAAGTCGAGGCGGGCGTGGTATGTTAAAATAGGATCAACTGCCGCTCGTTGGTGTTGCAGTCTGGCTGAAAATTCACGGTAGTCCACGGGGTGCTAGAGCAGCCCCAATTCTCGCGGCTGTGGCTGTGGACGTATTAAATAAATACGTCCACAGCCATAGCCCTGGTTTAGAGAATACTTTCAGAAAATCCACTCTTTCAATGGTGCTTACACTTTTATTACCTTGGGTCACATGATTCATAAGCTAGGCTTCAAAAAAGGTGCATTAGTGGCTATTAAAATGCTCAAGTCTCATAGTCCGTGGAAATTCTTCAGAGCATTGGCGACAATGAGACGGGAGAATCAGGGAAGATATATCAAATGTCTTTTATTAAATTTAGAACCAGAGACAAATCCTTTATTGAAAAAGCGGTTACACTCAGTAGAATTTTTTAGAGAGTTAATGGAAAATTTGAATTTCGAAAGGATATATATATATATATATGTATATTTCTATTCAAGAAATGTAAGTTAATTTTTTGACAAATGTGTCTGATTATTACGATAGTTTATAATTCATATTATAAGACTTCTATACTCCTAAATCGGCAATGTCCAGCATTCCAGATTTGGGAAACTCTAGCATTGGACAGTAGATTGTACAGAACACCAATATTTAATTGGATTTAAGAACAGGAATTTGAATAACTAATTATTAAAAATTTCGCTCAAACCCATTGTTTGAAAGTTGGTTAGCTTTTATTTGTCATACCTCTCGATGAAGGAATAAATGAATTATGCACATAAGCTTAGTGGGTTTGAAAATTTTGGGTGTGGGCTGCTACGTAAGGTAATCAAGAATAGCGATGTTTCTCCAAACTTAAAAAAAAAGGTTTCTGAAAAAAGATGAGGAATAGACACGTGCCTCTCTGTACGCTAAACCTATGCTCATGAAAGATTTTGTCTGGGCAATCTTAAATACAGTGGACTCGCGCTACAGTGTGATTTAACTTATTTGCCGAAAGAGGACAGCTCACGTCACCGAATGTGTCGTTTAGATCTGCATTCGTCCTTCCAGGAGTTTGCCGCCACAATTTTGATCTTCATCAGAAGGTGGGGACTTTCTTCACCCATCTGAAACTGCTAGCGACCGTCGAGAGGATTTTTGGAACCACGGAATTAATCTGCAGGTGCACTACGCGATTTGGGTATTACGGAAGTTTATCACGTGGAAGTATCTCATAGGTAGAACGAACTTCCCGCCCACAATACGAGATTTTTCGCCAACAGTAAGAGACACTAACATTCATTTATTCATTACTTCCTGTGGGAAATGGTAATGTATAGTTAGGGAATGGTTTAAAAAAATGTGAGTGGTGCACCCCTCACATTGTTTTAAACCATTTGACCGGTGTTTATAAGTGTCTTACACAATTGTGTATGTGTTTCAAAAAGTCGTATATATATTATTGCAGATTACTCTGCTAGTTTCAGGGTTCGTCGTTCTTAGGGGTCGCAATACCGAATCATTTAAGCAAAACCGGTATTTTCGGTATTGGCTCCAGACCAATACCGATAATCCGGTATTTTCGATATTTCCGGGATTAAGCTAAAGTTAGCAAATTTAGTATAATAAAGTTAGTTTGCGGAGGAATAGTAAGTAGGTACCTAACCTAAATAAAACAAAATATTCATTGACACAAGGTTTATTATTTGATATGTTGGTAATCAATCAGTTAGTTCTTAGCAATAATTTACTAATACTAAATGCCCGTTTATTCCTTTATTAAAATAACTTAGGTTAGCTAGTTCAAATACTTTAATTAAATGTAGTGTTTGACTAGGAAGTAGGATTCCTACTAGGAATCAGTTCTAAAAATAAAATGTTTATCAAACTTAAACATCTCCCAACAGTCGCAACATAAACAAAACGAACCAAAAAAATGCACTTCTAATTAATTCTCATAAAACATAAAATTAATAAATTCTCATGAAACATAAAATTAATAAATTCTCATAAAACATAAAATTAACTCTTAGTATGGTTTACTAATCATCAAATAATATTCTAATTAACAAAATAATAAAAATACTTAAATTAAATTCGCGCGCGTAATTTGAATGAAATGGCGCGTAACCTTTTTCTATTTGTATTTGTTTTTTATTTATTTTACTAAAACCGAAAATACCGAATATCCCGGTTTTTGTGAAATGAATACCGGTATTAATTAGACCTAAATTTGGCCCGGTATTCCGGTATTTTCGAAATTCGGTATCCCGGTTTGCGACCCCTAGTCGTTCTAAATTTCAGTTGGTGTAGAAGGTTCTAGTAAAGAGTCCACTTGTCAGGATGGAACACAACTTCATTGCTTCTAGAACTTAGTCGAACAATCAGCTGTATAAAATTCACCGGCACTAAAGGCCAGTAGCTCGTCCATAACAGTCCCCTCAGGACCAAAGCTCTCACAAATGCTGTAATTCTCACACAAAATAAAACACTTCCACAGACAAAATTCAGTGGAAATATGCAAGGGATATCGTACACAATCCCTTAAGACACAGCAATGAAGAATTTACGCTTAGCACTTAAAAATCAGCTTCGAAAAGCAAGCGGAAACACCGCTTTTATAGCGGCAATACACAGCCTTAGGCGTTGGCAGAACGGCATCTGCTTCGCTCTCTGGCTACAGCAATACTGACTGGATCGGGGCAGCTCGATTCCTTTTTGTACTTTCCGACGTGCATTCCAGAAAACTCGGGACCTCTCTAACGAGTCCTCGAACAATTGCATTTTGATTACGTCATAGAAGAGAAATATTGGGCTATTATGCGTGGTAATGCAGAAAAGCTATCTTTACAAGTCCATTGGGAAAATCGCGCCAAATGACAAAAATGTCGCCAAGCATGGCGACTTTTGGCGAAATAGCGCCAAAAATTAGTATTCAAAAGCGAAGGCCTAGGACCAATATTTCTCGAGGTTTCTTGAAACTGCATACAAATGAATGGGGAAACCGAAACCTCCGCATCTCCGGTTCTAGTTGTCCGATTTTAATGCGACAAAAAGCAATATTTAACTATTGGACGCGTAGAATACGAATTCTGAACTATTTTAAACCCCAGGAGAGTGGGGTGTCCCGAAAATTCGTAACAATATATGTACCCCATCCCACAACGCGAAAATTTCACTTATGAAAGGGGTACACGCATCCCATTTAACACGCATCCCGGCCTACGAGTAAGTCAAGACTACTGTAAAGATGGAAATAACGGCATGGGTGTGGGGTTTTAGATGCCCAATACAGTCTGCCCTGTTTTATGATGATCATGCTGAAGTTTGTCAATCTCTTAAGTCTATTCTCTTGACGATGTTTCAAATATCAAATGTAATGAAAGCTAAAAAGACAGAGGGGGGGCAAGGGGGGCCAAGGTCCTTTCGAAAATGTAAAGCAATTATTCAAAAACAGCTATTTTAAAACATTTATATTAAACCCTTGAGCAGGCGCGTAGACAGGAAAATTTTTCGGGGTGGGGGGGATATGAACTTATATGTGCATAAATAGACGGAATTTCATCACTAATCCAAAAATTTTGGGGGGGATATATCCCGATATCCCCCCCCCCTGGCTACGCCCCTTCCCTTGAGTACAGATTTTTTTGAAGAAAGCCTTGTGTTTGGAACAACCGGATGGCATGTTCATGTCCAGATCTAGCCAAAAAGTAGCGGAATTCCCACTCCTGACTGGAAGAAATGTTACAAATCTCTTGTCATGAACAAAATGTGCATGTTTAATTTTGTCCTAGTTTAAATGACGAAGCATACTCGCCATCCGTTATTTAGACAAAGCAAGAGCATGCGCATGGCGCATATATTCGTCAGGCAAAGCATGTTCATGACACCTATATACGGTACTGTGAAGTAATACTGCACGCGCTATAAAAGTTACGGAAAACAAATATAAATCTGGATAACTTAAAAATTCATTGATTACTGCAAATTTAAATATTTTTCCAGACGTCACATTTTAACTTATGTTCTTCCTTGCGGTATCAAAGGAATCATTCTTTTAATTAAGCGAAAAATACTAACGACGACAGACACACTCCCATAAAAAAATTTTTCCTGGGTATAAAAGGAATTAAAAACTTAAATGGTATTATCCGATTTCAGCTTACTAAATTCCAGTTACACAAAAATTTCGATCAAATCGCGTGCAAACTTTCAATTCTTTTTTCTCATCTTGAGTTTTAAAAAAGACTTTTAAAGTGTTTCGTTACACTAGTTTTATTGATAAAATGGAAAAGTTGAGAGATTCTTCTACACGTATAACTATTTTTATAACACTCAAAAGCGAAGATATACGGTCGTAAAAGTTACATTTTTATTAAATACACAATTCAAATACTTTTAGAGTACTCACAAAAAGTTTTTATTCATGGTGTCATAAAATTAAACCCTCCCATTTTTCTACAAGTCCGATTTACGGAATAAAAAAAATGGCGTTCCATTGTGAATTTTTACGTTAACGATAAAATCCTAGCTGTTAAAAATTCATCCGGGCTATTTCCGAGAGCCTCTATTCGTTAACCGGAGGTCAAGCCGTTTCAAAATACGCCAATGAGGAACGACAGATAAATGGGATCCGAACTCCCACCAATAAACTAGTGAAGCCCGTCGAACGTGTATTTTAGGAGAAAAAGTTTTAACTTTGTGTCTGCGGACCATAAAAAATGTAATGGCCTAACATTTGTAATGCGCTAGTTAAAAGAACTTTGAGAGGGAGAAAATATAAAAAGATATTTCTTTCTAGTTTTATTTATATGTGCCTCCCCCCCCCCCTTACTCCTGCTGGTGTCTCTAATGTATATGAAGTGTCTCGCCTGTGCGGCAGCTCGTAAATATGGCTTGGGAAAGGTTTATACATATGGATCGTGTGCTTTTTGGAGGGGATGTGCAAAATGCTTTGCAGCGATACGGAACCGGGGACTTAGGACAAAATACAGAAAAATCGTTTTTCGAATGCCTCAGTTCGATGAATAAAAACTGTTCTCGGTTATACTAATATAACTCTTTATTGTTCTTTATTTAGTAGGGTAACGAAAATGATCTGATGTCGGCAATGTAGAAGTAACAACGGAGTTGAATAAAGAATATATCCATCTAAATATTTATTCTGTTAAGTTTATTATTTAAATTATTCTTTTGAATAAAACTTTTGCTATCATTTGAATGAACATCTTCAAAAGTGCACCCCTTCACCCCTTGATAATTAAATGATATGATCACAATCCGTTTTTTTTTTTTTTTTTTCAGCAAGTTCATTATTATTAGCTGCGATATTGCAATATTTCTTGTTCTTGGCTTGTCTTCGTAGGAATTATTGATTTACTAGTAAAGGAAGCTCATAGTCCATGTCAGTGGCGTACCCAGGATTTTAGTTTTGGAGGGGCTGGGCTACAAATTCTGCTGAACTCGCTTATAGTTATAATTCTCTTATAACGTATTCTGTGCCACTTGACTTGCCCATAGAACAACATGCGCACAAGCAATTTAACTCGTTATAGTCAAATAAATCTGATCTTTTCAGTACTGTTGAAACCGAGTTTAACTAACTGTCTTTCGTACACTAAGTACTTATTTAAAAACAATTTTTTTTAAATAATTTAAAGATAATTTTTAAAAAGAAAAAAAATTCATTAGGGACTATTTTCTATGCTTTTAACTTCTAACTTTCCACCTTTAGGGGGGGGGGTGGCTTGAGCCCCCTCCGTGGGTGCGCCCATGGTTGCGTATTTAAGGGGGTTTGGGCGAGGGGGCCCGGGTCCCTTCCGAAAATCTCAAGCAATTTAAAAAATCAGCTATTTTAAAACATTTTGTATTAGCTCTAGTAGCAATAAAGTTTAAAATACCGGATCACCCCCGTCCCCTCGAAATTGAAACTAATACACGCTACTGGATCATGTCACGGAATACAACGTACTTAAGAACTTGAGCCGACATGTAGATCAATTCCTCTGCAGTGGGGATTAATGCAAGTTTATCGGGGGGGGCGGTTAATTTGTCGGTGGGGGTGGTTAGTTAGAAGATTGACATAGCCATTTTATGGAATTAAAATAGGATCTTTTATATTGCATTCTTATTTCTCGAGGAGGGGGGGGTGTCGCCCCTCCTTTAATCCGCCCATGTTCCTCAGTTTAGAAGCTTTTTAAATGGGGAAGGGATTTTCTGAATGTTGGCATCCCTCAGAAACTGAGTACTGACTGCCATATTCAAGGATTCAATGTACACACAAGCTTCTGTTGGAGTTATTGTAAACTATAAAATAGTATTTCAAATTTAAACAGGGTTTAATCTTAGCATAAAAATTTTAAATCACTGGCAATTTCGAGGATATCCTTAATTAGACGCCTATGGACTAAGATTGGAGGATATAAATCATTTACAAGAATCAGAAAACGTCAGGGATTTGGCCCTCAACAGATGCTGCTATGTCTACAAGGAATAGACATTTAGTCCCCGCATAAAGGGTTGCCAGGTCGCCAAACCAAATAGCCGGACAGACCAGCCAGTTTGGCCGGACATTTGGGTAAAAAAGCCGGACAGCCTACAATATTGAGGATTTTGTCTCAGTACTAATAGGTACAACAAAAAAATTGTATGTAAAATCAAGCTTTTTTGATTATTACGATGAATCTTGTTAAATTCTAATGAAATATAAATAACATCGAATGCCAAATCAGTTCAAGTACTTTATTACTAGTCAGCCGAAGTCACCAGTAAAAAGCCTAATAAAAGCCGGACACTGTTAAATTTGGCAGGCCAAATAAAAGCAATCAAAAAGCCTAACTATGTCCGGCTTTATCCGGACGCCTGGCAACGCTACCCACATATACAGCTCTGAATAACTTGAACGCTCTGCTGTGAAGGATAAAGTGCAAAATAGCTGGAATAGCCGCATTAATTAATCTATTTTGTGGCAGATAAGAATGAAATGTATTGAGTGTAGTTTGTAGAAATACAGATAAAACTTATTTTATGTAAAAAAAGGTTTTATTCTAAAACTTAAAACTCATCATTAATGTGAAATTAATAAAATACATGCGAAAGTCGGAAGAAAAAAACAAACGTGAATTTTGTTTTAATCATAATAATTTTTTTATTATTAGAAAATGGGAATTCTTTTTGTGAATTAATTTGACCACTTTTTCTGAAAACAATGCTCAATTGTGAAGTTAAGGCACCCGGATTCGACTTATTTTTGCGTATCTTTATGAAAGAGGGCACTTTCCATGGGTGCGCATAAGGAGGCAAGGTAGGACCCCCCACCCGCCCTAGAAATTTAGTATATTGCCTTATGGTGTAAACAAAATTGCATCACAAAGCAAAATGGAAAGTCAAATTGTTACAAGCGTGAATTTTGCCCTCCTTCTAGAAAAATGTTTTGGAATTTGTCCCTCCATAAAAAAAAAAAACTTCTATGGGCGCCCGTGTTACTTTCATGCGTGATGAAAAGTTCTTAGAATTTAAACATTGGAATTAAAATATTTTTCACGAAAAGTACATGCAAAGTAAAACATTTTGATTTTAAAGTCATAGATTCTCAAAACTGAAATTATAGGCATGAATTTTTTCCATCTTCACGATAAAGTGATTTCGCAATTATTTAAATCAAATACCGGTTCACTCTAAAATTAAGCAATTGAGAGTTTCTTTCTTTCTCTTTTTCTAAAACTCGTTTTCATAAAATAATGGATTTAAAGTTTCATGTGCAATTGATTGTCTTTCACATACAATCGATGTAGATTATGCTCACCATTAACTAAAAACTTCAATTAAAATAATTAACTCATGTCGAAGTCAAGAGATATTAATTTTGCCGCATTGCTTTATATGTTTGACAAAATTAACTTGAGGAAGTCCGTTGGCAAACACGCTTATTTTCTACTCTTCTAACGCTTATTGAACTCGTTGGCTCTTAAAGAATTTCCCAACAATTGAAAATAGTACAAGGCGTGAGCAATAAGAAAATATAAAAAAAGTTACAAAGAGAATGATAGGACAATGAATGAAACTTGGCACCTTTCATTTACCATTTTCAGATTCGAAAGTGGATATTTCCGTTTTAAGTCATTTGGACATTAGCCACACAGTTCGTTCTCAATCAGGATCTTTTTTAAGTGTTACACTGCGTTTGTCGATTTTTCATACAGTAAACCAACCGCCAAATAATGATGTTGATACAACAATAAAAATCTGAGCAAAAACAGTGCAGTAGATAATATCCGTTTAAGGCTGCCATTAGCATGACTCTCACAGCGGGAGGGATGCCAGGTATAACGGAATATCGCTTTTCTTGGCATATTTAACCACGAAGAGAATTCGAAGTCAGATTCGGGATTGCTAACCGCGTACTTCCTATTTCCCATACATTCTGGATAATCAAGAGTTCACTGTATTTCGTAACTCATTTTGGTTTTCCGTTCAGAAGAGTGCTCCACGTAGCTTGTGGAGAGATAATTCTGAAATTTTCGAAGTCCATGACCATTTCTTTAAAACTGTCTATCACAAATTTGTTAGATTTGATTAAACGTAAATGCTAATGTAAAACGATGAATTTAAATAAATAAATAGCATTAATTTATCCATTAAAATGTTTAATAAAGAAATAATCTTTTGTACGATTCTTAAACAATGCGCTTACGCTTTAAAAACTGCTCTTGCTCTCACAATGTATTTGACGGGGAAATCTGCCTGGTAGATAGATCTTTTGATTCAGTTATTTATCGTCCGTGGGGAGTCCTATAATGGGCGTAATAAGTCATACAATCTGGCGGAATTCGGACGCCTCGATGGCAATGATTTAAGATTCACTTGGCGCCCATTTTAAAGCCCGATTGCGGTAACCCACAAAACGACCACCCGGAGAAAACACACTTTGCCAAGTTTGGCGATGTTAAAGAAGAAAAAGAAGAGAGAGAGAGTAAAAAAAAAAAAAAGAATTCATTTATCGAGACCACATGAGTAGTAGAATTTTGAAATTTTTGTTTCTTTTTGTCATTTTTTTCCTTCCCCGCATTAGTGGTTCGTGTACCACTATTGGCACGTGGCACATGACATTGTTCTCAACAAAATAATGCCGTTGGCCTTAAAAAATGTTCTTACTTATTTTGATAACAAGGGTAATTAAGACTTATTTAATTCAATAAAAATATAATTTTCAAATTTTTTAAAAACGCATTTCATATGTTGCCTTTACTACATCATGGGCGTAGCCAGCGAGGGGCAGGGGGGGCAGCTGACCCCCCCCCTAAAATGAGCTAGTCATAGGGTCTGATTATGACAAACCGGGCATTCTCCGGTTAGACTCCATGTCCTGCCCCCCCCCCCCTAATGAAACTCCTGGCTACGCCCTTGTTGAGCATACTTGTAAGCCGACCCTGTAAAATAAAGGTGGTAAAAAACTAGTAAAAACTGAGTATATGGCATGTACATTTGTTTTGAGAGCTATATAAAGCAACACCAAACCGCTAAATTTTATTTCTATCGTTTTTTGTTCTTACTTATCTCAATAAAAAATGAAATAATGCTATGTAAGAACATTTTACATTCTTATTTTAATCAGTAATTTAAATCGTCATAAAGATGATATAAAGAAGGAAAATTGACCTTCATTAAGCGCCAAGTCTTAGCCAAAAGGTTTTATTGAGAGAGGGGGGAGGGGGAACATAGTATATTCGAGAGTAAGAATACCTATGTTTCTTTAGATTTTGAAATAAATGGTTTTCTAAACAAATTTAAGGGTCGCAGCCGCCCAACGCTACGCCTATGTGTAAGGGGATGAGATAAGCTCTGAAGTATCTAACATTCAATACGTTCTCTGAAAGATTAAGAACAAAAAAAAATTTCGATGAATTTTCATAAAATGTAATGATATTTTGGGGGTGTAAAAATATTTATTACGTTGGAACTGAAAGAATTTATTTGTATTTTATGAGTGCTATACAGAATGCTGATTTCTTAGACGTGAACTTACGCAACAGTTGAGATATTAAAATAGCATTTCGGAATTTGTATAGAAATTGATGTAAAATCGTGTTATTTAGGATATTCGGAAAATTAGTACAGCAGTCATTCTCTAACCAAAACTTTTTTTCCATATCTAGTTACAATTTTGTAACAACTATTTCTGCCACATTTTAGCCATTTTGCTCATATACTTCTTTCTAAATGAATTTTTTGAATACGAATTGCTGAATTTTTATTAAAAAATCAAATTCTTATATGAGTTATACTTAATTGAAAAATATGAGTAATCACATAAGTAGCAAAATAGCTTCGTGGTCTTTTAATTTTGTGACCGACTCCGAGTAATCTATTTCACTGTAAAGGGTCGTTTCATTACTTTGTTAATATCTGCAGATGACTTGCAAATTGCAATGTTATTATCAGTACTTGGAATTGTTTGAAGTGATTACTGAATTAATTGAACTTTTGAAATTTTACCCTTATTTTTGTTTTCAAAATTTCTATTTTGTGTTTTTAATTTTAAAATTTCTCTCTTTTTTCTTATTTTTTTCAAAATTTTCCTTTCATTCCTATATTATATTGCTGGCTTGCCGCGGCGTAGCAATGTGCAGTCATAGATTATTTATAAATGTAGGTAAAAAAAACAAAAACAATCATAAATAACTTTTGCTTCAGAGCAAAATATATGAATACAAGTATTAGGCATATACGGCCACTCTTAAATGCTTGATTCCTTTTAGTCAAGAAGTTAAGAATTAGTTATAGGAGAAAATTCAATTAACAAGAGTAAAAGCTTGATCTTGCGACGTAATAAATGCCTTTGCCAGAAAGTGGTGCAGGTCCCATTATTTCATATCGTCGGTTAATTAATCAGCATATTAAAGATACTAACGATCTAATTAATACCTTTTGATAGTTACATATATTGGGTAATAACAAGCGATTATTAAAGCAAATCAACTTTCAATTTACTCATGAATATTTAATCATGTTTATTGGTTTAACGGAGAGAGAGAGGGGGGATATCGTAACGCTTTAAATTAGAGTAACGCATAAATTAATAATGTCTGCTTGACTTTCATATGTTATCCTTAATATTTTCTGTTAGTAAAAGTGGAGAATTTTAAGCTGAGAAAATTGGGTATAACATGTAGTCTTAAAGATTGCCAAGAAGGCATGCATTTCATCCTATTACAACTTTATCTTTTATAAACTATGTGATTTTCTGGAACCTGTTTTAATCTAAATTTATGTTTGAGTTGTTTAAGAAAATTGCTGTGGATAAATCTCGAGACATATACGTTGTGTACTTGTTATTATTTGGAAAAATAAATGTTATAATGTATGCGACTGACTCTTTTTAACATGGACCTTTTCATATATAAATTTCATATATATAACTTTAAATAAAAGCTGGAAAAGTTATTGAAAGTAAATGAAAAGACACCAACAGAAATGGTGTCAAATAATCAGCATAATCGAGTGGAATGTCTACGATGTTTTAAGAACGGCTAATTTGAATTTTTTTCAAGGTATTTTACATTTTAGTAAATTAATAGTGCTGCCCTCTTTGCACATCCAACTGAATTATTCTTAGAAATAAATAAATAATTTATTAAACTAGACTTCGCATACCTCTATAGTCCTGAAATGAATTGCATTTTAACAATTGCTGCCAAGACATGAAGTACAAATACATTTTTTAAGGGATGCAATAAAATGGTCATAAGCATGTATGGAGGAGAGGAGGGTATTATTGAATACAGGCTTTTCGGCTCTTGTTGTTGTCCCACGGAATACCTTGAACTACTCAAGATTCCCATCTTACAATGCAAGGAGAGTTGACCGCTTGTTCTAGTCGTCGTACCACTTACTACAGAACAAAGTGTGTTGTGTGATTTTCAAGAATTTTGGCACATTAAGTTCTCAAACATTTTGACCTACTAGTATACAAGTGACCTGAACATTGATGTTACGTATAATGCACACTAAAAATATTTTAGTTAGTTGTTCTGTGGTTGTTTTTGAGCTGACAGTTTTTTGCCCATCACTTTAAAGGTTCATTTTCTCCAATGGCTTGTCGGATATAAATTACTAGGTAATATTGTAATGGATTTCATGTCATCCACTAAAAAACCAGGAAACAAAGATATTTAATGTATATTCTGTAACGAAAAATTTTCTGAGGATCAACGAGGAGAAATTTGGATTCAAAGCTTCAGCAGCTGTTCTCTGTGGGCTCATCTTGACTGTACCGGAGCCAGGAATGAAGATCATATCAGCGACTTTTCTAAATGAACTCGAAGCAGAAATGACTTGAACATTATCTTAAAATATGGTTTTATAGTTAAATATATCAACGTTTTAAACCATCTAATTTTTATTTCCCCACTATTTTATATTAAACTCCATTCTTAACTTCTTTTTGTAATAATTTTTTCGATAACAAGAAGATAAATAGTGTTTTTCTTTACAAGGGACATTTCATTACAAGTAGTTATAGTTATGTACTCATGACGATTTTGAGTATTTTATTCAAAAACCTCTATAGTTAGCAATGTAAATAGCACTTCCATCTCCTCTCCTTTACATATTTCCTCCCCGGTTAATCCAATGTAATGAAGGTAGTTAATCTCCAGTGTTCGAATTATTCCTGCGAATGGAACTACCTTGAAAAAAGAAAAAGTTAAAATTTATTAATTTGGAAACATTTTAATATTATTTAAACGTATTCTATTAAGGCGTTTTTGTTGCACATAATTTCATAATATATTGTCCGGGGAAAAAAATCGAAAAGTATTTAAAATATAAGTAAATGTTTTGGAAAGGTTATATTTTTCAATACTAGTTAACTATTGTATTTTGTCCTGTTTTTTTCTATTCCTTTTCTTACTATTTATTTTTGTTACTTTGAATACAAATAAATTAAGTAAAATTGTTTTGTTTTTGATTTTGTTGTAAATTACTAATCTCATTTTATTTGTTCATCTTTTATTATTATTATTATTGTTTTTTAAACTGAATAAAATATTTTGCATTTCATTCAAATTAAAATAGTAACTTGAATGATAAATAACTTCTGAAGGAAATTTAGGGCTTAGCAATTTCGGGGCTCTTTCACAGTACTGCGTACAAAAAAGAAAGCTCTCTGAGCCGTTACCGCTGTTACTTTTCTGGCAAATGCATTCATGGTTAGTCAAAAATAACATGCCTGGTCAACAGACCAACTCATAACGATTTCTGAAAAGAAAAAAAAAGTAAAAAACACATTCTTTCCCATTTATTCAAATTAAAATGTAGGTACCAGCAACTTTTAAATGCGGAAAACACTAAATTTAAAAATTTCACAAACATTCTAACAAATGCGGTCGAAAACGCGCACCATTTAACTTCATATATTAATTTTGTTCTTTTTTTTACCTTCACAGTTATCTCTTCGGTTAACACTGCGATTATTTATTCTGGAATAAAGTTTCTCTTGAGAGATACCATACATTTAAAATACAGATCTGACAGTTGCGCGACGTTATTTATTTTATTTTTTAACTCCAACTGCTATGTTCTTTTTAAAAAGTGTTTCGTTAGCCATAAAAAGTTCATAACATTTTGTCTTGGAAACTGTTTGTCATCGCATTTTTAAGCTCGGGGGAGAAACACCAGAGAAGTGCGATGGTGCAATGTAAGAAAGAATGGCTTTCGAAAACGACTCGTACGAGGCAAAATAAATAATTTAAATTTCATTTATCTGGGTAATAAAGAAATGGAGAAGAGACATTTCAAATGAAAGTTTATCTCTTGGATATGCTGCAAACAATTAAGCTCTGATAGGTATTATTGTATTATTTTCTTAAATGTTTGTATTTAACTATCCGGTTTAATGAGGGGAGAAATTTCATGTTGCGATATTATCCGGAATAAAACTGGACAACTTTCATTTATTTTACTTAAAAATATTTTGATAAAGGAAGACAGTAATTCCACACTGATATTGTCTCAAAATTGTGCGACCCGAGATATAGTGACGCACTTTTTAAGCATCTATCCTCACTTTTCTGCTTTATTAAATGAACATTGTCATTTAATATTATTTTTTTGAAGAGAGAAAAAGTGTGAAAACGCGTTTAAATAACAAATCTCAATTCGTTTGAAAAATTTTAGGGATTTTTTCTTTTACTTTAGAGATTTTGAATTCGGATTTATTTTTAGTTCAAGCCTTCGAACACGAAGATACTTTAGGTTGCTCGGAGTTTTAAAGTGTACACTGCAAAAAAAGTCTGTCAAATTTACAGAAAAAAACTGTCAGCCAGGACGCCAGTTTATTTCCGTGTTTTTTGCAGAAGTCTTCCGTAAGTTTTACAGATTCTCAGTTTATTTTACAGAAATTTTCCGTATACGGAAAAAAATACGGAAAACTTCTGTAAAATATACGGAAATAAACTGGCGTCCTGGCTGACAGTTTTTTTCTGTCAGTTTAACAGACTTTCTTTTGCAGTGTACAATTAAAGCTTTTGCGATTTAAGCCTATTGTTTAAGAGAAAGATATTTTTAACATATCAAGACGGAAAATTGGTATCTGTTCGACGCATAGTACCGAGACGGTTGATTAAAATTCAAAATAGGGATTCATTTGGTCCACCCTCGAAGATATTTTTAATGTTTTATGCGATTTTCAGTAATTTTTCACATTCATTTTCTCGATATGGCGGAAAGCCGCCAAACCTTAATGTTATGGAATGGGAAGCTTAAAAACTCATATCTAAGACACAGTAGTATTTGGTAAAATACATTTTGTTAATCAGATTTTCTTAGTGGTTTAGAACATAAGCGAATAATAGAGTAAATTAGCTGTAAAAAAGGTAACAATAGTTTAAAAATAAGATAGGTTAAACGGAAAATTGATTTTTTTTTTGCGTAGAATTTTGTATTCGTAATAATGTATAAAAATTTGTATGCGTACTCCCTTCACAGAAAAGTCCGTACGAAAATTACCATAACAAGTGTACAGATAATGCAAAGTATATAAACAGATAAATAAAACAATATTTTATTTTTGTAATTTCTAAAATTCCTTTTACAAAAGTATCCACTGATTTAAATCATGCCTGTCTAGAGTTCTTGAAATACAAGTAAGGAAAATCGAAGATGCAGCCTACATTCTAAGTAACTGACCCCAGGCATTACTATCACTCTTGAAATGAAAAAAAAGACCTGGCGACAGAGAACTACATAACTAATTATCATTTTCTAATGAGATAATAATTATTTAGAAAAGCATTGAAAAACTAATGACATCCAAGAAAAAATTTTCTTTCCCTCGTCTATTATTTCATATTGATTGCCATCCAAAGAAACGTATCCGTCGCCTTGAAACAAATTATCGGCCAAAACAGCAATTATGTATTCATTATAATTTAATAAACCGCTATTAGGCGTCAGGGACAAGTCTGCCGGCACACACGCGACAGAGAAAACTATTTGCGACATCCCCCTTAGCGGTCAAAAAATGTCACTTAACCCTCGCATTCGAACGATCGAATACCGATTCATCACCTTTTAATGACACACAAAAAAATCTCAAACGTTCCACGCGCAGATTCTGCCATCTTGCTTTTTTTTATTTCTAAATCGTCTGCCGTTTCGATGATGATGAATAGTGCGATATTATTAATCGATTCTCGATGAAACTGCGAAAATCTGCAAGCGTTCGATAAGGTAGATCGTCTGCGGCCGATGGAAGAACCCCACAGCACATTAATCAAGCTAGAAAGCAGAGAAAGAGTTCTTTTTTGCTACTTTCTGATTTTAAGATGTTCCTTTAAGGTAGATGTCTTATAGATGTTGACTTGAAGGAGGTTGAGATCGATGGTCGCCGAACGGGATTAATTAATGTATTTAATTACAGCTGTAATTAAGTTTGTCGGTGGTTCGCTGCTAGCAGTTCGTCTGAATTCTCTCCTCATCTAGTTTTCTTTATCGTAATGCTTATTTATCGACATTCGTTATTGCTTTGCAAAATGAGAAAATAAATAAGTCTAGTTCGAACGAAACTATGTGATAATGAATTCCAGCAAGAGTTTAAAAGTCGTCACTGGAGATATGAACGAAATACTAATAAGGCTCTATTTAAGGGTCTTATCATGATTGTATGAAATCCATTTCAGGAGCATAGAATCGTTGTTATTGTGATTTGTTGTACTTTGGGAGACGAATAATGTTTTGAAATGGGTTTGTGAACCATCAAATAGCATTATTAATTATACACATTCCGAGTAAAATGTAAATAAATGTTTTTTTAATGAAAACTGGAAATTACTAACTTTTTTAATGCAAACAATGTCAGAATTTTCTCTAAAAATGAATGAAAATGCTAATATCAAACTAAAATATGAAAATATCCGTTCATATCTTGGCAAGAGAAATTTGACTCTGTTTTAGAATCTAATTATATTTAATTTTTTTTAATTTAAACAAAAAAACCCATGAAGTCTGCCTATGAAAAGTTAAGTTTAAAGGAATTTTAAATTTCTTTTCAGTTAAGATGGTTCTTTTGTCAAACCTTTGCTAGAGATGTAGTGGCTATTGAAATTATTGTGCTATATGTAAATTATTGTTTTGACTTCAAAAATATACTTTTAGTTTAGCATGTGATTTTAAAAAAATTAATAAAAAAATTAAAATATTATGTATTAATTCTTTAGTATTGTGTTTTCTTTCAAAAATATTGGCTAAATTTTAAAGAAAAAACACGCAATACATTGATAACTCCATTCTTTTATTTAAAATAACATTTAAAGAAAGATTACTTTTTAACTTTTCCTTTGTAGATTTATAAGATTATCTGTTTTATGCTAATTTCAATAATAACAATAATCATTTTAGTCGATTGGGGGGAAAATGCTGCTTCAGAGAGCAAAAATTCTTTATAAATTGCAGTTGTCATTTCACAGTTTTCAACACGGGGGAAAACAGCATTCGTGAAAAAAAAAAAAAAAAAAAAAAAAGAGAAAAAAAGTCTTTTCATTAGTTTTTGTTGAACATAGAAAAAAATGTTCTGAAAAAAAGAGAAGGAAAAAAAAGGAAAAACTGAAGTGAAGAGACTTTTCAGAATGATTAAAATAATAAAGGAAAAAGAACGAATACGACAAAACTATTTGGGACTTTCCATTTGTTTGTTGTTTAGTTCCTTCATACTTCATGAAATGAAAAAAATAAATAAATAAAAGAATGTAACACACACGCTGTTTCGGTCCAACCTTCGTCTTTTAAAACAACGGAGTTAAAACAAAATGAAACAAGGGAAAAATGGAAAAGATAGCAACTTTACTTGTAATCGAAAATCAATGATTTCACTGTTTACGGTATTATTTTAGGTTCTCTAAGTCTTACATTCTTATTTCTCCTTTTTTGAATCTGCAAACATGTCGCGCCTAAGTTGAACTTCCTGCCTTTTTTTTTTCACTCTTTCATCCTTTCCTGCTAACTTGAAAAACAAAATATTTTTCTTCAGTTCGTTAAAATATCGTCTGTCAACCGTTGCGAAAAATAAACTTCAGAGAGTAGTAATACCGTCAGTAAATATTTTATAGTCAATTTTCCAGATTCGAGAAATTAAATATTATTTTTTTTCCCCTTACGGTATTTTCATTGAGGTTACATATTAAATACACACATGTCCATAAATTAAGGATAATTCAGAATCACACACAAATTGATCTCTAAAATAAAAATTTCACCTGTGGAATGATCACACACATCTTGAAGAAGAATATGCAAATTACAGGAAACCACCAGATGGCGTGGATGGTACGTCACAATGACGAGAGTGTAAGAGAGGGGTATATAAGGAATGGTGGCAAAGAAGTAAAATTGTTCACAAGCGCTGTGAAAGCCTTTCAGTGCAAAAACCGCATAGTTATGGCACAAAGGAGGCATTTGGATGGTGTTTTACGTGGCAGAATTATCGGACGACTGGAATGTGGACGTACCCAGCTGGAAGTATCCGAGGAACTTGGAATCGCCCAGAGTGTCATCTCCAGGCTTTGGCAACGATTCCAAGATGATGGTAATGTGAGTAGACGTTACAGCACAGGTCGCCCCCGAGTTACAACGCCGAATGAGGACCGCTATTTGGCAGTTACTGCCAAAAGAAACAGACGGAGTACAGCATCAGACCTGTCTCGTCAGCTCTCTTCAGCTACCGGTACGACAGTTTCAAGGCAGACCGTGTACAGACGTTTAGGGCACATTGGTCTATATGCTCGTAGGCCTGTCAGATGTGTTCCACTTACCGCAACTCACTGTCGCCTGCGATTAACCTGGAGTAGAGAGCATGCATTGTGGACACCGCAACAGTGGTCTTGTGTGATGTTTTCCGACGAGTCCAGGTTTAGTTTGGAGTCTGATTCTGGCCGGACATTCATCTGGAGAGCGCCAGGTACCCGTTACCACCAAGAGAACACCATTGAAAGACACCGTTACGGTGGTACAGGATGGCTCGTTTCGGGAGGAATTATTCTTGGTTCCAGAACTGACCTGCATGTTCAGAGTGTAACGATGACAGGCCACATCTATCGGGATGTCATTCTGGAACAACATGCACGTTTGTTTCGGAGCGCCATGGGTGCTGAATTTGTGTTTATGGATGACAACGCCCATCCTCACCGTGCAAACATTGTAGACGAATGCCTTCAATCGGAGGATATCACCCGTATGCATTGGCCAGCATACTCACCGGACTTGAATCCAATAGAGCATGTGTGGGATATGCTTGGCCGCCGAATTGCAGACCGTCAACCCCCTCCCACCTGTCTACCGGAACTTCGGAGTGCATTGCTTGATGAGTGGTGTAATATTCCCCAAGATCAGATTGATCATTTGATACTCAGCATGCCTAGGCGTTGTCAGGCCTGTATTGCATCGTCCGGGAGACATACTCCGTATTAACCATCCTACTAACCATTTTATACTGTTTTTTGTAAATAGGTTTTTTTTTTAAATTTAGTCAAGGGAGTAAAACTTGCAATTTTTGTTAATTATGTCAAACATATAGCATCTTTTTTGCTCTTTACTTTTTGTTTAATAAATAGACTTTACAAATAAGTCAAATTTGTTTTGCTTCTTTCTCTTTCTTTGCCTGAACTTAATTATCCTTAATTTATGGACATGAGTGTAATTTAATATATTCTTGAAGTGTATGTTTTATATGTTTCATTTCATGCAATGCTTTTACTATACTCGTGCTTTCAATTATTAAATATGCAGTAAATATCAGATTTTGCTAAAGATTGTTCCAATAAGTAAGTGCGCGACTGTGGGATTTATGAACCCAGAAACATTAAAAATAGTTAATAAAATTTAAATCTGTTTCACATAAAGTTTTTACGTTATTCTTTCCTTTCTCTTTTTTTCCACATAAAATCTTAATAAAGACTTTTAGGGTGAGTGGACACATTTTTAGACCATACAAATATATTGTAGAATTTACAGATATATTCCGATCCCATACCTTTTATTTTCATTGAAATTATTACAAACAAGCAGATAATAATAAGAAAAACTTTTAATCCTATTTGGAAAATATTGAAAATACAGTGATTCCGACACCTACAATAAAGAAATAGAGAATTAATAATGAATATCACTCTTAATTAACTCTTTATAAATTATACAAATTGAGACATTGTTCTTAATATGTAAGAGAGATGTGGAATCAAATTATGCCTACAAAAGGTTCAGTTAGAGCATTTCGAAGAATTAAAAATAAGTTTAAATTAATTTATACAAATGTAACGTTGAATTTTTTTCATTGTTTATATTTTATAATTAAAAAAATTATTTAACTTCTGAATTTTTTTTTAATCCTTTGTAATTTTATTTTAAAACTACAAAAGTGTAAGATGTAAGATGTTTGGGCCCTAAAATTTGTAGGCCCTGCGCAGTTACCCCGTTTGCCCTGCCGGTAATATGGCACTGGTAATAAAATAAAACACATCTTTTACGAACTTTCAGCAAATTTGAGGACGCTAGACAATTAATGTCCATTCTCTTTCACAGATGGCGCCATCACTGCGCACTTTGAAAGCTAAAATCAAGCTAAAGCCAAGCTTGCATTAATACGTCAAATTCAAGGAAATGTCAAGCTTGATTTAAGCTTATGTGCTGTCTGGGATATTGGGCTGTTATCCAATATTCCTCTAGAAAAGACACAGCGGTGGCAAAAAGTCCTGAACACACTCAAAGTTCTGCATATTTTTGTGATTGACTTTTTTGTTATGTAATTATTGTAATATCTCAGCTAATGTTAGTGATTCTAATGCTTTTAAGACTTTCCAAAAAGCTTTAAAAGTGTTTATGATTTCATTATGTTTGTCAGTCTGTCCGTCTGTTCTGTCTGTTCTCGAACAGTCACAAATATGCAAAACGGATTACTTCGAAACTTATATATATTATTCCTCTATACTGTACCATGTACCCAATTGAAAATGTTGTATGTAGGACTCACAGACGTATGTACTCTTTAAGAGAAGCACCCAAAATAATTCAATCCATTATATCCCATGAGTAGTCATTTTTGGGGTTATCCTGTAAAAGAACTATAAATGATAGAAACTCATTTTCGATGGAGGAATTTAATTTATAATCCTAATAACATATATCAATTAGCATTTTTCATTTGAAATTGTCGAATATCTCTAAAATACGTTTTAAAGAATGACTGCCCATAGATCACAATGTGTTGAATTTTGTAAAAGAGCAACAAATTCAACATACCCCATTTTCAATAGGCTGCATGGTACAGTAAATAGAAATAACATACATAAATTTCGTATTTATTGATGTATATATACGGTAGTCGGAGCACGGGCAGACAGACAAACAAACCGAAATAAGGGACACTTTTCAACTTTGTTGAAAGGTGTTAAAAACACATTAGGGTCACGAACAAAGTTAAGATATTATGATAATTTCATAACGAAAATTCAACCACAAAAATTAGGCAGAGAACTGAATTTATTCAGGATATTTTGCCACCACTGCCTATGTACGTGTACGAAATAATTCGCCGATTCCTTACCTTTTAATTACGTATTTAAATAATACAAGAGGATACAGAATAAATATTCTTGCGCCGTAACTAATAAGCGTGCTAGTGTTCGATGGAGAAGGAGGTAGAAATTCGAACAGCGTCTTATTATGTTACGGCATATACGTGGATTATATATGCTTCGATTGCTGCATATTACGCGATAATAGGTCCGGCAAAGTTCAGAAGCTTACAAAGGAACGGCATCGTAATTGGAGAGCTGAGTAATGACAAGTGGTCAGTAATGGTAATGATCTGCACGTCTTATCGTTTTAGTAATATGAGTTCTACTGCGACCGTAGCTCCAGGAATTTAACGCGATAATTAGATCGATACGAGGAGAAATTAGTAGTTTGGATTACTAATTTGACTTGTTGGAGTAATATATCTATATATGATATAGAGAGAGAGAGCTTTAATGCATGCATTGCAAATTTGCTGGGTTTTTAAAAACAGTTTTTGACTCTTGATTCATTTGCATACAGGATACTACATGAGGCAACCATATTTAGGAACATAGGACAATACCAGCCAGTACATAAGGAACATTAGCATTCGTAGAAAAATGTAATTATGAGATGCATATGAATAGGTATCTTGTGGTTTGTGGGAGAAAAATTCACTCATTATTTTTCTTAACACAAATACAAAACTCTTAACCCTTTGACGCGCAGTGTTCCCGCTCTGGGACCACCAAACTCTGACGTTTTGACTGTTGCCAATCACGAAGAATAGATTTGATTTCTATAAAAATATGTGCGGGCGACATAGCTCCACGAGAATCCTTTATTTTTTAGCACGTCATTTCCTGTCAAAAAATGTTCACGATTATTTTTAACAGCACTGACATCTGCTGAAAGAAAAATGGAAGAATGCGAGAACAGCTGGATTGATTGTCCAATGCTGTGCCGGGAAAGGGTTGCGCCTCAAAGGGTTAAGCATGCATATGTTACTGTGAAAGACCGAAATCGGAGAATGTCGAATTTCACCAGTGAATGCCAACACATACCAAATACTTCGGTGAAAGACGGAATATTCGCCTGTATTCCAGCACATGTGGACTACCACCGGTGTATGTCGACAAGTACAGCTATGCTCTGGCGGAGGTCGCCAAGCGCGTGGTATACCACTTTACCGAAAAATGATTTACGAGATTTATGCCTTAGCCTGGATGTTGAGGCTCAATAGAGGTACCATCTAAAGATAATCGCCGAAAAGAGAAGCCGAGATCAACAGAAAAGCAAAAACCGTAACAGAAATATTTTTATTCTGCTAGTGGAAGTTGTGTTCTTATGAATCCATTGATCCCCATGGTTATAGAGGAAAAGTCCACTACGGTATAAATGCCAAGTTCTTTCGCTAAACGTAAATCTTCAGTACATCTTCTAATTTTATTAAAGAAAGCAGGCACTATCGAGCATCCTTTCTTCTTCTATAAGACAATCCCTGGCTGCCGTTTAATCTACCACACCATTTAAATTCTCCACGATTAGTACCACGATTATTTCTCCTGTAGTGAAAACTGCTCTACAGAATGACGAACCTCTGTCCTCATATTGATTGGTCACGCCTTTCAGCAACAGACCCAGAAACGTTACATTACCCTTGGGACGTTTTATCGTACCTGAAATACGGAGAAGAAAATGCATATCTTCGACATATACAACATTCACCATTAGTGCATTGTGAATGTCGATATTTGCCAATGTAAGTGAGAAATAAGGATATTTAGCAAATTTTTCGGACACACACCAAGTGACAATGTGAATGTTGACATTCACCGGTGAAAGTCGACATTCTCCAGATTTCGGTCTTCCACGGTAACATATACATAAACAAAACCCTTCTTCTTTCTATAAGTGAAAGCTATAAATTATAGTCTTGGACTAGGCTTGACAAATATAATTTATCGTACTGTAGAAGAATTCTTATATTATGCAAGTAGTAGGTCAGCCGACATGGCTATTCTTTAAACTATTTTCAGAGTGAGAGGCTTTGAGATCTGTTCTAAATTAATTATGATGCTCACTATGAGCCAACGGAAAATCTAAGTTTAACGAAAACGAACTAAAGAATAACAGTCCATAAAAAGATAACAGTTGACGACTAGCATATAAATTTGTGCGCCTAAAGTATTATTTTTTATTGTATAACTTAAGTCTAGCTAGTCTTATTGTATAACTTAAGTCTAGATTTTTGGCGTGGCTTGAACCACCTGGGCTAGTGTAACTACTAATTAGATTAATGGAAAAGAAACATTTTACTGTATTTAATTCTTTTTTGACTTGTAGAAAATTTACAAAAGTCAGAACTGTAATTTGTATTTAGACATGTACTGTCAGAAATTCTTAATTCATTTACCACTAATATGCCTTGAAATATATAATCACCGAATATAATAATCATCTTTTATTCCTACTGAATTTTGACGTTTAACAACGAAACAGTTGATTGGAACTTCATGTTCAGATTACCATCTTTATTGATTTTTCATACATGCAAAAATTCAAAACAAGGCTACATCTTTTAAATAAGTTAGAATTTCTACATCAAGTGTAGGGTTTTTCCTGGAATTCCTCAGTTCAATCCCCATTTAGTTACACCGACGCCTCTATCTATCGATTTAATCTTGACTTATAAAGTTAAATTGACACTGATAAAGTGACATGTTTGATTGTGTGATACTTGCCTTATCGAATCCTCTGTATGCTTCCTGTACATAAGACTGAGACATTTTTCAGAATTATATACCAACCTTGTCATCATGATTGATTTGACAAGATCGCTCTTTTTGAGCGGCTCTGGTGATGTACTAGGAAGATTTATTTGGCTGTCTTCCAGCAAATCCATGCGATGAAAGAAGGGGTTCAGCTGCACGTGGCTTGTAATCTTAGGGAAACGAAAACAGTGTTCCAATCGAATGGAAAATTACTCAGTTTTGCGCCATTTTTCGCAAGCTGATTATGTTGATTTTGGGAAACAAGCAATGTGGTAATTAAAACTTTATGATGAGAGTTAGGATTCTATTAAAATTGAAGAATATTTGATTTTGCTTGGTTCTGATAGTTATTTGAGATAATGGAATACAGATAAGCTGCTGGTTACAGTTTCGTAGATTCATTGACCCAGTTAATGGTTTCTGGTACCTTGTAAAATTGTTTAACAGATATTTTGGTTTGCTCTCACTATTGGAGACTGCATTCTTTTTACTTCTCATGCAAGTACTCATAAAGAAACATTTTTCGCTTATATTTTTTGTTCTTTGCGCTTATTTTATAAAATTTTAACATGTTTGTTTCTTTGTGAAATGGCAAAATTAGACTATCCCGAAGTAGTTACATAGTACTCAAATATAAATTTCTTTACAAAGAATACAATTTCGATTATAAGAAATTATAATAATAAGAGTGATTCGGGGGAAGAGGGGCATAGTTAACAAATTTCCTGAAATTTTGTTTTCTGGTGAAAGAAACAACAACAACAAAAAAAACAATACTTTGAACACCCAGCTGTACAGCCGTGTGTACCTCAACGAATGTTACTACAATTTAATAAAATGAATTGAATTAATATTTTTCTTTGCAATTTTGCGTTGATCGAAACGATCCGTTGTTTTTTGTAAGAACTGGTTTTAGTTCCGTTTTAAAGTCATATCTTATATCAAATAGAATTTTTTTTTTTGGGGGGGGTGCCCATCTTTCCCCATTTCAACCTCAGAGACGGCCCGAGGGGCGTGCGGGGCCCCAGGCGAAGCGCAAGAGCGGGGCCTCTATAAGCGCGGGGCCTTAGGCGATCGCCTACATTCGCACCCCCCTTGGGCCGACCCTGTCAACCTATATGCAGTGGCGGATCCAGGGGAGAACTTAAGGAATAAACATGCATTATAATATTCTGAACTAGAACGAGAGTGACCTAAATTTCAAGAGAAGTGAATACAACCTCTTTAGTCAATAACTTAACATAATAAAGAAAATATATGCTTTAATTTTTCTTTTAGATACCGTTTTACTTACTTTTCGATGAAATTTCCATTCATTTTATAAAATAGTCACGTTTATAATGATGAATACAAATGAATGAAATACCATTCACTGCAGAACAAAGCATCAGACGGAATTTTGTGCTTTAATATATTTTTAATATTCCACGAACGTGGAACATTTATCTTGGTATTTCTATGAGACATAGTTTACTCTATATTCAAAAAGCAGTAAGTACACGTTAATTAAAGAGAATCTGGATTAAAAAAATAAAAACATAAAATAAATTGTAGTAGCTTAAAATAGATCGTGTTTCCGTTAGAGTTCCAGGATATTCTTTATGGAGTGAGTACTACCTGCATTTATCAATACTGAATCTAAAGAAATTGAAGTGGGTGACAAAATAGTCAATTATTCCTCTAATTAAAAAAATGCAACAGATCGTGATTTTTTAAGTTATGTTTTTTATTCCTACTGAATTTTGACGTTTAACAACGAAACAGTTAATTTGAACTTCATGTTCAGAGTACCATCTTCATTGATTTTTAGTAGCTTAAATATGGTTGACGGGAATTCTCGTCATCTGATTGCTTGACTAGAAGAAAGGATGTCCACACAAGCATGGGCGCCGGCAGAATATTTCCCAGGGGGGGGGGGCAAAGACTACTTCAACGTATGGTTACCATGTTGGAAAGAGCAAAAAAGCAAGGGAAAACACTAAATACAAAAATCCAGGGGGCGCATCGCCCCTCCCCCTTGCCCTATGCTGCCGGCGACCATGCACACAGGCCATTTGCAGGATTTCGTTTTAGTGACATTTTATTTCGATTGCGCATATTGGTCTTTTAATCTTGTTCACACCAGGAAGTATCATTGTAGCTTTAAATTATATCCAGCCACTACAACATTGAGACAAGATAAATCTCTTTTGCAGGATTAAACAAGAGCCAGCTTTACGGGAACTACGTCAATTTATGAAGTTGGCGTTCCAAGTCTTTTCATTTTCGAAAGAAAAGCACTAATTTATAAAACTATCCTATGAAAAATGTCAGACAAGGGTGATGCTTATAGGCACAGCACAGAAAAAGCCATCGGAACACCTGGAGTTCTTACTTGGATGTAATTTAAAGTTATTTTTATTAGGTAGCGAAATTCAACTAAGTTATCTTCAGAGAAAATATTACAAAATACTTCTTGGCCTTTATGAAAAATATCCGTCCGAAGATTTCTCGTATAATTCCGTTGTATAAAATCAATAGATTTAGTTTATCAGCAAGTCAAGAACTCTTAAACTACGTTTTAGATTAGACTGTTAAAATGGGTATTTATTTTGCTGTTAAGATATAATATGCATAGAATTATTTTAGACAATATGGTAAGAATTAACGTAACAATGTAGAAAAAGTTAAAGTGCAGGTCTATGACAATGCTTAAGTTTCTTAAAGAAGGTTAAAAGAATCCTTCTGGAAGATCTTCCTTTATAACATTTTAGCCGTTCAATTAAATAGAAGTTGAGTTTAAATTCTGTTGCCAAATTTATGGCTAATAAATCAGAAAGGAAAGAGTTTGCCTTTTACTCTCACACTTATTTGTTCTTTTTTCCTTCATCCAATTATCCAATTAATTCGACGTTCCGCAGTGCAGATTTCTGGCTGGAAATTAGAAATGTTTTCCTATCTTAGTAAGTAGAGGGTTACGATTGTCGTAAATTAATCATGGGCTATTAAAGCGATACCAAGCATGAAATCCTTTTATCACCTGCTATATCACGCGTGCAGGGCTCTTAAAAAAAAAATAAAAAATAAAAACACCTCTGTACGAAACCGGCTTTTTGGACGTCCTTGAAGTTTTCTCATGCTGAATCGTTGAAGATGATAGCGCCATTTGATCAAACATCTTGGACGCTCTCTAAACTGAATGCAGTATAACAATAATAAACGATTTCGAAATTGTAAAACCTGTAGAGGGTCTTTCATTGCCTGTGTTCGGGCTCGATAGGAGTCGTTTCTAAGGATCGTTTGTCAAGGATCCGCCCGGAGAATGAAAACTAACCAAAAAATCGAAGAGTATCTCCGCGGAGTGTTGGCCGTCTATTAATCATCTGGCAGAAGTGTTAACTCTCTGCGGGAAGGCGTACACACCTGGTTAGAAAAAAAAGGGGGTGGCGGAGTATGTGGGCGGATGAGATGACAGCTTTTTTTGGTGGTTTGGTTGAATGTCATTATTACTTTGGTTGTTTCATGAAAGAATTTCTGATGTGTTTTTTAGTACTGGGTCACGCACAAAATATCTGAAATAGGTTGGTCCTTTCAATATGAGTTATTAACGATGGTTGCTTTAGTAGAACATTCAAAATACCCGTATAAAAGCCTTTTCAATAGACAATTGTACCTACAAAAATATTTCCTTTCCTTTGTTTCAAAATATGATATACGAATTATTTACATTATAATAATAATAATAATAATATAATTTAAAGCTGCGAATTTTTGAGATTTCAGGACCAGTACGGCTAGGCTACTCGTTTGCTGAGAATTCCTTGAACATTAGTACATTCTGTGAACATTACAAAATAAATTCGATATACCTGTTGAGTGAGTGATTGTGGCAACGCTACACTAGGGCGATCAGCCGGGGGGGTGCCTTGGTAGGAGGACTTTGTAAGGGGGTTCTATCGCGTATTCACGTTACATCTGGAGAAAACCTACCAAAACTCCAGACCGTTAGATCGACTGCCGCGCGATGGGACCCGAACCCGGGACCTTCACACTTCGGCCATCTACCATTTTCAGTGGCATAACCACTGTGCCATGGTGAGGCGATATACCCGTTGAATTAGTTGCATTAGTTTTATTGAACCAGTTCTTTAAATCATTCAAAACTTTTTTTTTCAGTCCATTAATTTGTCGTATTTCGCTTTTAAAATTATTTTTACGAATACTTGCATTGAATTACTTACCTCAAACCTGTATTTCTATTAAAGTTTGTGTTTCAAAACTAATTACTATTGAATCACATTCCTAAATATTATAAATGGGAACACACAGAAACACGTGCCAACAGGGGTAGGCAGGGTGTTTTTTTCCCCTCAATATGTATATGAGGGACCTGTGTAATTCGCTTCCTGTCAATTCTGAAATTAAAATATTACTATACATTTGACATTAATTCAAAAGTAACTTCAAAATTGTTATGATAAAATAAATTTGAATTCTGATGTCGTTCCAATTATATCCCAGGTTGAATTAACCAAACTAGACCAAACTTCTGAAAAATGAGGCCGAAAAAGACAAAAATTGTTAAACTACTTCATATAAAATTAAAGAATTTTGTTAATTAACCGGTCAATCACTATGGTGTCAACTAATTTATGATGCTTTTAGGTTTGCAAATGCTCATGATTATGAGAATTACAACGCGGCAACCAACGAAAGAAATCTATCCCAGTGCTTCAAAATCCAGAAAAAATCCGCAAAAGCAGAATTCCTTTGACTTCACTAACTGGAATTCCTTACGCCTTAAAATTCATGTGAAAAATCCTGATCTATGGATCAATACTTAAAGATGGGAATCATTTTCGGGGCTAAAACTCTCTAAACGCTCTAAAAAAATCCGTTTTTGGAATTTTTGTAGATCATTTTTTTTACTATCGGGATCTCCATTCATAAGTTTTCATCCATGTGCTGATCATTCATTGGCTGAGGCTGGAATCGGAGATATTTGACTTTAGAAACTTTCACTTTACCATTCAAAGTTAGAAACAACAGTAGCAAAGGGGAATTCCGTTTTCCTTTTCGAAAGGGCTGTAGATGTTCGCACCAGAGCAAAAAATAAAGCCGAAAGTTACAAGTTTGGAAAGCCAAGGATTACAAATTCCAAATATTTGACCAATAACAAAAAGCCAACAAATAAAATTTTATAGCGAAATGCTTACTTCTAAGATTAAATTAATCAAATTTGGGCTTAAAAAGGCCAATCTGTCAACCTCGTACCAATTAGTGGCGAAAGTGTGCATATTTAAAAGACTTTTCCTAATACTTAAAAGTTGGTGCCATGTAAAATATTTTATTCTATGAAAAGAAGAAACAATGTGCTAACACAACATGAAAATTAATCAGAAATGAAATAGCGCATGAAATTAAGAGTTCAAACTTGTGGAATTGACCTCCATTGTATTGCAATTGTGCTCCTCCGCACCTTCAGGTTGAAAGATCCTTCAGTGCTCTTTAAAGAGTGGAAACGTATTTGTGCTCGAACATGACTCAAAAACACCTATCACATCTCCTACTCTTTAATGAGCAGTACAATGCAAAAAGTAAAGGTGGGAATTAATGTATAAAATAATTTGTTCAGTAGAAATACAGAGAGAAAATATTTATTTTGTAATTAAACTTGTTGCAGTAAATTTTGGTCAACTCGCAAATTTAAAAAAATTGTTCTAGAATTACTTTTTTTATTTATGTGTTTCTTTTTTTGTTGTAAATAATCTTTCTTCTGCCCACAATCGAAAACGTTGGAACGTTCCCGACAGGATTTTTGTTAATTAAAATCCGAATATTTCAAAATCCTCAAAAGTAAGTTTTTGTGTCCATTTGTGCCAGCAACCTTGAAAGTATCAACTAATATAGTTAGAATGGAATCTTATGAGATCATATGTTACATTTTGTCCTTTTGCGTATTGTTATGTTCTACTTCATAACAGCAGAGGGAAATACTGATAAAACCCTTCAACACTAACTCGCTGAATTTTTACCTTAAAGCATCGAAATTTGATGGAACAAAAGAGGTTAATAAACTAAAATTTAAACAATAACAATAATAGTTTCTATTACAAATTTTAAAGTTATATTTAAAATAAACACATATATTTTAAGAAGTTACAATCTATGTAGAATGACAGGAGACATCAAATCATAAACATGTCTCAAGATCTTATTCTTACAGCAATTCGAACTCAAAATACAGTTTAGGTTCTTAATTTTTAGTTATTTACACCTTTTTTATTCATGCACTCAATCATTAATGATATATTTAAAATGCAATAACACAAAATTTACTTTTCTGTAATGTAACATATTTATTTATTTTTTTCTTTTTTAAGTTGAAACGCCTGTTTAACGTATTCAGAAAGAGTTTTATAAGTAGCAGAATATATTCCGTACACACACATAAAACGCAAAATATATTCATGCCTTCGATTTTGTTCTTCCAAAATTTTCTGAAAAGTTGAAAAAAAAAGAAATATTTTTTTTTCTAAAGATATTAACTGGAGCCAATGTGAACCTGAAAATAAGAACTCCAAGAAAATGGAAATTCGATTATTCCAGCCATCGTGTTCTTAAAATAAATTTATAAAAGAAAAAAAATCTGAAGTATCTCGGAAAAAAGTCCCAAAGTGGTTGTTAAGAAAATTTTTGAGGAAACGGAGGAAAAAATGTGGACTTATTTACAACGGCCGCCATTTTTTCCTGTTATGATAATAAGAAATACTTCTAAAACAAAACGCGTGAATTCTTGATATTCATGATTTTTTTAAACCTGAAATTAAAAAAAATCTCTTTTTTTCCGAAAATGTCTACATTAATCAAACTGCAATTTGAAATGTTTCAACTTTTTGAGTTGAACAAACAAACAAAACCATCAAGCAAAAGGAAAAAAAAGGGGGTAAGTAGATTGATTTATATTAGTTGCATTTAATTTAGTATTTTTTGTTATTTCTTATGAAATTATCAAGAATAAATTAGCAATCGTTTCTTCGTGGTTAATTCACATACCTAGGTACCTTTTTCGCAAGTACTGAACATTTGTATCCAACAGAGAGACGCATTTTCAAACATCAATGTTCTTAAATGGACTATTTTTTAAATAAAAATAAATAAGTAAGATGACAAACTTGTGTTTGGAAACGTCTATTATAATGATCAAAGATAATTTTTAAATAAAATAAATGACAATGCATGGAATCAAAGCTGTAAATTCTTTTATAGTGATATTTTAAAATGTAAAGTGGCTTTCAAATCTCGGTAATGATGCTTAAAAAATTAAAGCGTTTATGAAGGAACAATACAAATATCGTTTTCTTATAAAGCGTTTATGAACAAAAGCATTTCCTGATGTTGATGCATTCCATTTTGTGAAGAGAACTAATTCGCAACGAAGCTCGCTGCTTAGAAGTATGTTTATTATTCAATTTGTTCATCAAAAAGTTCCTAGATCTTTAAAATGAAATTGTCATTTTCTGTTGAGGAATGAAGCCTAGACGAGACGAAACAGAGATTTACAGTTATTATGCGACACGAGACGAAGTATTTCACTTGCTGTGGGAGACGGAACAGTTCCTTTTTCGTATTTCTCAGCCATTCTCATTCCTGTTCTTCATTTTTACAATCAATTTTAAAAGTATTGCAGACAGAATTTCTTTTAATGCTCAGTACTGCGTAAATTATCAGATCATATGATTATATAATAAATGATCGCATCGGAACATCGTATTATCAACGAGTTAATAGCTATTCAATGGTTAAACTACTAATTTTAAATTAATGGCCATACCTAATAGTAGAACATACTAGTCACAGTTATCTAAAGAAACTTATATGAATACAGTGTCCCATCGTGAAATTTTTTTCACTTATCATGAGGACACATTTTGAAGCATGCAATTTGGATTCTACTTGAACTTACTCTAACATCCTTAAATTCTTTTCGAGAAAAGGATAATCAGAAAGGAAAAGGTCGTCTTGAATATTGAATCTCATGATAAAATGATAACAACCACGGAGAGTACTTTTGTGTAAAGGTCATGCTTCAAAAGTGCATGTTTTCGAAATGCACATGGTGATATTTAATTGGGAATAGAATGTTGTCCGGTTCATCATATCCAGAGTCCGACACCATGCAAAGTGGGTTGGAGACTTTTAAAGCTGTGCAGTTAAAACAAACGGAGATTTAAAAAAATTGAAGTAATCAGTGCATTAAGTCCTAAAGAAGAAATGAGGATGCATATAAACTAAGCGATGAACTCAGCGTCCATTTAAATTGAAAAATAATACTTAAATGATAAGAACAATGCGACATTTTGAGATTTTAATTTATTTTCCTCTTTTTTGTTTTATGAAAGTATACTTATAATAATCACACCACAGCTAAGCTCTCTCCTTAGAAAGCATCTGCACCCCCTGCGGTCTATATTTACCTCTTCCTCCTTAAATATCTTTCATTAACATTGCAACCAGGGAAGTCAGTCCAGTAGTTTCATATGAAAACTACTGCCGAATCGCCGAAATGAAATCTTCCGCCGCATTTTCTGTTCTACATTTCCATCATGAATTTTCAATTTATTGCAGTCATAACGAGGTAACATTCCTCGAGAAGCCATCAACAAATCCTCTCCTAGAATAACCAACAGCGTATTATCTAGGAGATCTTTGCCATTACTGTCCAACGGTTAAATTCAAACTACTCTCAAATTACAGGCCATTGTATTGCGAATTCTGTATTTCTATACACATATATTTATATATATGTGTTCGGTCGTCTTCCCCGCATATAATAAGCGCATATTTTGAAGCATGCAATTTATACACTTCGTGGATTATATTTGAACTTAACTCTAATACCCCTAGCGCTCGTTATTCGAACAACGGTGGCTATTAGAAAATGATTATGGAATTTTATATGTATGCCTCCGAGGTAACGGGATAAATAAAATGAGGATTATCTCTGTGTGTATTGTTCGCTTCGCAAGCAATTTCTCCAGTTTTCGAAATTGGGGTGTTGAAATGGAATATTCGAAATTGCAGGTTTCGTCTTATTGGGATTCTCAAAAATTGTTTACCAGGATATTGAGTTTCAAAATTTTCAGCCATCAACTATAGTGGGCGTACTTGAAGGTGTCGCAATAGCTAGGTTACTTTCCGTTTCTGGAAATATTTAATTTATTGGGTGCGTGCTGTGTTTGTAAAAGTATATCATACTGATGAGATCTCAAGCCCACCCGAACAGTATTGTTTTAGCCGAAAATACTTCTGTTCTTCGTAACACTCAATGCACAGTTCGTGTTTTATGTTACGCTAAGCCTACACGAGGGGTATCTGCCTATGGGGGGGGTGCCTTGGGGAAGGATATTTTAAAGGATTCTTATGCGTATTCACGTTACATCTGGAGAAAGCCGCCCAAAACTCCAGACCATTAGATCGACGGCCGCGCGATAGGCCCGAACACGGGAACTTCACATTTCAGCCATCTACTATGCTCAAGAGTCTTGTCCACTCGTCTATGGTACTAAGTTCGTACCAGGAGAACGAAAAATGAAGTTTTGATTGATCTGTAAATTTTTAATAAGTCATTAATAACGGGAATTACTACGCAGTCTGTGTAATAAACAATCTTTGATTTATTTATTTAATATTTTTTAATATATATGTATAGGTATATATAATACTACATATTATTATATTACAGTTACTGTATATTATTTTTTATATTTATTTACTTACTGCTTACTACTATTAATTTATTATATTAATCTTCTATTCAATAAATAACTTGAAAATTACTGCCTTGTTTAAATTAGTATGGATTTCTGAAAATTGTGTGGATGAAATATATTTTAAAAAAATATTTTTTAAATAATATGATGTAATTTCATTATTAAAATGGTATATAAAAGAAAGAAAGATAAATGAATGGGAATAAAAGTGCAATAAAAGCAGAATGAAAGTGGGACGATCGGAATAAAAGTGGAAATAAATTTGACGGAAGGAGTAACGTAAAGAGAATAACAAACACACAAACTTTCGCATTTATAATATTAGTAGGATTATATGTGATCTACAATAGACACACAAAGTTTAGGATCTGTGGAATTTCATTAAATTTGCTGTAAATTAAGAAACAGTTTTACAATCGATATTGTAAAATATTTAAACAGACATATAACGTTATATGCATGATCGATTAAGCTATTGGCATTAACGGCGTGAAATGTGGAGTTACATTTATTGAACATAATGGTTTATTGAGAGTCGTAATAGTTTTACAACAAATAATTGTCTTCGCTATAATCCTGAATTTCTATTTTGAATGCCTCTAATTTTCTTTATCTGTTTTGAATAAAGTTTTGTGCCAATCTTATTCCACTTTGTATTTTCCAAAAAATTTTGTTCGGGACAGCAGCGAAAAGATTAAATGAAGTGGCGGGTTTTGACAATGTTTGAATTCTATATTCGCGGGTTGATTTACAAATATTTTACAACCATACATTGATCAACTGTTTACTACATTATAAGAAAGTCAACTTCGTATCTTTTTACGAGAGCTTTTCCTCCAAGCTTTTTCTTTGATACGAAAGAGATAAAATTCCATCGGTCTTCGATTTTTCCCCTTCTTTCTCTGCCAATTTCTTTCAAGTTTCTCCCAATCATATTGGAAGGTCTTCTGCCATTTTAAAGCATCATTTGAAAATTGCCCAGAACATAAAGGAGGCGGAAATAATCCCCCCCACCCTCTCAATCCCCTTCTTGTTTCATTTAATCTGAAAGCTTCAAGAACTCTTGCTCATCAAAAATGTCAAATGAAAGTTTCAATCTTGCAGAATGCGTTTCTTTTCGTTTTCGAAATTTTGTTATATTTTTCTCAAAAAAAAAAAGAGAGGCGAAGAGTTCAAAGCCTTTTATAATTATTATTTGGAAAAGATATTTCCCGTGGTTTAAAATATTTAATCATGGAGACTTTCGATTACACCGTGTATCTTCATTCTTTTTAATACGAAGGTTAATGATGAAATTTCTTGCGCTTGGTAACTAATTTGGAAAGTAAAAAATCTAAAATTATTATAGTGAAATAGAATCAATGGTATTTTTGCTGTGCTTTCCAATTTATTATTTGTCATGCAAATCAATCGTTATAAGTTGAAATATATAACATATACAAAATGTTTTTAAAATCAAGCTTCTTACTTAAAGATGGAATGAGCGGTGTAAAATAATTTTTGAGAAAATATTCTAACACAGACACTTATTACAACACATAAATCTATTCTAGCTTATCGATCATCGGCGGAGGTAATTGGAAAAAAAATATTAAATGTTACATTAAAAATAATGTAAAATAACGTATGGTTTTTGAAAGCTTGACGCACACTTAACTACTTACTTCTATATGTGGTCAAAAGAAGCATTAACGCTTCAATCTTTAAAAAATTATAAATTATTTTCACCGATGATCGATAAGCTAGGATTCATTTGTGTTTTTCAATAAGTGTTTGAGCTTGAAAAATATCCCAAAGTTTATTCTATACCTTTTAATCCATCTTGAAACAAAAAGTCTGATTTAAGAAATTTTTTTTATCCTTAGTATATTCACTTAACTTCGTTAGTCTGAAAATTATTTTTTCTTGATATACCTGTCGAGGCTTTAAAAGACGTCGCTTTGCTTTGCATTGTTCTTTCTTCCATGTTCGTGTTTTTTGTCCTTAAGTTGTATCCACGAGTACCTCCAGAAAGGCAGTAGAAAGCAACCCTGTTGATTTACATGCTCAGTGCCGTAACTGGAGATCATGTCACCCAGGGCAAAACTTTGGTTTTGGGTTTGGTGCCCCACTTCTTTCCATTTTGATGCCTCCACTTATCATGACGCCCGTGCACATGCCCCGCTTGTCACTCCCGCTAGTTGCGGCCATGTATGTGCTGCTCAATGTCTGAGACTTGAGCAAAATCAATCCCCACTGATTAATCCTAAGTGGAAGCACTGATCCTTTGACATTAGAGTCGCGAGTCTGTTCTGAAAAGTATATATCAGACTTGTGCTGATTAAACTATCAGACAATTGCTTGAAGTAACAAAGGAAACTCTTCAAAAAATCGTCTGTGTTTATGGGCATAATGCCTGAACAGTTGCCACGGCTCGCGAATAGATTTCTAATCCAGGGAATTGCAAGCAGTCCCGAAAGGGCGATCCGGCTAAATATCTGGAATGTTTAGCTAGTGACATCATAACTCCATATCAGCCCGATCGGATCACCTCGACAATAGGAAGTGGATTAAAATCTACACAAATTTTGAAATTGAACTACATAATAACAAACCAAGCTATTGAAAAGCTAGAGAGGAAGAAAAGAAAGAAAGAAAGATGATATAAAAGTATATTCACACAAATTGTTATTTTCATAAGAAAACATTATGTACTGAACTTATAAAAAGTAGATATATATATATATAACTTTTTTTTCCCTTTGGAGCATTTCCATCTACTGGTGAGTGAGTGTGATGCAATTCTTCATGGCTTAACTGGAGGTGTGATTTCATACTAAGGGGATATGATCGAGCAAAATCTAGCATTTGATGCTACCGCTTTTGATTAAAAAAATGTCATAAATTAAATGTTTTATATTTTTTTACCCTTCTTCGTTTAAACGGTTTAGGAAAGGACACTCGGTATGCGGCGAAATTTTTAAATAAGTAGACTGTACTGTTTTTTGGTTGCCACGTTGTAAAGAATTTGAAGGCATTAATTGACCATTCTTCCGAAAAATCACTAAAAAATGTAACCTAGGGATTTGAAACTGGTGTAATTTTTCAGAATCGAAAGTACTTTCCGATGGTCCAAAGATAAAAGTGTCCGATCATTCGTAGGGAAGATACAAGCTGATATATACGGGGGGGACACACCATTTTTAAAACAGAATGTAAATACATATTTTCTTAAGAGTATCGAAAAATGAAAACAGCAGTACTCAGTGTGGTCGGAGTTGCAGGTGTGTGTAAATTCTCAGCTCGGTTGGGCGACAGGATGTGGGTTAAAATTCGTATACAAATTTTCAACCGGAACGATACACAGACCAAGTTAATAAAAATCTTGAAACAAAAGAGTTGTTTGAGGATTGTACTATCAGACAATTGCTTGAAGTAACAAAGGAAACTCTTCAAAAAATCGTCTGTGTTTATGGGCATAATGCCTGAACAGTTACCACGGCTCGCGAATAGATTTCTAATCCAGGGAATTGCAAGCAGTCCCGAAAGGGCGATCCGGCTAAATATCTGGAATGTTTAGCTAGTGACATCATAACTCCATATCAGCCCGATCGGATCACCTCGACAATAGGAAGTGGATTAAAATCTACACAAATTATGAAATTGAACTACATAATAACAAACCAAGCTATTGAAAAGCTAGAGAGGAAGAAAAGAAAGAAAGATGATATAAAAGTAAATTCACACAAATTGTTATTTTCATAAGAAAACATTATGTACTGAACTTATAAAAAGAAAGGATTCTTTAGAAAGAAAAAGGATTCTTTAGAAAATTCAGTTAATTGCAACTGTAATCTAAATTACTTATTTCCATAAACTTTGATTTGTAAACAAATTAGAAGGATATATATTTTAGTTCCCTACTTCAAATAAATTTGCTAACATAAGTTTAATTGAATATAACTTAAATTATTCTCTCGCGCAATTACTAAATTTGCATAAACCAGAAAAGGCATTTCAGTTACGTACATGAAATAGATTGCTGGCAATTTTAATTGAATATATTATAGAACATTTTTCCCAAATGAGTTTGTGTGAATTGAAAGAGTTATTTGGAGAATTTCGCTTGGGATTTATAATGGTTGAATTAACGGTTTTATACGAATGCAGTATACATCAATCGGGCGGGAAAATTTATTAATTTTTAAGTAAACCAAAAGTGGCACCTTTTGCATTGCTTTCAACATTCATTTAAAAACACTATTACCAATTACTCTCATAGTTTTAAAAATATATAGTTCTATAAAAAAGTAATTTATTAATGCATTAAAATAGCATTTCTGCTTACAAAGTGATTTCTATAGCAATGCTTACTTTAATATAAAGTTATTTTCTCGAAAAAGAAGATTGTTAAGATTGATTTGAAAATAAACTAAAAGCACCTTTCTGCCAATAAAGAGGAAATAAATTTGACAGCAACTTCAATGTAATCTAAGCCATTCCATTGCCTCTCTAAAATGATTGATCTTAAAATTAAATAAAAAGCAGTTTTCTACCTGTAAGTCTGAAAAGGAATCGTCAGCAATTTTTCTTGAGTTTATTCTCAATATATCTTTTCTCAAAAGGCTGTTTTAAGTAAATAGTTCTGCCACAAATTATTTCACAGGCAATTTTATTTAATTATTATTTGACTAATTGTTTTCTCAACCAGTTTGTAATTTGTAAATAAAAACAACAACAAAAGAATTATAATTCTGTCTCTGCAGGGGCGTAGCCAGAAATTTTTCATCTGGGCGGTTACGACTACTACAACTCATATATATGTATACGTGCGTGTGATAATGTAGTGAAGAATATACATTTTGTATGGCAAAAAATTTCTCATGGGGGTTATGACCCCCCTACCCCCCCCTTTGGCTACGCCCCTGTGTCTCTATATAAAATAGATTTGTTAGCAATTTCACTTTAAAGCAGATTAAATTATTTCCTGAGAAAAAAAATGAAATATGTACATTAATAAATAATGATTACTTTCATGATCGAAAATGTCAATTTTCTTTCAATTATAATCGAGATAATTTTTCTCAATAGTAACAAGATTAATAAAATTTTTTTAAAAGATTATTCAAAATATGAATTTCTGTCCTGTTCTTCCTAAAGTAATTACGTAAGCAATTCAGTATGAATGTGATGCAGGGGCGTAGCCAGAAATTTTTCATAGGGGGGGGTTACGACTACTGCAACTCACGTATATGCATACATATGTGTGATAAGGGAGTGAAGAATATACATTTTGTATGGCAAAAAATTCCTCATGGGGGGGGGGTTATGAACCCCCTAACCCTCCCCCTTGGCTACGCCCCTGATGTGATGTAATTTTTTTTTCTCACACAACTGTTTGACTCTCGTGAAGAGATTAAAAATCAGTTTGCTTATATGCTTGAAATCAATTCATTAGCAGTTATTAACTATAATATTTGCGTAATGCCTTTTCTAAGGTGACTTTGATTTCGATGTAAACCTGAAGAGACACTTCAGCGGCTCAAGTTTGATGACATCTCAAAAAAGACTTTAAAAAAAACTAAAAGAAAGCACAAGTTTCAGAACAGAAATAACGGTGTAAACAGTAGCATCATCGATTTTCGATTACAACCAGGCTATAGTCCTACTTTTTTTTATTTCACTCATCCTGTTTTTTTCCCTATCTAGTTGTTTAAAAGACGAGGGTCGAACCAATGTTACTTGTATATTACTGTTTCTTTTTTATTCCTTTTTCTTTTTTCTTGAGACATATGAGGTAGAAAGAAAATAAATGCCAACTTTCCCACTCCATTTGTTTTTAGCTTTCGCTTTCTTAATAAAAACAAAAGAAAAGAAACAAAAAATCTTTTAAAAATCATTTTGGATTGATACTTCTGGTACGCCATTCGAAATCACTATTTAAGATTTCGGGGCTCTATTGTCAGAACGGGCGCAAAATAGGAAGGAAATAAATAAATAAATAAATAAAGTTTGTTCTTCATTTCGTCCCTAGTTTGAAAGCTAATATTTGGATCAATGAAGAGTTTTAAGCTAGTGTCTCTGATACACTTTTTTTTTTCGTTTACCTCCTCGCTTCTTTGTTTTAGGTGGCTGCAACTGCGGAGATGTTTTGTAATAGTTATTGTTACGCGTGTCAGAATCAATTTTAAAGAAGATTATTTGGAACACTCGTTTCAAAATTGGTAATTTCCTCCTTTCGTTAAGAGTTAAAGAGTTGTTCTACAGGAGCAAGCGATAAAAATTGAAAGGAGTATCTTTTATTTTCCGAAACTCATGATGTGTGTGTATTTCTTTTCTTTTTTTTCCCAATTGCTGATTTTTCGAAATGAAAAACAGTTAGCATAAGATGTTCTCTCATTTTTATTTTTACAGCGATGTGCGAACCGGAGAATGTCAAAAATGCTTCATCGTATAAAATATAATATCCTAAATTTTACGAGAAATATGGATTGAAATTTAGAAAATCTCTGGCAATTTCTGATGGTATTTGTTTGGTAAATTGGGTGCACTGATATTTGAAAAGTATACTTTTCTGCAGAATGTGAAGAATTAAAGTTGTACTGCAATGTTGCAGTTTTCAATGCGCATGTATTGATCGCAGATACGGCAAAACTTGAAATTCGCGTTATTGTTTAAATATTGATATTTTGATAAACTTTGTAGGAAGTGTTACATTATTATTGGAATGATTTGAGTTTTAGAATGCTTTATGTTTTAAAATATTGAATGTTTTATTCGTAAACAATACTGAAAGTCTAAATTTAAATATAACTCTGTAAATCTGTTACCCCTGAAAGTATAACTCCATAATTATGTTATTGAAGGTATTGCAAACAATATTGAAGGTATACTTTCAAAGTTTTTAGTGATTCCTGATATTGCAGTTTGAACTCAGCGATGTACAACAAAACAAATACGTTGAACTTGGATATAATAATTTCGTATTTTATGACAACTCGCTTATAACGTTAAAAAATTCTGTTTGTTCTAAAATACTGTTTGGTTATATACTAAATAGATACTCGTAAATTACATTATAAAATAGAATGACGGGGCTGCCCGTGTTGCGCAGTGGTTGAAGAACCATTTTGCCATTCCACGAGTCGGGGTTCGATTTCCGGCATGTGCTTGAATGTCATATCGTCTGGTCCTTCATAGGAGGCAACGTTGATTCTCCTTTTAGGTGCCTTCATAATAAAGGGACCAATAATTCCTCGTAATTAGTGGCCAATGCGTATAATCGGTAAATGCCTGCATTAAGCACATGCACACGCATACACGCGCAAAAAAAGAAAAAATGATAATACTTGGAAAGTATGCACAAAATTTTGAAGGATTGTAGTGGAAACCAATTAAGACTTCGATTCGCGTCTTAATACACCTGTTACTGATAACTTTGGAAGCAGTGTTGTTGTATTCACGTAATTTCTTAACCGTGTTTCATAAACCATTAGCTTAGCTTTAAGAAATTCGCGAATAAAGAGAAGTAGAATTCGTAAACTATCAATTTCAGTCCAGCTCTTTATGTGAAAAATCCATTAATTTTCACAGAACCGAGGTCGGAATGTTTACTATAAGACTTCTTCAAAGAAATAGAATTGGCTGCATTAAGAAGACTTTTCGGATCCTACATTTCTATGTAATTCTGAATCGTCAAGGCTCCTTCTGCCAGCTTTTAAAATCTTGTCCCTTTTTCGAATCACAGCGCAGTTTCATGAATGAGCTAATAGCCGAGTTCTGCTGTACTTGAAGAAAATCGTCAAAAACATGAACTGCTAAGTGTGATTTAAGGATTGCTACATAAAATAAGGATGGCAGTTATAAAAATAAACCCTAGTGAGGGATTTTATGAAAATGTTTTATCTAGTATATAATTCGTACAAAGGAAAGTCTTTAGATTACGTAGAGCCTTGTGGATAAGTCCAAATTTCATTACTGTTCATCGCATTCTGAAGCAACAATCATCAGATATGCTGTAATTATACTGTGCACATAAATACTTTGAAGTAAATGGATATAGTATATCTGAAAATGAACGCCCCTTTTAAGAAATGCATTTCTTCATTCCAAAAGTCGTACGTATTTCCCTTGCATAAGTAAAAAAAAAACATCTTACGAATGCACTAAGAAAATATAAGAAGTTCCTCATAAAGGCACAGAAAAATAATTTTAAGTTCCATCTACTCTAAGAAACTGTCTCTTTTTATGGAACGGATAGTTAAAGGTGTTAATGATAGTCTAAGAGTTTCCTTTTTAAAATTTCCAATTTAACAAAAAAATTGCAACAAAATACTCTTAATTTATACTGTTTAAAACATGCATAGAAATGCTAAATGTCAATTTAAATTACACAGATAGTGGAATCTTATTTCTAAACTTCTGTAAACTGAGATACAAATTTATTTCTGGCAACAGTTTGACAGACGATATTTTCAAACAGGAAAAAATTACTTTTAATCTTTTATTCGGTAAATTCCGCGCGTGAAAAAGAGAAAAATAAAATGAAGTAACTCAACTCCAACGACACGCTTGCAAACTGAAGAAAAGGAACGAAAAACTCAATGGCATAAATAGTAAAATGATCGATTTTCGATTACAACAGGGAGTTGCTATCTTTTCAATTTTTTTTCGCTTTGTTTCTGGCTGTTATTTAGAATATGAAGATCTGAACCAATGCTTATTGTATGGCTTTTTTATTATTATTATCATTTTCGTTTTGTTCATTGAAAGACTGGTGAAAAAAAATTAAAAAATGATACTACGTTTCAGCTTGCCACTTTTCAATTTTGGCACACTTTTGAAACTTATTTTTGTCTTTTTTGAAAGTCTTTTAAATACACCATTAAAAAAAATTTTGTTTAAAAAATAGAAAAGGAAAGGAAATGAAACAGCATGTTTTTTTTTTCTTTTTCATTATTTTATTTAATTTTAGAGCGTTAATGTTCTTGGAAATAAAATTTTTCGGAGTGGTGCGTCTATTGAACATGCTTTCGAGGATTTTTTTCAATTTCCACGACACAAATAAAAGTAATGTAGTTGAATTATTGAAGTTTTTAAAAGGGTAATGAATGGGGTTTTAGTATTTTTATTTTCCGCTGAGTATTAAAACTCTTTATACAATACTTATTTAAAAATCCGGTCAGGGTTCTTGAATTCATGGACCAAACTTTACATGCTTGATATATAGATATAAAAAGAATTTTTCGCATAGCAGCGTTGAGTGAGAAATATAAAGTGTTGGCAGGAAAATAGGAAATACTGAGGGGAAAAAAAATAATAATTGAAACACACTCAAATTTTAAACACGCATTAAAATGCTTTATATTAAAAGCATATCATAATCCATGCGTCGTCCCTAATTTTCTTCCTTGTTCCATTAAGTTTGAAAGTATATCATTATTCATGAGTGTGCCGTATTTTTCTCCCTTGACCCATTAAACACGTCTTTGAAATCGAAATCTATATTAAAATAGTCTACTAAAACTGTTTTACAATCTTCGTCAGGCATATCCTAACTATATTTCTCCTTTGTAATATACTGTAGTGCTTGCCAGCCGAATACGAAAGATATCGTCAAACTATTTTCACTTTTGGGATTTATTTTTTTACCTCAAACATGGCGAAAAATCGTCGAAAATTGTAAGCCTTGGCGACTTTCAACATTTAATCTCCCTCCCCGGTATCTGGCAACCCTATTGAAAAATGCAACGAAAATATGTCGATGTCGAAAAATCATGTCCACAGAAATATCCTCAAATTATGTCCACAAAAAAACTCGGCGCGAACGAAATAGCATTCAAGTGTTAAAAAGGGTCTTTACATTACAGCAAGTATCCAAATTTTGTCACCACCAACATCGATAAAGGCCTTGTAGCGTCGAGCTTGTGCGACTCCATACCTTTTCAAAGATTCCATTTGTTTCAGGAGCAGTTGCAGCAGCAAAAGTTCTGCGATGAGGTCCTCAGATTGAATTGGAGTCTCGTAGACAAGCACCATGAAATGTTCCTATTAGAAAATAATCGATGTGAAACTTACTCGACAAGTGACAAGTCCTTCTTGTCTAATCCATCGAAGGTCAGAGGTGGCATTTAGGTTAATGTGCACATTGTTGCGGAAATGAGATGGAGCTCCATCGTGCTAAAAATACATGCTGTTTCATTTTTGAACTCACATTGCAGCGCAAAATAATGTTATCACTAAAGTTTGGCCCATGAATTCGGGGACACCCTGTATACGCCTTGTGAGCTCTTCTTTAAATTCTGTAAAAGCACGTTTAATAATACAGAAAAAAATAACAACTAAGTGAAGTTTGATAAAAATATTTCTTGATCAACTGAGCTACTGGTCGATTGAACAAAGTCCAGCAGCACAAAAACAACTTGGTTCCTTGCGATTCAGTACTGCTTAGTTAGCTTCGTATTATTTAAACTTTACATACAAAATTTAGCAGTCACTGGATAAAGCAGTTTTCGGTAAAAATATCATCTGAATTTCGACAGTAAATTAAACATAACTAATTATGTTATTTATATGCTGCGACAAACGAAAAGTTTGTATCAGTCATGAAACTTTTAGAAACAGTTCTTAAAAATGAAACATTTGGAATATGGTCTCTTCAGAAATTCTTACAGGGCAATTCCAAGAGTACTTTCAGAAATCTTCATATAATCTATAAAGTTTAATTTGTACCACTATGTAGTGCAGTTTGTAAAGAGACTTTTTTTAAAAGAAATCATAAATAATTTCTTGATAAATAAATAATTAGCAATATGTAATTAGGTTACAAATTAAACAAATAAAAAAACTAATTATTAAACTCAACAATTCCAGTTATATTGCATACATATATAAATTATGTAATATAACATTAATTGTTGAGTTTATAGTAATTAGTTTTTAGTTTGTCAAATGTTTAGCCTAATTATCTATTTCTAATTATTTATTTATATCTTGTTGTAACGAAAGTTTTCCGCCAGATTTGCTTGAGTCAGCTCATGCGGTACCGAGCGATTGATCTTATATGTCAAGTTTACACGATGCCTTGCGCGACTAATGGACATGGTACTAAAGTCTAACTCTTTTAGCTAGCTCTCGAGTGGATGAATATTTTATCTTCTTCCACAAATTCTCGTAGGCGGGCCTCATCAGTAGGCCGGCCAGAGCGCTCTGCTTCTTAAATGTCCTTGTCCTCGTTTTTGAACTTTCGGTACCAAATCTACACAGTGTGGTATGATACAACAGTAGTACCTTAAGCTGTACACATGATTCGGTGTCATTCGGTAGCTGACTTTTTGCAACAGAACTGAGAGTAAATGATGGTTCAATCTGGTAGCGTGATAGTTCCATTTCAGACACCTTATACTTAATCATAAAGATATTGTTTTTACAGATTTCACAACACAGTGCTCTAAAACAAGTCTTTTTCTTTCAATAAACAAAAATCGTTTGACAAAATATCTGCAAAGACACCAACGCGAACTGTTTGTGCAGACAATACTTCCAGTGGCGGAAAACTTTCGTTACAACCTAATACATATATACAAACATACACACATATTTTTCCAGAAAAAATATTTAAATCGCATATGTGAAATAATCTCATGGGTGGATAATTTTTATTTTCTTTACGTTCACACTTACTATCTTTATTTTTTAAAAACAGTATTCGTAATTTCTAACTTTTTTAAACGTAGTAACTATGATATCGATGAAAATTTTTACCCCAACAAAAATAGTTTAAAAAAATAAATGCTTATAAAAAAGAATCTTTTTACGATCATGAACATTTTTCATGATGTCTCAATCAATCAGAATAAAAATTTCTTTAAAAAAATTCAGAAAAGTCTCATAAAATGCTTTTTTTTTAAAAAAAAAGAGGAAAGAAAGAGAGCTTCTAGCTGATGAGTTCAGTGAAATAATCGATAATCGATATTTTACTAGCATTTATATCACTAATTGAATCACAAATCTTAAACGAAGGAAAAACTGTAACGGCAGAAAATTAGGAAAAAAATCACTCAGGAATTGAAAAGAAGGAAAAAAATTCTCAAAAGTAGTTACATGGAAGAGAAGGAGCAATTTAGTTGCAGTACTGCTGATCAAAAAATAGCTCTTCCAATTGAAAAATTTTCATCCGTTATTTTGTTACAAAAATTGGCGGTATTTCTTTTACTCACTTTAAATTTAAAAATATATTTTACAAATATGATTGTTTAATATGTTCCAAACTGCCTCTTTATAATCAATTGCAGTTTTTTTAATTAAAACTAATTCGGTGTAAGGACTTGAAGATTTTCTATAATATTTATATATTTCCGTGAGTTAAATTATACGCAAATATGATCGGTAATTTTTCTGAGATTTCTACTAGTAAATCATTGATTTGTTGAGCGTAATGAGAATGAAATATAGTTCAGATTTTTTTTTAAATTATAAATTTGCTTTGTAAAAAGCAATAGCAAAAGGAAGCAATTACATACTTCTTCGTTTGGTAAATATTTAATTTGCTCGCACAATTTTTTCATATAAAATATATTTAGTATCGTTTACATTGTGTGTTGGTTTAACTTTTGAAGAGACGTTCTCTACATAAAATTCTTTAGAACCTTATGTTTATTTTTTATTGCCTTCATAAAATGCGTTTTCGTTATTTCTTGTTGACTAGATTCCTGACTCGAAATTTATTCATGTTTACTAACTGCTTTATGGAAGAATGTTTAATTAATATAAAAAATTATTAAATTACCCGTTAAAAGACGAATCATTTCTTTTTTCCTATAGATTAATTATAAAAAAAATGAATCTTAAAATTGCTAGTTAAAGCAAAATATAGCAAATGCATTTTAAAATACATTATTTCATATTTATGAAGGTCTATACACTAAATTCTCCGATGTCGAGAGTTTTTTTTTTTTTTTTAATAATGAAACAGCACAAATAGGCACACAAATTATCTGATTATTCTAGGTAACTTTTTCATTTCTAAAGCGATCAGAGAACTTTAGCATATGCGTTTGAGGATATTATCCCTAGGGTGTTATCAGAGTTTAACCGTAACCGCTAGTAATCAGCAACAACTGATGCTATGGATCAATCAATGTAAGAGTTGGCATGAATGCAACGCAAGAGCTTGATAAAGATTGCTAGGAAGTTTTTTCCGAGGAATTTTTCTTTTTCATGTAATATACATTTTGATTGTGCAGGTTAGAAAATGAGTCTAGCAAATACAATGGCAATTTTTATTTGCCAAAATGTTTATTTTATATTTTTTACATTAAAGAGTATTCAAACTTTAAACCACACAATATATTTTGAAAGATCCAAAAATATTGAAATATCCTCAGCACTTTTTTTTTTAATCCAAATTTACAAAAGCTTTTGTTCTCATAAAAATAAATCATGCACTATATTTTTTCTCTGTAAATGAACAATAAACAGAGCAAAAAAGTTAATCTACTTAAAGTTCTGTTTGTTCAAGTGAAATTCTCTATTGGAGCCAAATAGAAGTTATTTCGTTTTTAAACAAGACATATTGTCTGAGTGTACCATGGTGATAAAAGTTTCATTTTTAAAACAATTCAGAACTTTTAATTCTATTTGGAAAAAATATGGTATAGCTCACTGATGCAATTCGATTGGAAAACGTTTTGAGAAACAAAATGGCACCTAACAGGATGCTCTGCATTCATTAAAGTCTTATTGACAGCTAATGTGATATATCAATATGGTGTACATAATAGAGAGAAGAAGAAAGTTTAAAAAAAAAGAACTTTGGACACCAATGAGTGTATTTTTTTTGTCTTGCTTTTATTGGCAGTTATTTTTTAATTTTCCCTGAAACATTATCGTCCTTGTTTAACCCCAAGGGAATTTAATATTTCTTGTCTTCTTAATATGATTGTCATTTATAAGTAAAGGAGAGAAAAGCAATTCTAAGATGTCGCCTCTGGGAAATGATATTAGTTTGGGGGTTATGTTATTGAAAAAAAAGAAAAGAAAAGAACCTGAAATTTTTATTCGCTTGAAGTTTGTGCTCTTTCTTTATTAAAAAAGTACTTCGATGTTATTTACGATATAATTTAGGCAGATTATGCTGGAATACTTTAACAGTATTGCTTTATTGTGTGAATGAATTACGAGGATTTTTCAAGAAATTAAGTTTTTTTTTTTAAGTTTCAGTATTTTGTAATTGAACTACAGTGGAGTATTTCATTTTAAAATTGAATTGATTATTAATCTCAGCGTACTACGTTGGAGTATTTCATTTTAAAATTCATTTGATTATTAATCTCAGGGTACTGTCATTCAGTGCATTTATTTTGTCAGGTAGAAACTCTGTGTGCCTGAGCAGAGCAAAATAAATTGAGTGACTTTGTACGGGGACAGTCAAAAGTTGCTTTACATTTTTAAATGAAAATAAATATTTATTATTATTATCATTGATTGTTTACATAATACGATAGTCAATGGGCCGAATTTTAATCGTAGTAAAATGCGCTATTAAACAACGTACAAAAATTTATAGTGCTGCTGTTCAAGTAAACATTCCTTTGTTTTCAAACAGAGAAGAGTCATCATTTTTATTTAGAAAGGCTTCTCTGTAGGCTTAGACGTTGCCTTTTGTTGAAGGTTTCAAAGCACTAAAAGTCTGAGAAATAGTTCACGAATGGAAAACCCGTTGCGCTCATAACCAGGACAGTCTTGATCAAGCAGCCAAGGAAAGCTCCGCTGATTAACTTGAAGAATCGACTTGAAGCTTGCCCTTGAATGTCAAATCAAGACATTCATATACAATATAAGAGTTTTCATGACGATTATGTACATCTACTGATTGGTTGGCTATTCTATAATCAGTAACATAGACAAATTTTCTTGCATACTTACAGCCACATTTACATCTCAAAATAACATTGTGAGTATCAGTTTTAATAACATTTTTTATCTTCCATTTAAAACTTGCCAAATAACATATAACTAGGAAATTTTAATGTATATTTACGTTTGATATAAAGTTGAAATTAATTGAACGTACACAGTAAAAATGTTCAGAAATATTACACATTTATTGCATAAAATTTCCCGAAAATATAGTGTAAATTACCGTCGCTCACTTTGAAATCTTGAATGCGGAAACATAACCCGCATTTCGAAGTAAAATATTCACGGCTTCGAGAAAATCTTTTATCTTGGAGGTTTTACACATGTGCACTTGAATCTTTTTACATTGTAGAAAGCAAGATTTGTTTGCTTTACCATTAATAGATGGCGCCACTGAAACTTAAATTTACAGAAGAAAATAAAATATTGATTATTTTGTGAGTTATTGGGTTTATTATTCCATCCATTGAGGAATACCCTTAGAATTTCAATGAGTCGTTTCAGTGTTCATTTCAACATTTCAGTTAGCTGCGTCAAAGTCTTGTTCCTTAAAGTGCTTTACCCAATCATCTCCCATCCAAGGATCCTCAATTCGCAATCAATAAAGGATAAGGGAATTATTATTTCCATAATTCGATCGTCTTCATTTAAGTATCAATAAAAAATTTATTCAAATAGTGCCAGAAATCAGGAGAGAAAGAAAATTGATTGCCCGTAATTTTTATGGTAATATTTTTTACAGTGAAAGAAGTTTTCTGAACATTTTTTTCCGAAATATACAAAACTGTTTCTAATTACTTTTTTACTCCGGATGCGGAAACATTTCAGGAATATACATAACGTTTGTGAACACTTTCCGCGATGTGCGGAAACGTTCCTCCAATTTTAAACTACAATTGCTGCCCCATATTTTGGGGTAACTTTTCCGTTCTTTAATTAGTATTCAATACCAAAACTTTTGATTATTTTAAAAAAGTATTTCTTTAAAAAAAAATAGACATGTTAAAACTTTACACCAAACAAATTTCTCGATATAATGGATTTGAGTTTCGATCCCAAAAGATAATATGTACATTCAGATGCTACAATAACCAAAGAGATAAAACACTGTCATTCCGAATTTAAAACAAACGTTTGATAAATATTTAAAGCATACGGAAGTGCATTGATTTGAGCAGATTATCGTCTGAATCAAAATATTCATCTGCATTTTACATGAGCCGAGTTTGAGATTCCGTGCATCCACACAGCAAACCTGCTGCCGGCTGTGTTGCATAAATAATCAATAATTCAGAAGTGATCCCTCGCTTACTTACTGCCGCATTTACATCTGAAAACAACGTCATCAGTAGCAAAACTGTCAGATTCCTTCTTCCCTCTTGAAGAATTTTCATATTTCCCCCCAACCTCCGAGTATCTTACGTTCTCTCTCTTCTAATGGCGTCAATTGGTGATTGTCACCGAACACTCCCTTTCAGAATCAAGGTGTGAAATTTATGAGATCTGAGGGCGCGGCCCTATTGAAAATGAAAAGTCATGGGCGTCTTAAGCAATAAAATGTAAAGGAAAAAAAACAGTAAAAAAATGAAATAATAATAATAAAAAAGAGAATCGGGCGTCTTGAAGAATGTAGGTTCATTTACCTTTCAACCCACAAAGTAATGATATTTGCTATAAACGTTCCGATGCTCACTCAGCTTCTATAATTCAACCTTGGAATTTGCTTTCCCTCCTCGTGAATCTCTTAAATTAATGATTAGAGATGTCTTATGAAAAGCAATTCGACCTGTTTGTAAAAAAAACAAAATCAATGAATTTCCATTAAATTATGTGGGAAAAGGATGGTAATTGCCCTTGTTTACATGATGCTGCAGAATGTATGAATTAAAATTTGAATATTTTTCTTCGTGCATTTACAAAATAAGCCTATGCAGGAAGCGGCAAACTTATTAAAACGTCTAGTTCTCTTCTAGTCTTTGGGTAAAATTGACTGCGAAGAAAATATTTGGCTTTGTTCTTTTAAATATCGATCCTTCTTTTAGTAATCTAGGGTGTCTAACAGTAAAAGAAAAATCAGGAAAGTCTGGAGAAAGGCAGGAAAATGGGAAGTAGTCTGGAAAGGTCAGGTCTGGAAAGTCTAGAAAAAGCCAGGAAAATGAGCCCAGGTACGTCAGGAAAATTCACCAAAACAATTAATTTTTCTCCGTAATTTATTTAAATCCTTTTTATTGCCAGACTCCAAAGAATAAAAAATGCTGATAAAGGTAATTTATGTTTAGGAAGAAAGAATGGGTCAGAATATTTGTGGGTTTATGCGATGCCTGTAGTTATTCCACATTCTGCAAGGATGAATTTCTTGTGACAGGATGATCAAATGCTGTCTATGATCAACAATAGAATTTCTCTCTGGATTGAAAGTGTAGTGGAGCTAAATTTAAGTATTTGTGTTTGAAATATAGAACATAAGATTAGGCGCAGATACCAGATATATCACATAAATACCCCAGTAATGCAAGCAATATTGGTTAAATCTGAACCAACTGGTTTCCTAAATAATAATCTTTTACTGTGTATCTTACTTAACATGTAAATTCATAGTAGTTTTTCTATCTAATTTAAGTATATGAATTATATTACAGTTAAAAATTGATTTCAAGTAAGCTATAGCAAAATAATAATTATCAGGGTTTCTATTGACGGATTTCCCAAATTAAATTACTTCTAGAAATTTAGTAGACAACCTGTAATCATTGCCGACTGAACTGAAACAGATATTCTTTTGCAAATCTTCGATAAAAAATAAATAAGACAAATATCAACAAACAAAAATTATTTTTATCGTTTATCATATGATTGAAACGAACCCTGATGATGTGCTAAAAGAACGCCGCCGTTACATTGAGATTGTACAAAAAGTTGAACCGTTAGCACTTGATCTACGTGTGGAAAAGACCGGACGTTTGTTTTACGGTATTTCAGTTTTGGTGTCGGACACATACTTTAATAAATATTTAGGGGAAATTATAGGGTATTATAGGGAAAATATAGACTGTATAAAATGTCTTTATCAAAAAGTATATGACCATAAACACCCTCTATATAACACATTGGAAATCGCTGATGGTGGATGAGTCAGAATATAGATAGTTAAGTTGCAAATAACTGTCCATTTTAGTTGTGCTATAAATAGGAGGATATGTTTTATTTGAGACAGTCGTATAATTACTGAAACTGAGGCTGTGAAACAGTGGAAATTTCGAAAAAAAAAAATCTCAACAATTTGTATGCCTATGAAACTAAAGGATTGAATAGTTATCTTAGTACTTTTGATTATTATTACTGTAGGTTATTTGAACTGCGATTCTTCCTTTTCTTCTACTGCTCTACAGCTTTTACAGGCGAGGGCAGTGTTGCTTGGCTGACTGACGCAATACATCTCCAGTATATAACCACAAATTTGAAGTCCGTCTTAACAACTTTTAGCCCCTCAATGGTTGCATTCCTCTCTCAGGCTTTCATGCGAGTAACAAGAATCTTGAGTGAAAATCCAGTACAGTCCTGAAGTATCTGAGCTATGGAATGCCAATTGAAAACTATCGTTTATGTATAACTTTAAATTTGATATTTGTTACGTCTATTGTTTGTGTATTGATAAGTAAGACAAAAGCGAATGTAATAACACTAGTTCTTCTATCATTGTAAGTGGACATTTCTTTAGCATATTTGAAATATGACTACTAATTCTTACTCTATTTCTTGACTGGCTATTTGTACATTAGAAAATTGAATTGTGAAACATTTATCGTAAAACGGCGGTCTTTTCATCGCATTAAATGTGCTCTCTTTTTTATGTATATTAAACGTTTGCTTTTTAAAATTTATTTAACTTTTTATTACTTGTTAATCATAAAATTAAACTATTTTGCTTAATAAATTAAACTATTTTGCGTAATAAAATAAACTATTTTTCTTAATAAATAAATAAAATGAACTTTAATCTGGAGAATAGGAGACTAAGTTACGTATTTTGATGTGATAACACTTTTTCATGTAATAAAAATTTTCTTTAAGAAATTTGGGTATCTGGAAATATTTTGGTTACTAAATATCAAACCTCTAGGGCAAAAAGGATTTTCTTTATTGTATTCAAAAAATAAAATTGCAAATTTTTATTACCCCTTTAAGATGCTAAGAGTTAGTTAGACTATGCTTTAAATTATGTGAATATTTTTTTTTTCTATTTCTTCTCGATAGATTTGAAACAAAAATTGCACAGTTTTTCTATTTCAAGTTAAAATTTACATAATTAAAAGTATCAGAGTAACTTAAAATATGATATGGACGAGTATTAAATTAAATGATTTGTATTAAAAAACTCTCTTATTTTATTGAGATCTAAAATGAAGTAACACTGGCTTACAAAAATGAAAGGCTAATAAATATACACGTAAGTTCAGTAAGCATTTAGAGTATAACCTTTCACTCTAACTGAAAACTCAAGCATGCATAAATCTCTTCAAACCGTACCGAGATTTTACACGAATTCTAACGAGTTTGCTTTGTCCCGCTGTTAGTTATGGGCTTTTCAGAATGAAGACATTATGCAGTTTTGCCACAACATTAGCAGACGCAGGATAAAGTTTAGTGATTTTAGGAGAATTTTGCGTGGTCAGTGCACCTGGTTCATTAAGGAGAGTTCTGCACGACTCATCGTGTACTCATTAGGGGGTTTAAAAGATCTTGAATCATGCATGACAATTAATGGAGGCAAGAGGAAGCCAGGGTGTTATTAAATAACGCATTTGCGCAAAGATATACGAGATTTTCAGGAGCGTGGTTCAAAACTAGTTAGGAACATTCATTTGCTTGATTAATTTACTAAACATTTTTTTTCTCAGGAAATTAGCCAGTGATATCCTCCGTTTTCAAATACGGATCAGATCAGAAATGGCTTAAGGCAGGGGTTCTCAAACTTATGTAGACCGAGGACCCAACTCTTGAACAAGATTTTTTTCTTCTGTTTTTGAAGATCCCATTCTAATCGTAGGCATTTTACGTAGTTCTTGAACGTGTCGAAGTAAAGATTACTAAAACTATTAAGCTAAAAATATTTATGTCTTCTTATGTGGGTAGAGATATGGGTTAATAGGTTCTGCTCACATAGTCAGCGGATATATAGAAGCATAAAAAAATAAAAAATAAATTAAAAAAGTCAATATCTGACAAAAATTTAAATAATAATATAAATATTAGATAATATTTAAACAATATTGTATAAAAAGCATAAAAATCGCAGAAATTACACATATATCAGAACATAATAATCGATTAATGTTTTATTCATCGCTTAAAAAATATTTTTTATTTATTGTTCCGTGCTCTTTGGCTTTTTTTCATAGTCTTCTTGAACTGCTTGTAGCCATTTTTAATGAATTTGTGGACCTAAAGTAATAGTACGAGGACAACAGTTTAAGAACCTTTTTTCGGGATTTATCGGTTATGTCTGTCTGAAGGCTATATTGCATTTGGTCTGTTCTCAGTATGGTTTTTCAAAATATCAAATAATCTAAGAAGAGTCAAAAACTGGTTTTAAATTATGTTAAAATTAGCTAACGATCTTATGAAATAGCTCACACATAAACAAAAAATATTTCACTACGATCATCTTTGGTAGAAATGTTCAGTTTTCTTCAGCTGTAAAAAGCTCCATGATTCATTACTATCTTCTTATTCTCCAGAGTACTGAATATTTTCGCCTATAAATGGCTAGATTTTGTTCTAATCTCCTTGGAGACTTTTTCACAAAGTAAAAGTAACTATGGATCGTTTCACTATTTTCATACTGTCTGCATGAAGTCCAGAAATAAAGGTTAATTCAATATATACCTATGCTGAAGAAGATTCGAGTATAGTTTTATGCTTGTATGCAGGGGGTTTGCTAAGGCGGGGGGGACGGGGGGAGTCTCCCTCCTCTCTTAACACTCACAAATTCTGTAAAAACTGGCAAAATTAGATGCCAGTTGGTGAACTTGGAATATAACAAAATTAACGAAAATTATAATTTACTTTCTCTTTTCTGGTACACTTGGTAAAATTACACAAACTCCGTTGGCAAAAGTAAAAAGTTGGTTGTATAGTTGCTAAAAAAATTAATAAGTTGGTAGAAACCGATATTTGACATGGGAGTTTATCGGCATCCCCCCCCCCAAAAAAAAAGACAAACAGGAAACAAAAATGTCTTAGCAATGACCCTGCTTCTAAGTTTTATTCAGTGGTAAAATTGGCATTTAAGTTACAACTATAATCTAAAACATGCCAATGTTTATTTTGAAACTTGTTTCAGCTCTTTAAAAATAGCTGCAAATGGTATATAATGCTTGAGACGTATAATCATCAACAGCCTAACTTAGGAGAATATCGAAAAAACAATTTGTATTACCTTAGAATATAAATATCTCCATTTCGTCACTTAGTGCTTCTTGGAAAAATAGGGTGAATATTATGATACTTAAATAACTATTTTATTTTGTTCTTCACACACAAGATAAAGTAATGTTAGAAGAAAGGATATTGTGCCTGAGATATGCTGAGAAATAATTGTGATGTGTTTCTGTGGTCGTCTAGTTATTTGCTAAACGTATTATACTTCCTCACGCTTCCATGTTTGCGGAAAATATAACATACTGGAGCGGCGTTCTATTTCTATTGTTTGTGCTTTGCCGAAAAAAAAGGGCAAATAATAACTGTTTAATGCAAAAGTAAACGTACTGCGCACAATGCTACTCTATAAAAGTAATTCAGAAAATATTTCCCTCCAAAAATATAGAACAGTGTAAAGTATATTTAACAGGAGCAAACTAGTATTGATTATACCTTGGGAAAACATTCAGAAAGATTTCATCAGTACGGAGATGTTAACATTTATGAAATGTTTGCCCCATATTGAAAACATGATAGGAATGTTTCGAATATTATGCTATAGTTTGCACAATGTTCGAAAATTCTCATCAATATTGGCATTTCCACATTTTCCACAAAGTATTTGTTATGTACCATTATATTTATGTATAATTAGACCAGCATTCAAGATCTTGCTTACGAAATAAGTTTTCGCGTAGTATTGTACCAGTGACGACTTGATCAATACTTAGTATTGGAAAAGTAAATATTAGACCCTTATAACTTCAGAAATTATATATTGTGTTTTGCAATTAAGAAATACTGCATGATAAAAAAGAAAATAAATAATTAAAAAAAAACAACAAAAACGGGTGTTAGAATGTAAAATTATTTAAAAACTTTGTTTAACAACACATATAAATGCACTTATCTACAATATGATCATTTCGGGCAGTACAAAAGGTCTGGCTTTCGTCAGTTGAGCTGAAATACCAGCATTTACAAGAGCAGAGAGCCTGGAAATGAAATAAGTAAAATTGAGGCACTTTCCATTTCTCTCTCTCCCTTCTCCCTTCGTTCATCTTCTTTTATTGTCTCTGGTTTCTTATTTTTTCTTATCTGGAATGGCAAATGCCTCAATTTTATTTATTTCAGTTCCAGGCTCTATGTTGCTGTCACGGACTTGGATACAGAACGATCATCAAATAGCAGCACACGAAGGAAATAGCGTCAGCCGCTCAAAGGAAAATACGCGACCCCCTTTTAATGATTAGTTACATTAGCGACGCATAGCAACGGATCTTGATGCAATCAACTAACGCACGTATGCGCAATAATGATTACGACTCACAGCACCAACTTACAGGCAAATTTCGTTTAGGTGTTTTAGACAACGTCAATAATCATCCTATTCATGTCCGTGGCTGTTGTAGCTGCTGGTACTTCTGTACAACTAACGAAAACCAGACCTTTTGTACTGGCCGAAGTGATGACGTCGTATATAAATACATTTATGTGTGTTATTATACGAGTTTATTATTAATTTTTATCATTAATTAATTAATACCTGGTATACACTCGGAATATTTTAAATGTAAATAACAACAAAAAGCCACATGTGACGAATTGAAAATAATCAAAGTATAGATAAATACGATTTTTTTTCAATTTATAATAAAAATGATAGTATGCTTAAAAAATAATGTATTTATTATTTCTGCAGACAATTTTCTTTTTAATCTTAAATGTATGTTAATTGATGCTCACAAAAAATGCACTTATCAATAATGAACTATAATAAAAGCCTTTTACTGCATACGGCTTTCTTTCGTGTCTCCTTTTCTTAATTGCAAAACCCGAAAGATTCTAAAAAACGTTTTATGTTTATTTTTAAATCTTTAATGCGTATAGGCAGTCCGTATTACTTTCTTGAGGAAAAAAACACGCACAACACTACGTGAGCAAATGACTGGATGTTTAAATTTATTTGGAAAAACATTCTTCTGGCATTGAAAGCTAATGAATTCGAGCAATAATAGTTGCATAGGAAATAAGTTCTGCTTTATAATTAAAAGCGTTTTGAAACGATAATAGTCGATAGTTTGAGTTTTTCAAATGTACTTGGTTTTATTCTTTCATGCAAGAATATTTCTGCTTTTCGCTGGATTCACCAAGCTTATTAATTACTCAAATTTACTTTTACATGATGTAGAATTAATCCGCAATTCATGGTTTGTGTGATACTTATGATATTCAATTTCTTTTATTTTAAAACTAGCTGCTTAGTTCAGCGTTGCACGAGATTTTTACCTGTAATACCACATAATTTCTTTTAACCTCCTTCTGACAATTCATTGTGTCTACATCTTCCAATTTTTACTGACATACAACATTTTATATTGATCAAATTTCATTTTGTGTTTTTTTAAGTAAATGTTTTTATATATTTATCAACGATAACTATTAACAAATAAATTCTTTTTTTCTGGAAACATTAAATTTAAAGTTTTTCCTTAGATACAAAATGCTTCGAAAATTTTACACCAGTCAGAAGGTCAATAAGGTAAAATGCAATTTTTGTGCAATGTTAGAAATTTAAAGTAAACAATCTTTGAGCAACTATGCTGTCAGATTAATTCAACACAACAGCAACTGTCATCGTCGGTTGATCCTCGAAACTCATTATACGTGACACTAATATTAAATAACTTTCTTTTTCCGAATTGTTTTCTTTGTTCGGGCGAATTCTTCCAACTCCCTCCCTAACTGGCATACGCATCCTTTACAACCCCCGTTTTGAAAGTAAATATTTACATTACTTCTTAACACCGAGCCTGTTCCTAAAACTTCATCTTCTTCCTTCGTTTCAAACTGAGTAAGGTCACAGGTTCCCTATTTTTTAACCTCCGCTTACACAAAACTAATTGGCTCAGTTTTGCGCCTTTGACGTTCATTTCAGGAGTTCAAATAGACATCCCGCCATGCTTTGAAAAACGAAATTAATCCACCCGGTGCTATGGTAAAAAACTTGGTCAAGACCTGCTTTCCAGTTCTTTTCACACTGCCCTACTCGGGTGTTTTTGAAGAAAGAAGACAATACTTACTGGCCATAAATGGGGAAGAACTTAATCAGAAAATTAGTTGTAAATTTGGAGTGACTCGTCGAAATGGTTTGACAATAATTTCGTGTCTTGGATGACTCACAGACAGAGACTGACTAAGGCATGAGAGTCAGCTGCCTCGGTCACCATTCAAAGGGGAAGCCCCGTATAAAAGAATGTGCCTACTATATTTTGTAGAAATCATTTGTTTCTAGAAAAAAATTCTTCTCTCTGTCTACTTACAGAATTCTCTAAAGAAAGTTATTAAATTTACATTGACAAAAAGTTTTAATGAAAACATTTTGAGTAAAATAGTGACTGTCTGGTCAATATAATCATGTTAGGTGGTAGCAAAGGTCCGTCCTTTTTCAGTTGCCAAAAAGTTCCAAACGTCCACGAGCGTAGAAAGCCTGGAACCTAAGTAAGCCAGTACATCCAGGCTTTCTAATTTTTGTAAACTGAATGGGTATACATGAAAGGGGCCTCACATGAAAAATTTGTGCACGGTGCTATATTGGCTTTTGGAAAGTTTGCAGTAAGTTCGTAACTAAATGATCAGTAGTTACTAGAGATATTAATTAGTATACCTTTGAAAATTTTCTCTTTAAGCACGGAATATTCAATTAACAAAAGTCTCTTGCATAAACCTATGAAAATTAATTAAATTAAATTAGAGATGCTTTATGCCATAACATGGCTTAATCAGTCAGTTTTAAAATTTTGAATACTAAAAGAGTTAAAAATTATAATTTTTTTTTACTTTGAATTGTTTTAAATATTTTAAAATGTTATCTTAAAATAAAATAACCTGTAGAGATACAATTACTAAATATCAGCGTATTTTGATGACATTTATTTACGACATTAGTTTAATTTAGCCAAATGCAGTACATTCACACTTTTATAAATAAGCATATTTACCTTGTTTTATGAGTGTCGTATAGAAAAACTGATCTTTTAAGACAAGGCATCCGCATGCAATTTAAAATCATCATATTTAGATGACTTTTGTAATTTTCTTGGTTGTTATGTAAGCGTGTGTGTATAAAGTGATTTATCTTTTGAAATGTGTTTAGTATTCCTCGTACTTAACACATTTTACCTGTATTAGTGTAATATCAAAAATCAACTTATCAACAATAAAAATGTAACAGAAATTCAGTGTAAGTTTTTTTTTTTTCCCAAATTACAATAGTAAACGGAGGAATAAGAATTTTTCAGTCACTTTCTAAAATCTAAATTGTTCCATTAATCAATGTTTGCATTGCAATATCAGCTGCTTCAAGAAGGGCTCGAAGTATTGCTCAAAGCGGAGCTTCAGCTAAATTTAGTATTTGTTAATTTTTCCAATGGCCAAGCTACTGACTCATAAATTTCTATCGAGAAGAAGGTATTCAGACAAATTCGCATGATATATCGCTATTCTAATGTCATTTTCGAAGACTTATTTTTCACATTGAATTTGGGATTCTATTGCTGAAAGTTGTCAAATTTGAATACAATTTGATGCAACTGTCCGCAATCACTTCGTATTACTTAGAGTCTATTATGTTTTCAGTCTTCACTCATAGAAATATTTGCAACAAAGAAACGTCCACAATAAAGTAGAGCATTCGACAAGAAGTAACGAACGCTGATGCAATGACTAGCTCAACTAGCAGTTACTCGGGGGAGAGATTGCAATTCAAGCACTGGAAAGATTAGCTGTTTTATGTGGCATGCTTGTTGGCTCGTTCGAGAAGTAACATACAGCTAGCTCATAGTATCGTCCTTAAACATTTTATTCAGAAATTAAAATAATAATTCATAGAAAGAAACTATAAAATTGGGTAGCATATTTTCGCATTTTTTGGGCTGACAGTGGAAAGGATAAAATTTATTGATTTCACAGAGAAACTATATTGCTAGGAATTGATTACATTAGCTGGAGATTCCATCAACAGATTAACTCGAATTCAAGATAACACTGAAAAAAATCTTTTGCTGAATAGCAAAATTATCCAGTTAAAATAGCGGCAAAACATTTTTTTGTTAAATTATTAAAACAATTTTGTTAAAATTATTTGGTTACTTCAAAAAACATTTTGTCAAGTTAACCAAACAATTCGGTTAAAATCAACCAAATTATTTGCTTGAATCAACAAAGTTTCTTTGTTAATTTGTGGATTCATGGCTCTTTTAACAAAATTATTTTGTTGATTTTACTATGTTCTTTTTTCAACCCACCAAACCGCTGGTTGAAAGTTCTAAAGGCAAGACTAATTAATCTATTTATTCATCAAAATTTACATTTTTATTTTACTGTTTTTATATAACTACAATTTTAATTCGAAGAAATTTAGATCACGTTCTTTTTTGTTGTTAGTGTTCATAAGAGAGTTAGAGAGTCAAAATCGCTTTTCGGTTCAGGATAAAATAAATATGTATCTTTAATACTAAATAATACCCAAGATTGCAGTTTAATTAAAAAAAGTTTTAAACAAAGCTTATTTCTTTGTTACTTTTTAATGGAGTTGTCTAGTTTTTGTTGCATGTGTGGGCATACAACAAGCTTATAAGTTCGGCGCGCAGTTTCAGATTCAGATTTAATGCTACAAGTAAAAGTTGATATCACAATCGATAGTGAAAAAAAAACGATTTCGTTGATCATTTTCTACTAGTTTGAGAATAGGACTTTCAGGTGACTTACAAGGCGTGAACGCGCAGCCAGTGTCACTGGTGCATCTAGTTTTTGTTTTAGGTGTTCTTTAACTCTCAGTTTTTAAACCGGTTGATCATCGTTTTCAAAGTCAACCGAGTGTAGATAGTTGAAACATTAAACAATCTAAAACAGGAGCTAGTTTATTGAGTTCTATTGCTTGTTGTACAGTTTCTCCGAGAACTTTCTTGTAAAAAAAATTAATAAATAAAAAAATAAAATAAATCCCATCCCCCAAGCAGCAAAGCATTAAACTCTGTGTGAAATCGTTATCAAACTCAAAAGAAACTAAGACTACTAATCAAACCTATTCCATTTTTTTTGAACGAAAAGTAGTGCCACAAGTTGATGAGTTTACGAATGCAAGGATTATCTGATGCATGGCTAATTTTAATTTAGGATCGGTAAGTTTCCCGTTAATTTCTGTATTATACATCTTTGAAATACTATTTATATTCTCTTTTCTCACGCGTCAAAGAGAATTTCTTTCTCTTCACACGTCATCTCTGCCTGCCAGAATTTCAACCAGGGCGCATCAGGCGTCGACAATGTCGGAAGTGATTTTCATCACATCTGACCCAATTGCTTTTGAACCTCTGGGTGCTAAAGGCCATTCATTCATTCTTCACACACACACATACAATATATATATAGATATAGATATATGCATATACACCAAGGGTTAAGCAGTTTGGCTCTTTTCTAATCCCCAAATCACGAGCGGAGTGAAGTAATAGACCATTCAAATTGTGAACTACCATAGCATACTGATGATTTTTCCCACTCCTGAAAGATCAGATATATCCTTATAGAAAAAAAGGGTTTATTACGGATTTTTAACGTATGAGTGTGTTTGAATTTATTGTTGTGAAAAGAGAAAAGATTCAAAAGCATTACGTGTTGAAATGGGACATTTATGAAATAGAGCTATTCAGGACTTCAACAGCATTTTCTGCTTTAAAAAAAGTGTCGCACTTAGAAAAGTTGAAGCGCTTTTTCAAAACTGTTTTATTGTTAAGTTTCGGTAGCTTGCTTACGTGGCTCAGTATTCATGTAGTTGGAGATTAGAGGATAGGCTTAACTTAAAATCCTTTTTTACTTAAGGTATTCGTCTACACTGAAAACATAAATTTTGGCACAAAAATCAATAATAAAATTATTCGTAAATCTTGTACGCTATACATTTCTGTTTCTAAAACCGTTTTCTTTTATCCTACGACGTTTGGAAGGGAAGTTATAGTCATTTAAAAACACATCATCAGCTGTGAATTAACATCATCTAAGAACTTTAAACGCATTTTTCTCAGTTATTTTGACTTTCACATTTTGTGTCACTATTAACACCATATCTCCCATATTAATAAAGATTTTTTTATTCAAATTTTCAGTATATGTTAAAAATATTATTGGCTATGAAATGACTTAAAATATTCGTTCTCACACAAATATTTGCTTCTATTTTAAGGTTTACTGTTGGCATCAGGTCTTAAATTTAAAAAAAATCATTTTTAGTCATGTAATTGGCCATATTTTATTTTCCTGTAAAATTTTATCTTACCTTTCCCGTCATTTCAAATATCATTTTCATATATACCTCTCTGTTAAAACAGAATTAGGATTAATTCAGTACAGCCGTGTGTGTGTGTGTGTACAGTGTTAGTCGTTTTGAAAAATTTTAGTGAAATTTTACTACAAAACCATCAATTTCTCAAAATGCATGACAATTATAAATAATTTTTTGGGGTAATTTTCTTTTTGTATTCTGCGATTTATATATATATAATCTAAATTGTAACTTTAAAAAAATTGTTAGGAATATAGGTGGATACCTTAAAAGTATGCAGTAACAACATTTTGTCACTTGAACTGGGAGCAATATTAAATGCCAGTACAAGGCAATCAAAATTTATGTAATTTTAATAATCTAACCCGAACCTACGTCTTTTTTTTCAGCGAACTTTACAAAGTTAATGGCACAACAGTGATATTTCTCCGCTACGTTAGACATCCATCCTTTCCCTATTGATTTAAAAAGTATGGCGCAATATAATTAATATAATTAATTCACTGATGACCAGTCAGTCTGATTCAGATAATCTGCTTGATGTAGATGGCCAGAAACAAACTGAATTCTTACAATGATTACAATACTTTCATCCATGTTCGATCGTATGCGCGGTTTAAAACATAATAATAAAATTAATTGTGCTCTTTTCTCATAATAATAATAATAATAATAAATGCTTCAGGGGACAAAACTGTGTAGCACTTTGAAGTCAAGACTAGAACATATAGTTCGACATTAATATTGATAAAGCAGTTTGAGTTTTTTTCGCATTAGGTTTTGAAAATAAAAATTCCATTATTTGATTTCTAAAGAAATTGATATTATTGTATATTACAGTACGATGGCAAGTGTAAAATTATTGTAGTTTGTAATTCCAAAATATTTAATCTGGGAGTGGCAATGAAACCAATTATTTGTATCACACTGATTTCTTTAAATTGCACAACACTGTATCCTTAGAGATATCAGCAGTCAGTACATACAAGCATTTTTTTTTTTTTTTTTTGCAATAAAATTTCATCCAGTGTTACTCTATCACAATACAAATTTATTCAGTGTTTCGCTATCACGATAGAAATTTATCCAGTATTACACTTTCACATAACAAATTTTTCCATTCTTAAAAATTCCTCCATTCTTTATAAATTGGTATTTAGCTAATTAATTCTGTAATTACAATCTTGTTCTTTTACTCCATTTATACGTCTACTCTTTCTGTTAAAACCGTGTACCACAAGGTTTATTCTTTAATGAAAGTGAAATTATTCCTCTGGAGTCACATCTGCACATTAACGCTTCATTGACCAAGTGATTCTAGCTTTTAACCAGAACGCTATTTTTTTTTTTCCATCAGCTGCTTGAATATAAATAAAAGGTGATTTTTTTATCACTATTAAGTGTAATATCAGGTTTATGGATATTTATACTATGAAAACATATTGATGAAGTATATTTATTTAGTGGATATAAGAACATCAGAGAAGAATAAATGATTTCTTGAATATATTTATGGAAAATCTAACACCTGTTAATGGATTGTTATGTCGCGAAGTTTTGATGAAATTGAGATAATAAAAAAAACTGAAAATGATCTTTAAATGGTGCTTTAATTTTATGCACTAAATTTATTTTTTGCCTGATTTTTAAATAAAACTTTCCTTAGATGTTTTATGAAGAGAAATTAAGCGCGCATAGCAACTTTATGATTACTTTTAATGAAAAAATATTGTCATGAAATAGTAGCATCATACTGGAAAGATTAAATAACTGTTTGTTATGGTTCTTATTTTTATAAACTTTTTTAACAGTTTTTTAAAGCAATCATATTAGAGACTCAAGAAAACTCGGAAGTTTTCATTCACAAGTAGTACTGCTTATTCTTACAAGCTATAAAAGACAAGACTTATGGTACCTCCTAGAAAATATCTTGCGCCATATTTTGTTGAAATTTCCTGAAAGAAGAGTGAACCAGCTAATTTCTCCCTGTAATTTCCATACTGAAGAATGTTTTCTGAAAACTAAAGCAGAACAGAAATTTATTTATAAAATCTTACAGTACAGTAAAATTGATTTTAAAAAATTCTGATCTTTTCCCCTGTTTCTGACATTATAGATTTGTTTTTAAAACTGCTCAAAAATTGCCCGAAGAATGTAATGTTTTCCAAGAACAGCTCCGTATTAAACACACAGCTGGCTGCACACTTTTTAGACATTGAGATATGGTTGCTCTTCAACGGGTTAAATAGCATAAACTGGTCGTCTTACATTTTCCTTTACAAGCAAACATCAGAAGGTAATGAATATTTCTCTTTTGGACGTGGAATCATAGTTAAGCTAGTATTTTTCCGAATTTCGACTGAAGGATCTCAAGGCTCGTAATTGGGGAACGACAGTTTGGAGGTTAAGGGCCTATCAACGCCGGGTCGTGGGGCGTATGGTTGTCGATTCTCACTCATACCCTGGTTGTAGAAATTTCCTTTCTCTGTGCTAGTAAAACATTCCATCATGCTGTCTACTTTACTCGACGAGGATTTATGAGCAGTTTCTTAAAACCAACCCCACAGGTCCTGAAATAAATATTTCTAAGACAATAATAAATAAATTTTAGTGATACGAATTGTGGAAATTTTGAGATGTCATTGAGTTAATTAAACAGTATATTATTATTATTTAATTAAGTTTACGAATTCGTTGATGCACAGTTACATTATTAAGTGCATATAATTTACTCTTAACGAACTACTTCCACAGCATTATAGATGATATTAGAAAGTTGAATTACTTGCATAAATATTGTATGCTTATTTTAAACTTATAATGTCCTTTGAAGTATGGATCTCTTTTTAAAGAATATATTTTCAATTTTTTAAACTGCTCTTTATGGTAGTGATTTAATGCAAACTTGCAGTTTTATAGCTGTCCGGAGGTAAAAAATATTCATATTTCAAAACGTTCGTTTTACATTTTCGTCCTCGTACATGTTTATATTCTTTTTCTTCCGTAGTTTTAAATTTATTGCGCTGTAAACAACAGCCAATAAACTTCGACTTTTTTAACCGCTGTTGTTTAAGTTTGACTTTCATGAATTGAAAGCACTTGGAAAAAAAATGTATATCACACAATAACTATGAATGCAGTCCGATGACTATTTTAAAATGTTCTTAAGAAGAACATTAAGCAATTTGTAGATGCTTAACTGAAAGAACCCATTATAATACTATTAAATTGGCACAAACCTACGTTTTGAAAATTTTCCAAAACGATTCAAAATATTTTTTGATTTCGGCTTGTCTGTATCTCCGAGCTCAATAGGTGCTATAAAACTGCGTTCCATTATAGCTATTCACCGATTCGTGCTATTGTCACTCGCTATAACATGTAATGTATTCTATCAGAAACCATACCTATAGCATTAACAGTTCTTTGACAGGACTTTTCAAACAATCTGTAGGTAGTCATTCTTTAAGGTATATTTTAGCGATGCAAAATCTATTTCAAACCAAATTAATATAAGCTATTAAAGTTTTTAAAAATGATATTCATTAAAAAAGGCGTTTTACAGAAGCGTGCAAAAGCGCTACATCACAGGACACACACAAAAAAAACAGGTTATTTTTAAATTTTGTGTTAATCTTAAGACATTTATTTATTTTCACGTTCTTTTAAACGTTGTTAGTAAATTTCAGTGATTGTCCCAAAATGTTCAATTTTGTTGACATAATTGATTTTTAAAAATTTTAATTTATTAGTAAATTCGAAATAAAATTCACTAATAATGTATGATCACCATTTCTTTCTACTAACAGCCTGGTCTGAAGAAATGCAACCCAGTAGATTCAATTTATCACGTGTTATAAATAAGACGCGTAACTAGCTTATGAGACATCGAATCTTACTACATTAACGGAAAGCCGCGACGAAAACTTGATATAAAATATCCGCCAGGAGCCAGTCAGCTTACGAAAGGGTTGGTGACATAAGATACGTGTAATCTCCGGTGGATGCATTTCTATTTATTTGGATAAAGAGTAGCGTTCTGAAAGGAGATTTTGTCTCAGATATGTTTGCGCTGATTCTTCTAGTGAGATGATTCCGACGAGTTATCTGGCGATAAAGACGATTCATACTTATTCATGAAATAATGCTCCGTGAAAAATAATAAAAGTGATTAAATGTCAATACTTGCCCCTAATGAAATTAACTATTTATGGGGCGAACTAGTCCTTACTTATTCACAATTTCTAGATTTATGAATATTACACTTAAATGTTTCAATATTTGAAACATCTTATAATCACACAAATATGTATCAGAGTGTAAGAAAATCTTATTACATTCATTTCTAAAATAAGAGATCTGTTTGAAATACTATAAAGTAAGCGTTTTCCAATTTGTTGAGTTATTTGTCTTCTGAGAAAAATACTGAGTTATTAAGCCTTCAAAGCACAATTGTGATGCATGCTTTTACTTTATTTTTATATTAAAATGGCAGTATATTTTTTTCTCTCGTAAATATTGTATTAATTTTTGATACATAAAATATACATATAAATTACTTATTGTTCCAATATCTCTTAATAGACAGCAGAACTGAAGTATTATCTTTCTTAAAAGTTGCAACTGAAATTCATCATTTTCGTCTCAGACAAATATAAAACTGTGTAGCATTTTTAATCTTATAACACCGTTTTTCATAAAGGCGATTTTATTTCTTATTCTTCAGTTAGATGGCTCCTGAAATCATAAATAAAGCATACAATTTCGCTTCAGAAAAAGTGCCTCAATACACAATGTATCCATTCTAAAACATAAAAAAATTCGCTTCTGTTACTTGAATATTTTCTTTATTTTTTTGTAATACATAAACCAACCATTCCAAAAATAATTTTTATTTTGAATTTTTAAAAATCATGACGTGAAGGGCTAATGTAATACCTTAAGGGCTCACGTGAGTAAATTTGCTTTTACTTCAATACTTTTTTTGAGTGAGTGTCAGACAAGAGTTTACAAAAAGTCAGAAGCATTCTAAAGCTAAATTATAATAGTCGGTTTACATGAGCATGTCATCGTGACTTTGTATGAACTTACGTCACTTAAGTGACAATCAACAGGGCATGCTTTTTCTCAAATTACATAAGCGCTTTTCTTTTATATTCAACCTCAAAACATGGTCTTCAAAATATGAACTAAAATTATGTTTAATCGTTTAAAAATTAATATGTCACTGATAAATTAATGGTGGAAAGGGCGTTACGAATTCAGTACATTATAATCAAAACATTTTTAATTTAAAACTATTTCTCTGTGTTCCAAGTTTAACTTCTCACATTAAAACACATTACGAAAGATTTCTTCTTGTTATTCAAACGTGATGACAATGGTAATTGTTACGCTCATGGATGTGCTCTATGTCGACAATTTACCAGGAATTTTGAGCAAATTGTCGATGGAAAAACGCACCCTTCTCTGGATTTTTACTAGAAATATAGGATAATTCAATTCTATACATTTCAAATTTAAGAAACATTCAGCAATTACTAAAACACATGTCTGTTTTTAAATAATTTTATTAAGGAAAGAATTCTAGAGAAAACGCGACCACTGCGACTTGTTATAATCAATAAAAATTATTATTGACTCTGTCTCAAACTTAAATTGTGTTAACATGTTAGATTTCCATTTTATAAGATTTTTTGTTAAATTCATTTTCACTTCATTCAGGCAGGATTTGAATTCCAAGCATCGGGCATCGCATGAATGCTTAGCTGAATAAATATTTACAATGATTTTAAGCACTGAACCGTATAACTTTACGAATGATGAAATAGTACTTTATGCTTTGTTAACTTTCAAATATTTAATAATCGATTATAGGGTTTGTTATTTTGTTTAAATATCAGCTTGTAACTAAATTTGCACTTTGTGTAATTAATTATATATTTATATTGTATAAATTTCTACATAATATGATATATAAATTGTAGAGTAAAATTTTTATTATGATATTCCTGTAATTAAAATACCAGTTATATTTTAAAAGTCTTATACAAACCTTATGGGTCTATACATACCATATCAATATTAAGAATAGAAATTAATAATAATTTAAAAGGAATGTCGTATAGAGAAGCTATGATTTAATGTTATTCCAATAAAGGTTAGGGAAATATACTTTTTTTACCTCATAAAATGAATAAAAATATGAACTCCCCTTTATGTACTTGAGTTAGCTTGGCTCTTAAACGCGACGTTCCATTTTTCATAGTACTGTAGACGACTTTTATGTATTTTTAAAAATTCAGTTTAATGTTTTAGGCAGAATTAAAATAAAATATTTTACAATACAAATATTTACAGGGTGTTCAAAAAACTTTATTTTGAATTCTGTAATTGCCGTGGAAAAAACCACTTGTTAAACAATTAGGCAAGTTAACTAGTATTTCAATACCTTTTGCGGAGTGTATGAAAATCATGTTTTTATCCCCACATTTCTGAGTAATTCCAAATCATTTTTGTGTTCCTTACATCTCCTAAAAGGTCTTTACATTTCTGGGATGCCCTTAATATCTTAATTTACATTAAGAGAACTTTCAACACAGAGCTTGTAAGTATTGTGCAGGAAAAGCAGCTTTACAAATTTCCCACCCTTTGCAAATCAATCAGAAGGTTGATATAAATAATAAGTAAAAGATATTTCAAATAAAATCTACATCATGATTATTCTCTACTTACCGAAGTAAAGGGCCTGAAGAAATAAGCAGGAGCATGAGTCAATTTATCACGTGTTATAAATAAGACACGTAACTAGATTATGAGACATGGAATCTTACTACATTAACGGAAAGCCGCGACGGAAAATCTGATATAAAATATCATCCAGAAAGCCAGTCAGCTTTCGAAAGGGCTGGTGACACAGATCCGTGTAATCTCCGGTGGATGCATTCCTATTTATTTGGATGAAGAGATAGTGTAGTATTTCCATGGAGATTTTGTCACACATATTCTCTTGCTCTCTCTTGCGGATGATTCGGACGAACTATCTAGAGATAAAGGCAGCGTTCGCTGATAGAAGAGCTGGGTCGATATGAAAAGTTTTCAACTTATAAAATTTGCCTCGGACAGATTGTGTTTTAATTTTTCGTTTTCACTCTTGATGCTTTCCATGTGTAGATAAAGTTTTAATTTTTTAATCAATGCTTTAAAATTGAATTAATTGATGTATAAGATCTGTTTATTTTTCTTATAAAATCTGTAAGTTTTGTAAACACAATTTATGATATTACCGTCGCTTTTCAGTTTTTTAGTTAAGTATTGGTTAACCAATGCTTACGCACACAGTTAAACTTCCATATATATTGAAGTATTATCCGGAAAAAATTTCGATATATAGAAACTTCGATCTATAGAAGCATTCTCAGTTTTATCATAATTACTCCTGTAAAGTTAAAATTAAAGCTAATTTTCGTATGCGAAACTCTATTCTTAATTTAAATGCAAATTATATTAAAGAAAGTTAATAATTAAAGAAGAATTGATTTGAAATATTTATTGAGTACTACATACCTTTAGAACAACAATAATCCAGGCGTGGTTACAATGATCACAGTTATATTCGTTTAAAAAACTGCAAATACCTTACTGAACAGACAGTTTTACGTTAAGTTCATCAAAGAAATGTTTACATTTGTTCAGTCCTCTATAAAAAATTCATTAGGAACACTTTCCGCAAAATGAAGTCTACGAAGTATTGTTTCAAACGCCTGTCTCGCATTTCTTTTTTCTATGGGTTGGAAGTGTTTTCAGGTTAATATAGTTTCGCAGGTTGTTCGTTTTCTTTTTCATTTTCTTGAAACAAGCTCAGTATGTCTTTGTCTGCTGGATAATCAGCGACCATTAACTTTTCATCGAATGTCAGGAATTCGGTAAGAAGAATACCGTCCGTAATGTAGCGTTGGGAGTGAAAAATTTCCCAAGACTGGATTTGTGCGAACACGTCTTATTTCCGATTTCCAGTTATACAATACATCGAATCCAGCTTTTGCGAAACAGTTATCATTGTCGATTCAGAAACGTCATTGTCCGACACTTTGGTCAATTCTGCCACGTATATCCTCAGATCAATCATCTAATTTAAGGATTTTTTCATTCTCTAATGTGGAGCTAAGTCGTCGGAGAATGCATTTCGGTAATGACTTTTATTGAGGTTTTTTTTACACCCTGGTCCATTGGCTGCAATTTTGAAGTGGTGTTCGGGGGAATAAAAAATAAGTTAACATTTGATTGTTATTAGGATAGTATTAGGATAGGCCAGGCCACTGATTACAAGCAAAGCAATATCTTTGTTTTGATCATTCATTTTTCTGTTTAATTTACAAATCCATTCTTTAAAAATTTCACTTCTCATCCTCGACTTTCTATTAGAACAATACTCAAACTCTAAAGATGTTACCTTTTCGAATACTGTAGTGTCCTTACTTTTACCTGCTACCAGTAATCGTCTTCTTTGCCACTCATGTTAGCGCTAGCTTACACCAGTACAGTTATACTATTATTACTGTTCTTCCCTCCACGAGAATCACCATCTTTCAAAGTTCGAGTTTTGTTGAATGAACGCCCGTAAGAGTCCCATTTCATCAGCATTAAGTATATCAGCGGGCTGATAACATTTTAGAATTCTTTTCATGCCATTGCTTTTCCATTCATGAAAGATATTTTCAGATGCATTTATACTTTCTCCGGAAAGTTACCTGTTCTTTGATGCTTTGCCTTTTCTAGAATTTGTACAGCCACCCGGAACTTGCTTGAAAGTGATTATTTAAAAATTTTTTAGCATACTTCTGTGCCTTACCTTTAATGATAGGACAAGACATCGGTAAGTTTTGGTCTCAAACGCTCTTTATCTATTTTAACATTGCCTCGTCCTCTGCATCGTAACTGCATAGCTTCGAACGATTTCTATACGGTTCAATATTAGTATTTGCATAGGATTTCATTAAGATATACCGATTTCTTATAGCAGTCGACTACACGTTTGCGGGAACACCAAATTTAGCAGAACTGTCTTTTCTGCGCATTCCGCTACCTACATTCTTCAGCAATTCAGTTTTACCCACAACATTAAGGGATTTCCCTATAAAAAATTTCAAGGCAGTCTATTTCAATATTACCCTGTAAACACACGACAATACATCCACGATCTTATATATTACTCAATGTATCCCCTTAAAAAATGTCTTGCAATTCATCATTTTATAAATTTAGCCTAGTGATAGACAGTACAATATTTCTTAACAACACACTTCAATAAATTTTGCCACTTGTTATTATGCAACTGGCAGATCTTCCTTTTACCGCAAGAAAAAAGAAATTGATGAATTCAAAATCTTTAATATGAGCTGGCGAGAAAATGAAGTTTCGCATTTTCTTCTTTAAAACAGTTCCATAAAATGCAGGAGGAAAAGAAAAGAATATTGTTTTCTTCAGTCTTGTGCTCTCCAAGGATTTACCTTAAAATCTTCAAACGCAATTATTTAAGAGACATTCGGTATTGAGAACTAACTTTGAATGAGAGGGGGTTTTTACACAACACCGTCGCTACTTACCTCAGAGACCGTACAAAAACCAATGAAGTATAAAAGCTAGACGTCTAGGAAAAAAAAAGAGGCGTAAAAAATGGCGAACACGAGAATTAAATAAAGGACACAATAAAAAATTTCTGGACTGAGCCGTGAGAAATACCAGGTGATACTACAATAGAGGCACGGGAATATATTCTTTACTAGTGTCACACCTTAAGATGCAAATTTTTTTTTTTTTTTTTTACAGTTAAACCTTTTTTACTTTTTTTTTTCATTTGTTCTCTTGCTACCTCTAACACTTCTTTTCCCCCTGTTACTTTGAGTTTGTTAGATGGTAAAGTGTTAGAGTAAGGGGTAACGGTGCGGGGTGTAAAAGCATAGTATATGCAAGACGCAAGACCGTAATTTCTTGCAAAAGTTAGACGCTGTTATTTTCTTTGAATGGTTAGCGGAGGGCGTAATTTAAAAGCTGGAGATAGTAATTTTCTGGATTTTTCGTTGAATTATTACAGTAATAATGCGTTCTCGAGCATGGAAACGTGATATTATTTGAGAGAGGCGTTGGAAATTGCAGGTTCAGATTACGGCTAACTATATTTTGAAGAAAATTAAGTAGCAGGGTGGGAAATGTTAACTAAAAGTTATATATATGAAAATTTTCAACGTATTTTGTGGTGTTACGGTTTTATGTCTTTTGGTATATAGGGGAGAGGTGAAATTAGTGCTGCAATATTAGATGATACAATAGCAAAATGTGTTAACAAAACGTTTTTTACTTGGACAGCATAATTTGTATGGGCTGTTTTTCTTTCTTTTTTGTAATTTGTTTGCTTGCTGTTTGAATTTTGTGAGTCAGTATCTGAAAGAGGAAAGAGTTAGAGTAATAAAGACTTTGTATGCAAGATCATACAAGACATGTATGCAAGCATGATATGCAAGACATGTATACAAGATCGTAATTTCTTGCAAAAATTACACACTTTTATTATTATTATTATTATTTTGTACTAATGGGGATGTAGTTTTAATAGAGAGATGACAATTAACTGTATTTTGCATTACATTATTATTTGAATGATATTTGGAACTGGAAACGACGAGATGGCAATTAGCTTTATTTTGCATAAAATTATTATTTGAATGATATTTTGAACTTTAAACGTGATAATACCTTATGGGAGATTTAAAACGAAACGTTTAAATTTTGATTCAGATATTCTACAGGAACTGAATTGGTAGGGTCTAACATATTAATTTAAAATATAAGAAGTTTCTAACACATTTTATAGTTACAGTTTTACATCTGTTGGTATCTTGGATGATTAAAGTTTATATGAGTACACCAAAACCATATGATGTGCTCTAAAAACTTTTAAAAACCTTTTTGATCTTTCAGAATTTTTAGAATCCAAATTATTTAGGTACTTCAACTTATTTTCCTCTGCTTTTTTGTATCATTGGAAGCAAAACAGTTATATATGTTACATGGATAATAAAGAGTACAGTAATGGTAATCAGTAGAGTTTTCTGCTGATATATGAATCGTGCCGAACTGGCGCTTTATAAACACAGAGTAACTTTCGCAAAAACTAGACGTTGTTTTCTTTATGTGCAGTTAGAAAATAGCATAGTTAAAAAGGGAGTCAGATTATACGAGGATTTTTTTAATCGAAATATTGTTATTTGTTGAGTTTTTTCGTAGTGTTTCGTTATGAAGTATGGTTATTTGAAGGAGATGTTCCCATTTTGGTGGATTATACTCTGGGAAGTGAAATAATATTTTGTTGTGGCATTTTAGGAAAAATTGCCAATGGGAAACGTTCTATCCCCTTTTAATAATATTAGATTTATTCATATTTATTAATAGTTATTGGCCTATTTTTGAGAATTATATGAAAACTGCACAGATTAATTATGTACTATCTTATTAAGCAACATGATTTACTGATTATAGGAAGACTCATCTACAATTAATTTGTAAACTCGAGAACCAAATTCAGAGTCAGATATGTTTTACATGCGAATACCCAATCAAAAATTTAAATCAATTGATTCTCTATAGTTTAAATATATAGAGGACCTTTTTTAGAGTGTCCCGATAACGAATCTAAGAAAGTTATCTCAAGGATGGAAGCAACTAGCTTAAAAGGGTTGATGTTTGCCTCTCTGGGCATCTGCCCAGATTGCTCCTTCTGGCTTGCAATAGAAATTCTACCGCTATGTTATGCTCGTTCACAGTTTTGCCAAACGAGATGGGCTGTGTCCCCAGATAAAGCACGCTGCGAATCCTTGTTGATGGATGGCGCTCCACCAATTTGAGGCCCCGCTAACATCCTGTTCCCGCGGTGGAAAATCATTTTGGTGACACCTTGGGTTGTTTGATGCTTGCTTCACCTTTGCCCTCTCGTCGAATGATAATATAAAAATCTGTTATATAAGATTCGTGCATTGAAGCGACAAAAGAAATGTCTCGGAAGATGTATTAAGGGACCGGTGGAGGGAGCTGCGAATAAAGTGAAAGGAATTTGGGACTAGAGAATGATGCCGTGAAAAAGAAAAAAAAAGTCATCTCTTGATAGGTATCTACAAAAAGAGTTTTTTTACAGGTTGGCATTATAAAGCCCCTATAGCTGTACCATAACGCTTCTTTAATCCTTTCAAACCCGGTAATCACCATGATATTCAATAAATTTTCAGTTTATTTATTTTTAACGTTAGGGGTCATCTAAATGTTGGTTGATTCAAGAAAAACTTAACTACTTTGACCGAATAATTTTGTTGGGTTAATAGAGCATTTCCTTGAACCAATAAAATATTTCTTGCTGTAACAAAGTTTTCGGTAAAACAAAAAACAAAAACAAAACAAATACAAAAAAAACCTAACAAAATTTTGTCGAGTTCAATAAATCATTTTTTTCAGTGGTGTTTATTTCTGTTTTTCGTTACCACTATGGAGTTTTGTAAATACGTGCGAGAGTATATTCTTCGAGGCATCCCTTGAGAGAAAATAATAAAAATACAAGATTTTTTTAATTCCAAAGTATTGAAATAACTATTACTTGTCGAAAGGCTAAGAAATAAATATATATTCCTATCTCAAAATATTTACTCGTCTGTAAACCGTAAAAACTATATATTTTAAAATTTTCTTATTTCCTTTGAATGCTTTTAACATTACAAGAAAATATTGTCACACTTCTTTATGAGTTTTCTATGAAATCTCATAAAGATTAATTGTGTGAATGTGTACTCTCAAATATAACGAATCCCCCTGAATTTATTGTGATAGAACTAATATCTTAAATTAAATACATTTTGAGAAATTAAAAAAAAGTTCAAGTAGTCCTTTCAACATTCTAAGTCTAATATTTTTTGAACTACACAAAATACGCTATTAGTTTTGGCGCCAAATCTGACGATATTTTGGCAAAAATCGCCAATCTCAATTACAGTTGGCGAGATTTTGGGCATGGCCCAAATAATGATTAACTATAGGCATTATATATTGAAGATGCTGCCCATTGGCCTTATGTATTAAAATTCTTTTGGGTAGTCCTATAAATAAACTATCGAGTGGATTGAAACCAAAAAAGGAGGTGCATAGCTAGATGTTACAAGAATCTTAAGCATAATATTTCAGCATTCTACCGATAATAGTTTTTGAGATACCGATAATAGTTCGTACTAATAATAGATTACCGATAATACTTCGTACATATGTATGTACGTACAGATGTAAGAAAAAACTAGTCAAAATCGACTTGCGGTTGGTCAAAATGGATTGTACATGTGCATGCATATATACGAACACTCTCAGAAAAATTCGTCTTTATACACTAACTTATTCCTCATTTTTCAACGAGTAATTTCCATCCTCCTTGAAAACGTAATATTTCCGCGAATTCTTCTTCCCGAAATCTGAAGAAAAGGAAAAAAAATTCGTTCAAATTTCGTCAATCTGGAGAAGTTTCTTCAATTGACAGGAGAAAAAAAGAAACGGATATTCGTCAAATAACGGAGTTATTCCAGGAATAATTTCGTACTCCTTGGAAACGTAATATTTCCATGAATCCTTCCCGAAAATCTGAAGAAGAGGAAAAAATTTCGTTAATTCTAAAGAAGTTTCTTCAATTGACAGGAGAAACAAAAGACGGATATTCGTCATTTAACGGAAATATTCTGGCAGCACTGATTGCTGCAAAATTTCCGTGAATTGAAGAAACAATTTTTGAGAGTGAACATACACACATGCATACATTGATAAGTCACGCAAGACTCTTTAAAGTAAATTTAGATATAGTAAAAATCGATTTTTTTCATCAAAATCTGAATACTTAATATTTTCGCTTTCACTGTACATCCTTTTACTTCGTAAAGAGAAGTAAAACTTTGGAACTCGTCAAAAAACTAGAGTTATTTTTACATTAAAAAGTAATATTACAAACTGAAAATGCTATGAGCATGAAGATCGGCGAAAATAAAAATGTATGACCATGCTTGTACTATTAGGATGTCAGTTTCAGCAAAATAAAAAATATTTCTATTTTGCAGCATAATTTATCTTACAGCAAGCATCGGCTATAACAGCTTAAAGTTAAATTTCAATGCGGAAATAATATTTAAAGTTCTTTTACAGAATCTTTCAAAATAGCATCAATAGTGGTGCTTTTTCTTTAGGTTATGCTCAAAATCTCGCCAAGCTTGACAATTATGCATCGTCATTACTGTTCGTTACATTCGGTGTATCGCGAAATTTATCACGAAAAAAAAAATCGTGTTGAAAAGAGTTCTATAATCGATGCGTTAGGCATAATTTATATGTTTGATTTACATTTCAGAAAAGTCTTCAAATGTAATAGAGAGAAAGCTGACCGATGCCATTTTTATTACGGCTCGATGAGTATGGCATGGAAAAGTGTGCAGTTCTTTTTAGCTTAGAATACTACTAAATTTGGCTTTTGGATTGATTGCGAAATTCGGAAAAAGGAAAGAGATTCTAAAGCAATTATTCGCTTTAAATAAAACATCACGGACCACTTATTACCAGCAGACCACAAGTTGAAGATTCCTAATCTAATGGCTATGTTCTTCTTTTCTTTTTCTTTTCCGTGTCTTTTAACTCACCTATTGTCGGTTCCTATTGCTTCTGTCTGCGGCTCATTCTGAGGTTATTTGGACCTTCAGGTGTTACTGGGCCAGCCAAAACCCCTAATTTTCCCTCCAGACCTCAAATCATTCGGATAAATAAATGAAAAAGATACTATCCGCGAGACCGGTTCTAAAGTTTCTTTTAGTTATTTGGTTGTTTTTCCATGTGACTGTAGTAGTTGTTTTTTTACACTTCTCCAGCGAAGGTGAAGAGCTTTTTAAGAGTTAGGCTTTTCTGTCTACTTGTATTATCTGTCACAGCCACGTGAATATGTTTGGATAACAGGGAAATTTGTTTACGTTATTGACATTTATGTAGAGGAGCAATGTGCTATCCATTGAAAATCACGGGCAAGGAATTAACAGCCTTTCTCATACCTTTAGTTATACAGAGAGTTGCTAAAATTGCGCTTTAATTCCTTTCAACACTTTTCACCATGCTAAAAATGTTGAAGATTTCAGTTTATCTATCTATGTGTACTCTAACTGCCGTATCCAGGTGTTGATTTCTACGTAATTTACGTATGTTATTGCTACGGACTTCACCTTGCACCTTATTGAAAATATTGTGCATAACATTTAGATAAATAATTTTTTTTGGAATTTACCCTATACTGCAAATACTGCAAAATTATTATATAACAGCTAATTAAACAAGGTTTTCTGTCGAAAAAAGGGTACATAGCATTTACGGTCTTTTATGAGAATAATCACAAAATAACTCATGGATTTTATTTTTTAGGGGGATTAATTAAAATAATAGTTTTGTGTATTTTATCTGCTTTAACGTGTTTATATTTTGAACAAAATTATAATATTTTATGGAATAAAATAACAGAGTTTATTACTACAGTTTGTCAACATGTCTTTCTGATTCGAAATGTTACGAAATTTATGTGAAAGTACGGGACTTTTTTTTTATTTGCTCCAGCTTTGTCACCTGCAGCACTTGTGTTAGAAATTCTTCTGAAATGCATGATTTGAACTTGATTTATGTTTCGAGGTAAATACTACATCTGGTAAAAATGTAATGTAATGCAAAAACTAATTAATGGTAAGAATCGATTGTCCATACGTACTGGTATATAGGAATAAAATAATCGAAAAGCCTTTTATTAATCCTAATTCCGTTCATTTTTCCGTGCGGTGTAGTAGGATCTTCTAAATTAGCTCAAGTGCAATTTATGTAGCAACCCATAGCAACCTACTAAATAAAGATAAGTTCGTCGATTCCAAATATTTACCGTTCTATTTAGCCCTTAAATGCATAGCGATGCATTTATTCATTTGAGGCATTATTAGAGTACAAGCCAAATTTCTTAAGTCAATTTCACATATAAAATATAATTTTTAATAATAATCGTTTATATCGCGAATAATAAACATTTCACATATTTCTTTCAAACGGCATGTTTGTGAAAAAAATTAATTAGTCATTGACAAAACTGATATAGAAAATTTAGCTTACACTAGCGGCTATCGAGAGAACGTCTTTAAAAATCGTGCATTTAAGGGTCAAGGATAAAATATACTGTCACCTAAAAAAAGTTAATAGTAATAATTATTAAAAATTTTATTTTTACTCTGTGAAATATGTTTTTGGTAGGTTAAAAATATGTTTGCTAACGACTATAGCACCTAGGGCAAACTTAATGTACATATGAAATATAAAAGAAAGAAATAATAAAAATACATTGAAACGAAAAATTTTCATTTTCGTTTGAAAAGAGATGCTTGCTCATGCAACAAGTTTGGCAGTGTACCAGTCGGTTAAATTTGGTTTCCGTCAGAACTCTGCAAGTTAAGCAGCACCGGATTTGGTAAGCACTTGGGGGTGAACACCTCTCTCGATAGAGTCGGATGTTGACCGTGTACTGTAATATAGCACATAAAATCTGTCCTGTCTTTAATGTCCTCATGTCGAAATGATATCTCTTGGAGTGCCAATCTCGGTGCTCGGTCTCTCATTTGGGATGAGTTGAAAATTAGGAGGTCACTCATAGGGGGCAATGCTGACCTATCTACTAAATGTCCAACCAACATTTGATGAAATAACCAACATCTCCGGCCAGTCCTGCCTATAATCGGCTGTTAACCTAGACATTGGGATGAAAAAAAAGGTTATGTAATAAAAAATCTACCTTAAAAAACATTTTTTAAATAAATTTCAAAGTTATTACTGATGCCCAAATATAGGATTTTGTGGTAATACTTATTATATTGCACTGTAACAACAAAGGTACTTAGAAATACGGAAAATGTACTCACTCCGAGTACTTCGTTATTTTGTAATAGCTCCGAGTACTTTATTCTTAAATTTAAGCAACACATGTACTCATTTCTTGAGTTGTAATTTATATTTAAGCAAGTAATGTACTCGTTTATGTTTCAAATGTACTTAAAAGGTACGAGTACATTAAAATACTTATTTTTAAGTACTTTCTTTTTAACAGTAAGTCAATTCAATATCATAAGCCATATAAAATGTAATATAAATTAATGCAAGATAAATTTATTATATCTTTCAGTGTGAAAGGAAAATGTCACGTGAAATGTATTAGATTTTTAACTAAAATAATGTGACTGCTTTGACTTAATACTGTAAGATGAAACCATTAGATTTCTTATTCAATACTCTAGAGAATATTAAAATAAATTAAATATTCTAAAAAATTAAGAGTAAGATATGCTTATTTCATGAATCGCTTTTATTTTCTACTTGAAAAAAGGTGGAACTTAGAATGGGATTAAAAATAATTTTGTGATTAGTAAATACTTTTTGATGCAGTGATAAATAATTCCGTTTTTACTATTTAGTTTGTTTTATATGCGTGTCTGAAATAAACGTACCTGTTTTAAAAATGTAATATTTACGTTCTTAAGCGATTTATGTTTGAGAAGAATTTGTTTGACATTTTAATTCCCTTGAAACATACCAGAAAAACACATTTCATTTCAATTGTTTTATGCAAAAGTATCATATTTTAAATACATAACTTAAGCATCAATTAAAAGCTCTTTTATATGGGTAATATAATTATTAGTTTTTATTAATATTCCTTTTTTTAAATGGATATATATATATATATATATATATATATATAAAGTTCTATTCTATAAGCACTTTACATAGAATTATTTTCTCACTGTGTGTTCTTGATGAAATAAAATAATTCGTCTTGAAAACAGCAGAAAATATCTTACCTCCGAGAATACAGAGTTTCGTACACAAGACATTGTAACTTTTTGTACGTTGTATACTATTTGGTAAAAATGCATTTCTAATTACACATGTATAGTTAGTTCTAAGGGAAGGGAACAATGAAATGCTCATTGTTATCAAAAGGAATTTGTACTTTTTCTGTTTTAATATTATGAGCATGAATAATTTTAATTGTAATTTAAATCAAATGAATTCAATTTTTAAAAGCAGCTCTTAACGTATTATTTACCCCGTTTTGTTTATCGAATTACGGAAGCAATGTACTTGAAAAATCAACTTTTCATAAAATATAACTTAAAACATAAGAAAAAAAAAAGACTGAATTCCTTTTTAAAAGTTTAATTCATTTTTTCCTTTACAATGGTGACCCTCTGCCACTACTAAGTTGTTGGTCACTTTACTATGGAGGTACCTGGTCTAGAGTCGCTTCCTATGAAGGGACGGACGCAATGACAGCCACGTCCAGTCGGGGATCGAACCCCAACTGCCGGGAGTTGAACCCGAAACCGTAGTACGGTGCTTTAACCACCATACAACCTGGTCGGCAATTTAACTCATTAAAAAAGTGAAACAACATGCGTAAAAGTTAAGGAAGTCTTTTAGAGGGAATCAAGTGCGGAGGTCTACAGGAAAAATATCCCCACTTTAAAAGTTTAAGAAAAAAAATATTTACTATAAAATTAATTTAAAATGTTGTAAAATAGCACACCTAAAAGAGGTATTTGTCAATATGATAAGTGCTGTATAGGTACAAAAAAGTATGCATAGCGAGCGACAGCTACTTACCATTAAAGTGTGTCAATATTGTCTTCTCTATGTATTCATTTTTCTTATGAACTTTTCATTTTTTCCCTAGACAACTAAATTGACGACTGCGACACGACATGATTTTCCATGTATAATAAGCAATCAGGTGGGAAAATTTTTGCGTCCAATTATTGTCTTGGCCAGAATGGAAATGCATGGCTTTTTTAGAATTTTATTGGATGTTCGCTTATATAATAATATTTCTTCCTTTATAAAACACATATTTGATTCGAAATAACATTTGTAGTTTTATTCTTTAGTGTTTGTGGTTTCACTTTATTATGGCTGCCGTGACAATAAATTAAAAATTTTGTTTTGGTTGTAAAAGAAGTTTTTTTATGAGGAATATATAAACTCAAACTTTAAATAATAAAATAGTATAAGAAGCACTGAGTAATTAAAAAATAGTTTTATTTAAAAGTTTTTTTTGTGAATCGAAACACGAAAATGCTGTAGTGAAGAATAAAGTTTTGTGAAGCGTAATTATGATTTAGGGATAATGGGAAAAAATTAAATGAATTTTTTTTTGGACTAATTGTACTTAACATGAAAAAATTATTTTAATGCTGTGCTTATTTTAATGATTGTATTTTTCTTTCAGGTAAGTGCCTTTCTTTTACCCTGTATATATCTGTGGACTAAATTTTTTCTACAACATTGGTGAGTAACTAATGTTTTGATATTTAAAACTAAGCTAATCGCTTCGAATTTTACATGTTTCAAAATTATATCAATTCCAACGTGGACTATGTAGTATTCTATTAAACTGTAACAATTCATATTTATATAAAATGGATGAAGTTTTCTAGATTTTTTGCGGTACAATCCTTTTAAACATTGAAATGGAACGGATATTTTAGTACACAGGTGTAGAACTTTCATGAATGCTTGATAATATGATATATTAGTAAGGATCATCCATAACAGATTAAAATATTGAATAAAATAAATTAATAATATAATCTAAAGGAATTACACACAAATAAATTTAAAATAAATTCTAGTTCCTTACCTGGTATCTAATTTCAATTTGTGTATCGTCGAAAAACAAGATTATTAAAAATGAAATACATTGATACCTTGGGATTCAAGTTTGATTTGTTTATTGACTGAGATCGTTAGGCAAAGTACTAGCATCTGGAATCGATTTTTTTAATCTGAAATTAATTGAAATGCCATTCATCTGTAGCAGGCCCAAATTAAGACTTTCAATTTTTATATAATAACTTATGTATAATAAACAAATACTTTACAGATGCAAATTAAGTATATACGTACCGAAAACGGAAAATCTGAACATATATACATTGAGCAGAGTCAGTTAACATGGTATAAAATAACTTTACACATGCATTTTAAATTTCTTCTTCAATAGTTTTTTTTTCTTTTTTGACCTATTGTAGAAAAAAAAAAACAACTTTCAGTCCCTTGTTCTTTAAACAACTTTGTGAATGGTGTATTGTAAAGATTGTGACGTCACGGAAGATTGTCTGTATCCCGAATTCCAATTCGTGGCTTCAGTAAAAAAAATGACCTAATGACAGATCTTACCCCTAGAAACTAACACGCTATGGCCATCGTATCGCAATGGCTCACTGTATTACAAATAAGGTTTATCTTTTTTATTTCGGACCATCTTTACGCTCCACGTCTTCGAACATTTAAACCTTGTGTTCTCAAAATGATCAAGGGGAGACAAATAAAACACTCGTAGAAAAAATAAAGTTATTCACAAAAACTTCTCATGTACAAAGTTTTTAAACATCACACACTTCACGTCTTTAACGTTCAAAAATCTAGTCTTTTTTCCCTTTTAATTTTCCCTTTTTCCTGTACATATTTCATTAATGTCTCCTATTTTTATTTATGGACGTCCATATTTTATTTATATACCAACTTGCATATACATGTGCACACTTATCTCATCAATATGCCTCCAAAAACAACCGGAGTACATTCATTTGTTGCGGGAAAACTGCAGTTTTTTGCCAAAGAAATCGAATAAAAAGAGCATTCATGAATCGTGTATGTAATAATTTACGCATCGGGGTTGGTAGAATATCTAGAAATATTTCAAGGGGAAAATATACGCGTAAACGAACATCATCTTTCAGCAAAACACACCATTAATCCATAATGTGTTCTCATACCGATATTTGATTTAAAATAATGACTACTCACCGAAACGAAAATGCGTTTCTCTCTCTTTTTCCGTTAACTCTACACTTCTTCGCGTTGTGAAGTGCCAGGCCGCTCCGGCAGCCATATTTGGGCTGGTTCATCATAATCATACAGTTAAATCTGTCTCAAACAGAAATCAATTGAGGTTCAAACATTTTTACCGCAATAATGAGGGTTGATGAATAAAGGTATATTGGAGACCGATGGCTTGTGACCAGGAATTATTTTGCTTAACCCTTTAACTCACAGTGCTCCCGCTCTGTGCCGGCATAGCCAGCTGCGTCAAAAAAGGGTCTCTAGATCTGTGGCACGTGATGAACGTTTCGATCGTACGCCATCTTGCTGGTAGTTAAGTCGAGCGATGGCAACGGCTGCCCTTTTTTCAACATTGGGAAAGGGTTGCGCCTCAAAGGGTTAAAGCCAGGTTTCCGCTTAGTAAAGGGTTCGATAAAGGTTAAGTTTTGCTATACCATGAAATAGGACATTGTTCAAGACATATAGTTAGCCTTTTGGGGGGTAGAAAGACTCTACAGCCTCTACACAACCCGGGCGGTCACGTTCAAAAGTAAAACTCTTACTTGCGGTCAAACCTGTCACATGCTACTTAATTTATTCGTTGAAATTCAGTGATATTTGTTAATTTCAAAATATTTGGAAAAATGTATTTAAAATTATTTAATTAAAAAGGAGATTTAGCACATTACGAGCAAATGTAAATAAATAAAATCTTCATATTTTAAATTTGCACTATAGGGCTGTACATCAAAAGTTTATTATAATACGCGCTTTGGTACTACTAGTTTTTCTCGTTCCATTATGTTTGAAAGTGTATCATAATGTATCTGTTGGTACCATTTGTCTTTCTTGTTTCACTTTAATAGAAATTATATCATTATCCATGTTGATTTATCTGTCCCCGTTCTATTTTCACATGCAAACAATATTTTGATTAAACTGAAGAAATAAATTTGATCATTTTTTTATCATAGGGGGTAGTGCTGTCCGCCCACTGGGTGCTTCCATAATAAAATGGACAGTAACTAGGGCCGTTGATGGCAAAGGCTTGTGGCCAGTGCCTGCCCATTAGAACAAAAAAATTTTTTTTTATCATTTTTATCCGTTGCTTATATCCTAATGCAGTCGAAAAATCGCCTAACATGGCAACCATGATGCCTTCATATTTTAAAATTTGAAAAAAAATCCCCCCAAAATTTGGCAATTGACCACAAAACAGTGGATCTATATTCGAGGTTCGAAGTTAAAAGCTCTCCATTTAAAACTTCATTAAATTAATTAAATAATAAATAAACAAAATAAATAAATAAATAAATAAATACCCATCGTTTTTTTAGATTTCTTCTTGTAATCGTATACGTTCTGCCTCGAACACCAGTTATTCAAGAACACAATCATTGATTCAAACATACTATATGCGTTTATCACGCAGAATGAATGGACACCAATCCAAGCAATGTGCAATACTTAACTATACAAAACTCAGCTTACCTTATCGAGAAACGGGACTTCAGTAATAACCGAAAGCTGAATGCGCATCAGAAATACCCCGCAAAGAACCATAACCGCGCCTGCAGAAAATATGGAATACACATCGCGGCGTAACGATCCAAAAAATGATCCTACCATTTCCCAAGATATTCGACTTTTGCGCATGCATAGATCTAACCATGCATATACGGAAGATAAAAGAAAGTGAAAAAAATAGATACATATACATTTATATAGAAGCAAGAGAGCAAGTCGAAGTCGTAATGTCACAAATGATACCATCTCGGACCAAAAATAAAAAAAAAGTGAACATAAGTCTACCCAGAGAAGCATCAAAACGGTCCCGAGGTTAGAGCAGGAAAAAAAAAAAAAGTTTGTTTTAGCGTGTTTGGGGCATAATGCCTGCCAGGAATTTTTATGAACTGGTTTTTTTGGAAAGTATAAAGCCGGGATCAAAAGATTTCGGGGGAAAAAGTACATCACGCTGAAGGATTAATTGTATATGAACAGGCTAGCTTGTAAAAAAAAGTTTTCCAAACGTATGGCATCAGTGTATTGTTCTGCGAAGTGCATAAATATTTATTAACACTGAATTTGATATTTTCTGAGAGTTTAAAAAATATATGCATAATTTCTTGTAAATATAGCAATCTGAAAAGTATTTTATTTTACAATTCATTGATTTATTTTCAAAAAATCATCATTCCCACTGGCTTTAATCCCACAACTCAAACACACACGTTAAAGTTAAAGATGTCGCAACTTTTGCTATTAATTTTAAAATGCTACTACATTTTTTAATTTTTAATTTTTGCTTCATTATTTTAATACTGTAAATGGTAATATCTTAAGGAAATTTAAAGTATGGATATTGGTTAATTGCATTAGTTCCAGAGAAAAAAAAATAAAGAAGAAAAAACCATGCACAAGAAAGTGGAAAAAATCATAAGTAATGTCACATTTGATTTAGTTTTCAACGTATAGCTAATTCGATCTTAACTGTTATATAATCTCTTTATTGTTTTACAATCTTTTAATTGTTATACCCAAGAATGTTACCCCCAAGAATGCACTTACACAGTGCAATAGGAAGTAAAGTAATAGTTGTTCAGTTTTGAGAACAAGATGGTGTTTTATGTTCGCTTTCAGTTCGTTTTTGAAAGTCGAGGAAAACGAGAAAAAATTTTATTTTTTTATTTATTAGAACTTAAACTATTGCTACGTTTTTTTGGAATTATTTTATTTACTATAGTTATAGGATAATAATCAATCGAAAAAAACAATATCAATGCCGATGGGGGGCGGTTAGTCCGGACCCCTTGGACCCCCCCTTGTGTGCGCCACTGAATTTCAGTTATTGGAACAGAAATAGGTGTTCACATAAACAGCTTGAAATATAGTTTCAAAATTTTAGCAAAATGTAAAGTACATAGACTAGTTTACAGCAGTGTATGAATCTCAAAATCGATATTTTCATCAAATTTTAGTTTGGAGGGGGGCAGCTGAGTCCCCTTAAAAGAGTACAAAACCGCCCCTAGCACTTCAGACAGACTAAACGTCACGCAGTAATATTCGAGTACAACCGTTTATGGGCTGATAAAAGAAATCTGCCGTCCCCAGAACTCAATGGGATGGAGATATTTTTTGCGTACACCTTTCACTGTTTTCTCTCTCTTTTACTACTACTGTTTCCAAACAATCTCTCTCTCCGAAACGCCCTCACCAGATGGTCGAGTGCATTATGAGGACCATTCACACTTTTCGATTGTGGCGCACAATTGCGCCGTACGGCATCTGGGTCTCCGAGCAATCATTAAACGGCCAGGGTCATTGGGAAAAGGCTTTTTGTTCCCGCCTATCCCAAGGGCAGGCATTATTGTTGGTGCTAGAGGTTTTCTGAAATATATCTATACATATATGTAAAATTACTAAAATTACGATGTATAGAATCCTGTCATAATACAATTGTATAAATATTATGTTTAGAGACAGATAGTTTTGCGACTAATTTCGATATTTATAAATTAAATGCTCTAAACAAAGCAGGGTAGACCTTCCTGAGCATCAAATCATTATCAACATCAACAATAACAATAATAACAACGTCTAAACTTTAAAATAATACAAAAAGATTGATATTTAAGAGTTAAAATTAATAGAGAGGAGAAAGTACGTTAAAGTGAACTCTTTCACTTTCCTGCCTTTGTGGGAGTAGAACTTTTTTTTACTGCATAAGAAAGTGGACCCTTTGTTATAACCCAAAACGTTGGTACCGAGCAATTTTATTATATCCGTGTGTTATTTACAAAGTTATCTATTAATTTTACCATTAAATATTAAAATATGTTGAATCGAAGAGAAAAAATAGATTGAAATGTCTATATATACATAACGATAAAATTAAGATTCAAGTTTCATGATTTATTAACCATCTATACCAGTTGGATCATTATTAATTTTACCATAAAATATTAAAATATGCAAAATTGAAAAGAAAAAGTAGATTGAAATGTCTATATATACATAATGATTAAATTAATTGAGATTCAGACTTAAGAAGGTTTCATGACTTATTAACTGTCTATACCAGTTTGATCACAAACTACGAGGTACCACAGGAGAGAAGGGGAGATGGGGAAATGGGTAAGGTATAACGGTAACATAACTGTTAGAAAACTGTTAAGAAACTGTTAGAACTGTTAAGAAAAAGAGCGAATGGTTCATTCGTGCATGGAAGGCAAATGATACAGTAAGAATATCCTGTTTTTAAGCAAATGAAACCACTACTAATTTTTTTACCTCTTTTTACATTACACACATGTACATACGGACATGCATAGTACATACATACATGTGTATGTGTGTTTGAAAATATGTAAGCATCATATGACCTTGCTTTAATATAATTTGTTAAATATTACAAAACTATAAGATAATTAGATAGAAAAAGCTAATGAATTTTAAAATGTTTTTCAAACTTTAGATTTTAATATTAATTTAAGCATTAATGAGTATATTCTTGCAATCAAATCAGAAGTTCAGTAAGCTATTTAGATACGTCTAAAGTTAACACATTTTAATGATCAATCAAAGCAAAAGTAAAACAAACTGCTACTAGTAAATATTGATTTTTGTTTTTTGGCATAACGAGCAACAAACGGAAATTTGTCAGAAAATCAGAGATTGCTATGAACCAAGATCCAATTAGGTATATAAACCTAAGGTCATATATAAAAGTACTTTAAAAGATAATGTCTAACAACCGAAATTTATGCTTTTGTTTTCATCAGTCATACATAATTGGAAAGGTAGTTTTTGATGACTTAGTGCAAAATGCAAAACTTCCATGTTATAAAACAAGTGCAGCAACATCTAAACAAATCGAAGCGCTTTTGTAAAAAAATAAAAATAAACTGCACAAGTTTTTACGATATCCGTGTCTTAGAAAATAAAATTTAACTTTGATTAAAAAAATTAATTTAGCAGGTCATTAACTGTTGTGAATACATGTTTCTTGATATAATTAAGAAATTAAATAATTACATTAATAAATAGTAGTACTCTTTACTATTCAACGTTATTGCATTGGTGCACAGTTAACAAACAGATTGAATCATAGTATTAATTTTAATGCAACTAAAAAAGTTATTTTTAATATGATGTACATTTTCTAATTTCTAATTAACAGTAAATTTTATAATTAACATGTAATAAATTGGCTAAAGTATATAAATTAAAAGTTGCACGCATGCAGTTGGTTTGAGAATTATACACATTTAATTTTTGCTTACATATTATACATTTATTTAATTTATGTTTCCTAGTAATTATTTGCGTCAAAATCTTAGCTTGCTTTCCGTAATGCGTTTAGAATTCATTGACAAAAATTTCTTGAAGACCATAAAAACGGCATTGTTTAATAATATAACACACTACCATTTTGATTTTTAAGTTTCTTGACGCCCTCCAAGAATTTCACCCCCCCCCCCCATCATAATTCATTTTATGTAGCAATTTGTGACGCATCCTAATATTAAATATATATACACTTTACAAAGAAGAACTATGCTGAAAATTACATTTTAAAGTATGTATTAATTTTTAAAGAGGCATTTGACATTTTAACTCTAAAAATTGCTTTTAAATCGCATATTTGGGGCTATATAAAGCGGGCTGTTTGTTTTCTTAAGCACTGAATAGTTTATGAAATTAATGGCATTGAGAATTCTGTTTCCCAGTTAAATATTCATTTTCTCAGAATAACAATTCCTTCAAGGATTCCCTTTTGTTTTTTAAACAGATTATGTCTTAGCACTCACATTTTGACAATGACATTCTTTCTATTTTCACTTTTATTTACATTTGAATATGAAAATTTGTACGTACATTGTTATAACATCATGTATGTGTCAATCGATTTATTTTGGTTACTGTAACACATTGGAATGGATTTTATTTATTTATTTATTTAACGCGATACCACACTGTTACTGACTAAACTGTGCTTTTTGTATCTTTTTTATTTTGTTAACGTGGCATGGATTTCTCCATGAGAACAATGCACGTGTAATTACAGTTTTAAAAGCTAAAGTATTCCAATGATGACTAAAAACATTAAAAAAGAAATTGATATTTAAAAGATTAAATAATTAAAACTTTTTAAAGTAATACAAATTTTATAAAATAAAATGACATGCATTATTTTCCTCCCTTGTTTATATATATATATATATTTTCAAATTTTATCTTACTTACTCTATCTGTTTTTTAATTTTAACAACCATCTTTTTCTTTTACTCACCCTGGTTTCTTGATTTTTCCTTTTTCTGATAGGCAACTCGCTCTTCACTTTTGTTTTTATTTTTTCATATTCTTTAGTTCGCACTTTTCTGCGACACTGTGCGGACGTCTGCTGAAGATGGTCGAAAATATTTTGTCCAATTTCTTTGTTATCACACGAACTGATAAGAACCTTTCATGTGTGTTATTTTACAAATTTTTAATTATTTCAGCGATGTTTACATAATGATAACTAAAGTTTTAATTATAAATTTAGCAACGCTCACTGAACGATTTATTCTTAAATGAAGTTTAAAACTTAATCTATGAATTAGCTGAGAACCCGCTATTCACATGGAGAAAGTAGTTTTAAAGAAAGCGAAAAAAACTTTCAAGAGACATTCAGAAGAAAGAATAGGCTCCTAATGCTAAATGTAAAGAATCATAACTAATTGTTTAGCGAGCCTTGCAGACTGCTTAAAGGAAAATTCTTAACCATTTAAGTTTTGCCCGACCGCTAGTCGGGTGCTTTCAAAGGCGAGTTCCCTAATAGGGCTATCACACTGAGAAAAATCCGACCAACTTTCCTTGCAAATCACGTTTCCGGACGATTTTCTCCGCCGTTACCTTGACGACCGCGAACTCCAACTTTTTCCTTTCCGAAGGAAAAAATCCGAGTGGGACGAAATTTAGGCCAATCAGAGTACTTCTTCTTGCTACGTCATAAGCAATTTCGAGCAATGGCGACTATGTTCGAAGCTTGGCAGCTTGGCTCGATGTCAGAATCACGTGTAAATAAAATTATGGCCGCGTTCAAGTGGACTTTGGAATTAGAGATTGCTGCCCATCCGATGCTGCCGAAATTGCTGCCGATCCGATGTAAATATACCAACGCACGAGAAGTAAAATAAGAACCTGCACGCCAAATCAGCGATGGGATGACTATTTGGGGTCGGAGAGAGTTTGTTTACTTTTGCAACCCTTAAAGATAACCACGCCTTCAAGTCCGTCGGAAAAGTTGGTCCAGCGCGAAGTTGCTTGGATTTTCCCTTTAGTGTGATAAGGCCATTACTTGTCCATGTGCCGGCTGGGCAACTTTTCTTTTTTCTACGCGGATGATGATTTGCACCGCTTTTTTTACATTCTTTGCAGCGCTTTGCAAAGCAAGAACGATAAGATATTTTTGTACTGATTGTAATATAGAAATGTTTATCTCCACGTTCCAAAATTTTTCACTCAAAAGCAGAGTTCTGCAATAAAATTAAGTGCTAGACAAATTGAATTTTTCTTTTCTTTCTGCGACTTTCCTTACTTGTCCATGTGCCGGCCGGGCAGTTTTTTTATTTATTTATTTTTTTTTTTTACACGTGGATGATGATTTGCACCGCTTTTTTACATTCTTTGCAGTGCTTTGCAAAGCAAGAACGACAAGATATTTTTGTACTGATTGTAATATAGAAATGTTTATGTTTCAAAATTTATCACTCTAAAGCAGACTTCCGCATTAAAATTAAGTGCTAGACAAATTAAATTTTTCATTTCTAAAATCCATTCCTGTGAAACACACTTCCAGATCAGTTTGTTGTTGTTTGGGGGGGGGGGAGAAAAGAAAAGAAACTTTAAGTAAAAATGGAGAGATAGTATTTCTGTGGTAATTAAAAGACATGATAAATTAATAAGTGTAATGCCTGTAATAGATTTGACTGGAGATTTGTATTTGCATATTCGATTATGATGTAAAATTACTTATCCAAAATATCTTATTTTTGGACACTATTAGCAGGGCGGAAGAGTTAACTTTGCCCAAACCGTTCTGAAGCTCTTTCACTCTATTAATATGTATTCAAGGTTAAATTTATTCGGTTTGCACCATCATGAAATCTATTCTATTCCATATTTATATTTATGCAACAATTCTCTTTTCAAACTTATTCAACAAATTCTTTAAGCGAATTGTGTTTTAAAAACTAACAATGCATATTTAAAATGCATTGTGACAGACTGAGATAGTTTTTAAATTTACATGCTCAGAGCTCTTTAAAAAATAACTGCTTGGTTTTATGTGTACCGAAAAGTTTATAAAGAAAACGGTATTTTGAAAATTCCATTCTTGTTTAAATATTCATCGTCAAAGCAAAACTCTTGCAATGCTATTATGTTTGTAAAAAATAAAATATAACAAAAATAAAAACTAAAAATTTAGTAAGGGCTGTTTAGAATTTTCAAAACCGAATAATTTTATAAGAAAATATTCGTGTAATTATCTAGAAAGTTGCTTTTTAGTGTGCTGATAATAAAACTAATTTTCTCTTAAATAAATATACGACGACTTATCAAAACGTAAACATTTCCTGGAATTTTTAAGTTTAATTTTCCTTGAGGTTTAAGGTTTATTTGAGAAGAAATTTAAATGTGTTTATGATGTTAACATGAACTTCTCAGGTCTTTAATTTAATGCTCCGTGTAGAGAAATTGTACGCAAACATACAAAATGTACCATAAAAACGATCTGATTCATACAAATTTTATCGATAATCCATAGGATCGGGGCCATCTATAACATCGTTGGATCAATTGGCCTGAAATTTTGTACAGCTGCACAGGAGAAATAATGGAAATATAAAGTTTTTTTAAATTTTAAAATTCAAATAATTCTCTCGAGTTTTATGGATTTTTTGGCAATTTTCAATTTTCGGAAGAAAACATATTCAACAACGTTAAAACGAGCTCCTATTGCACAATCTTGGGGAAAAATGGAATTAAAGTTAAGTAATAAATTTTTCATTTATTGCAATTATAAAGAAGCCTCATTCCTGTGCTAAAAGCAGACACTACCGATAGTAATGAATAATATATATATATATATATATATATAATTTGTAATAGAATGTTAAAAAATAGTAAGCTTTACATTTTACAACCGAGACGAATCAATTAATCCAAAACCCTCTCTTTATTGTAATAATTCTTCCATGGTTTCCCCAAAATATATATGCATTTGTAAACTACGTCAGGCTTTGTTTTGGAGAAATAACATGCAAATACTTGGAATTTTCTTCTCGGTCATAAAATCTTTTGTAACATATGACAAACACGCCGTACAACGAGCGGGCCTGACTCATACAAAATTCATGCTTTTTCCGTCCCTGAAGTCTCCCACCACTCGGTTAGGGGGAGGACATGTTCACTTCTTGTTTCGAAAACCACCCATCGAATTTTTTTTGGTCGTAAAAGCCTCGAAAAATTGTTTTAGTGCGTGTTCTCGGGCTAGTATATCTTTTTACGGTGGAGGGATCAAGTGGTGTTTTGGTTGTGCGAAATACATTTGTAAGAGCTTCATCGGTGGAAATTTTTGAACGGTAATTTTTTTGAATGGTACAAAGGAAGACGCTTTCTTAATGATGGTTTATTTGAGATCGGTATTTTACTAAAATTGATTCACAAGTTTTATTGTGTTTGGTTCGTTAGAATGATATATATAGCAGTATGACAAACGTGAGGAATATAGACTTAAGTTAAAATGCAGGAATACCAGTTTTATACTGCTCTTAGACATGAATGACGCAGACACATTAATTGGCCGTAGACCGTAGCTAAACTGCCGTAGACGCACATTTTATTTTAAACAAGATGTCCAGTGTTGTGCACTAGTGTGAAAAGTATATATTTATGAGATTTATATGGTTATGAGATTTATATTTGCGTACGTCTGACTTTTCGTTTGATGTCCATGTTTTGATAAACATGACACAGTGGCGTAGCCAGAAATTTTTCATGGGGGGGGTTACGACTACTGCAACTCATATAAATGTGTACGTGTGTGTGATAAGAATACACATTTGTTATGGTAAAAAATTCCTCGCGCGGGGAGGGGGGTTGTGACCCCCATAACCACCACCCCCCTTGGCTACGCCACTGATCATGACATAACAGCTCTGAGAATCCGTTTGCTTCGAAGAAAATATCTATAACAAAACGAGGGGAATTTACATTTTTTGAAACTTTCTGCCATGTTTAAAAAAATTCTGTATTATTCCAAGGTTCTGACAAGATTTTGAGTCCAACGCTCTAATGATATGCGTTTCCAGTATATTTCATTGCATACTTAGCTTTAAATTATTAGGCATAAATCTTGTTAGAATTTTAAATACCATTGAATTCGGAGTTTTAATATAGCATCTAAATCAATCATAGTTCAATCTAATCAGAATACAGCTTGCACTTCTCCTAAAACGAGATTTCATTATTCGTTAGCTCTTCAATTAGACTGAACGACTGCTGATTGCAATCTAATAACTTCAGGTGTGCAGAGAGTTATCCTTCGATAAAAAAAATTCAGTTGATTTTGTGAGCATCACTTGTTTTGCCCAAAGGAGCACTTCGATATATCTCGATTAACCCTTTGAGGCGCAACCCTTTCCCAATGCTGAAAAAAGGGCAACCGTTGCCATCGCTCGACTTAACTACCAGCAAGATGGCGGACGATCGAAATGTTCATCGCGTGCCACAGATCTAGAGACCCCTCTTTTGACGCAGCTGACTGTGCGCGAGCACAGCCAGCTGTCGTTGAGTCGAGCGATGTTGTTAAGTCGAGCTGTAGTTAAGTTGAGCGATGGCAACGGCTGCCCTTTTTTCAGCATTGGGCAAGCTTTCCAGCTGTTCTCGCATTCTTCCATTTTTCAGCGGATGTCAGTGCTGTTAAAAAGAATCGTGACCAATTTTTTACGGGAAATGAACGTGCTCAAAAGTAAAGGATTCTCGTTGGAGCTATGTCACCCGCAACTATTTTTATAGAAATCAAATCTATTCTTCTTGACTGGCAACAGTCAAAACGGCAGAGTTTGATGTCCTCACGGTGAGGACACCGCGCGTTAAAGGGTTAAAAGTGCATTTATAAAACATAAAATTGCGCCGCTCTTTACAACTTACGTTGATTTTCATTCCATTCAGTCTGCCGTCACAGATCTAGCAAAATCACTCCCGGTCTTTCAGGCAGGATGCCTCAAATCCAGGCTTTAAGCACATGGGTCCATAAAAGGTAAACAACGCCAGTGCGATAGACAGAAAAGAAATATGGGGATTGCTATAAACTTAGAGAGAAGGGGGGGGAAAATTGATGAAAATGGATCACCTCTTTTTGGACTCCTAGCTGTGAAGACGTTCCACCAGATTCGTCCAAATCTTGAAAAACGATTTTCTTGCTCGGATTGTAAATCCTTCGCTGAAGGATGAATTGTGAAAATACTCCGAGAGGAACTCTATGCGTGCGTAAGGCCCAATAAGAATGATTTCTCTCTGAGGGAATATTTTGATGAATAAAGAAGAAGGAAGAACAGTTTTTTTATGGAAGTATTTCATTTAGATCGAAAGCACTTGTATTCGTAGATGAAGAGGAAACGCTTTGATGATGTGCTAGTGTTGAGTTTTGCTGGAGCAAAGGCGTTATCAGCGACATTAACCTGCCTTTATCTCTTTAACGTGGAGTGTTCCCGCTCTGGGAGCACCAAACTCTGACGTTTTGACTGTTGCTAGCAAGAATAGATTTGATTTCTATAAAAATAGTTGCGGGTGACATAGCTACACGAGAATCCTTTACTTTTTAGCACGTCATTTCCCATAAAAAGATTGTCACGATTATTTTTAACAGCACTGACATCTGCTGAAAAATGGAAGAATGCCAGAACAGCTGCATCGATTGCCCAATGCTGAAAAAAAGGGAAGCGTTGCCATCGCTCGACTTAACTACCAGAAAGATGGCGGACGATCGAAACGTTCATCGCGTGCCACAGATCTAAGAGACCCTTTTTGACGCTGCTGGCTCTGCGCGGGCACAGCCAGCAGCGGGCCCGCGGGCCGTAGGTTGCCTATGTGTTTTAAATCATCAAATTGTTCTGATTCTTATGTCTTGATCTCATTTGAAACAAATAACTTTTATTCAAAGATAATTAATTAAACTCATTTAACTTTGTAAGTATTACATATCAATTTTATCGAACAAAATAGAAGAGTAAATAAATAATTGGAGCAGGAGAACGACCAAAACGGTAAAATAATTATTATAGAATATATAAATTAACACTAAATTCTTAAAAAACCTCATTGATTCAGACATTAACAGAAGAATTACAGTAATTTTAAAAACTCTAATGCAAAGCAATATGTGTAAGGATTTAACAGTATCTGCCCTTAAATTAAACAAAATTAAACAATAAATTAAACAAAATTTCATAATTGATGAACTGTCACTGAAAAACACATGAAAACATGTTGATTTTTGTCTAACAGTTCTATATTTGGAGGTATGCTAGACTGAGGACGGCATATTTTATAATAAGAATTTAAAGTTTTGTTTTGGATGGAAATGTTACAAATAACTGCTTGATTCGGGGTTACGTCTAAAATTTTTGAAATCAAGTCTTACTAGTCACAAAATTATTATATTATCATTAGGGTTGGAATTCCCTTTCATAAAGCACAATAATTATAAGTACTTAGACTTATTTCCCTTCTCTTTTAATGTTTCCATTGCTTTACGAGAAGGGTATGTGGAATTTCTCTGTTAAAAAAAAATGTAGTATTAGTGAGTCATGAAGTTTCTTTCATGGTATTTAAAAGTACTTGTGACATCGAGAGTTAAAATATTTTTTCAATTTTAATATTTTGGAAAATTAAAAGAAAAAACACAATAAGTAAGATTTATCGAGTAAAATTACTGTGCTAAAGTGTGCATTCCTTTCCATTTCTTCCCTACAATTTTGACATACCGAAAAGTCACAGCTAGGGAATTCGTACCTCGAAAATGAACGCTATGAAAAATTGTTACCCGATTTTAAACAAATCAAAGAGATGATGTTTTGTAGTTTTGTGGTCGATAAGATGAAATTTCTTTTTGAGAATTTCTTTGATGAAATTTCTTTTTCTTACACAAGCAGTATCTTACAACATTGATATACACTTATGTAACCCATACTTGATCCTATAATTTAATACACGCAAGGACCTATGCATAGGCTACAAATATTTAAATGTTCTCCAAATGCTGAATTCAAAGATTCCTTCAGAAGAAAAAACACCCTACATTTCAATATCGCGCCCTTATTATTACTAAACAAAACATTCTTTCGATTGAGAAGAAAAACAAAGCGGAAAACCCCGAGGCCATTCAGATAGCAATGCAAATATTACCTTATCACCCTTATAAAAACTCCAAAATTCTAAGAAAGAAAAAGAGATTATATTATCCTTCTTCTTTTTTTAGTTTGCATAATTTACGAAAATAAGGACAAAAAACAACTTACGGTTAAATGATTTTATACAAACGCTTTTTTTCTTCTCTTCCTTTGCCGTTTTCCTTTCGTTTTATTGTGTACAGCATATATAAAAGATTTAAAATGCTTTTTGTACATTTTCTTAGAAATTTGTGTTTTTACTGGAATTTGTTTGACGGGTTTTTAGCGACATTTGAAATCGTCTTTTTGCTAGAAAGTAAATCTTCTCGAACTATTCTATTCAGTTTAAGCTCTTTATCTATCCCCCCCCCCCTTGACTAATGAATAATAAACGCATAAGGATATATAAATGCTTCAAAATAAAAGAATAAATTATGTAGTTTCTTCTTTCTCTCTCTTGCTCTTTTTTTACTTTGAGATGCTGTTTTTGTTAGGTTTGCTCTCATCAAAGGTTGATTTAAGAGCAATTTGGCGGCAATTTGTCAGTTGCTTTTTTTTTTTTTTTTTTTCGAAATACATTTACTTACTTTTTTCCACCGCTTTGTACAAGTTTTCGATATGTATTTTTATTGTGAGCGGTAAGGAGAATACAAATACTAAATTAGTTAATTTTTCAATTAAAAAGTTATTTTCAGAAGTTCTGGATATTTTTCTGGATACGGGGCTACGAAAAATTCCTATAACTTTCAGTCCTTTTCAATGACAGGTTGACGTGTGGATTGAAGAAAAATGAATAATTAATTCCTGTGTTTTATTTTTGCGTGAATTAAATTTTACAATCGATTTTTATTTATTTATATTATTTATAAATAATTATAAATAATAGAACTGAAATTTCCATGCCTCCATATTTCAGGTTTATTCCAGTTTGTCTGTATTTGATCATTCCTGAAACGGAAAATTGTTATAATACCTACCAATAATATACCAATCTGTTCAATCACTATTTTCTTGAAAAAGAAATTAAAGAAGTAGGTAAATTTAAATTTATAATATACTGGCTGCGAAGCTCGGCATTGCCCAGGGGCAATATGCATCAGGACTAGATTATGCGCATTCCCTAATCTAATCCCTCTAGTCCCGTTCTTTATTTTCACAACCACTAATGCATAAAGTGAACATGAATTTTTTAAAAAAATGGTCTTTAGACAAGTATGGGTTCAATTCTCCTAACACTGTATGTGACGCAACTACCAGAAATTTTTTTTTTAACCCGCTAATCAAAAATAATAAATAATAATAAATTAAAGATATGCCTCGCTGTTTAACTCGCGTAAGAACGGAATTTGATTATAAACAGATTATTCAGCAGCTGTAAATATTCAATGTATAATCTTACTAATACCTTGATTCCCGAGTGAAACCGCTGTGCACCCGGTTTCATCAACAAGTTGCTTGCTGAAGGCTGATTCACTTGTGATTCGCTGGAATCACCGGCCAAAACGAACGTTGATTTGCTGTGGGAGACTACAAACGACAAACCATCATCCGATCATTAGCGTATTAAGTAGACTTCGAAGGGTTTAAACCGCGATTGTAGTATATCAACAGTAACCAATCTAATAAACAATATTCTTCAATTATCTTTCAGTTCTGAGATATGTCTGAAATTTCAAGTTCGTTTAAAATCTATTAAAAAAATTCTACTGAACAGATCAACAAATAAACTGACAGACAAGAACGCGAATAAATAAAAACACCTTCAACAAAGGAGAGAAATAAGCATATTTGAACATCCCCCTCCCCCTAGTTTTGCGACTAAAATGATCAAAATTCATTTCCAGTGAGTCCCCCCCCCCACATCTCTTTTGAGGTGTAGAAACATTGTGCAACACATAGTACTATTATAAACTGAAAAGACGACAATTTTTTTCCAATATTTAATTTTTAAATGGTAACATTTAAATTAATATGTACATAGGTCACAAACATGTAAACTTATCCAAATTCAAAAATTCTTCGAGGAGAAAAAATTCAAATATATTTCAATATCCTTCTTTATTACTAAACAAAACATCCTTCCGTTCGAAAGAAAAACAAAGTACAAACCCCCACGGCCATTCAGACAGCAATTCAAATATTACCTTATCACCCTGATAAAAACTCCAGAATGTTAAGTTTTTCTTATTTCACTTTGCATAATTTACGAAAATAAGGACCACAATAAAAAAAGCAACTTTCGGTTAAATGGTTTTATACAAACGCTCCTTTTTCTCTGCTTCTAGCCCTTCTTTAGTTTTATTGTGTGCAGCTTATATAACGGATTTAAAATGCTTTATCGTGAAAAATTGAGTTTTTGCTGAATTCATTTGACGGCTTTTTAGCGACATTTCAAATCGTCTTTTAGCTGGAAAGTAAATCTTCTCCGGCTATTTTGTATGGTTCGAGCTCCTTAGATTAAAAGAAGAAGAATTAATAATAATGCAGAGGATTTAAATGCTTTAAAAAACAAAAACAAAATAAATTTACATAGTATATCTTTATTTCCTTTGTTCAATATGCTGTTTTTGTTTGCATCGAAGACTGATTTAAAAGCATTTTGGTGACAATGTAGCAGCTATGGAGTTTATTTTTGTAAATGTTCACTTTTGTCTTTTATTCTTGCTCTAGTTTTTAATTTACACACACTTTAGCTTTTACATATTTATAAAAGTTACCAAAGTTTTTCTTATGAGTTTCAAATTCCATATAACCTGATGTAGCAATGAAAAATAAAGTAATACTTTTTGTGTGTGTGTTTCTTGTGTATTTTGCTAAACTTTTGAACTGTGACTGGATATTTTGCTCTTGTTTCGTCAGTTAACTTCTTTTACAGTTAACATCTTTTATTACTTTATAACATTGTTGGTGTTTGTAATTTCAATTTGTCTCTCTCTACCTACCCATATTTATTGTCGTTGATATACATCAATTGTGCGAAATCTGTACATAAATTTCATTTAGCTTATACGCATCATTCTTCTAAAAAAATATTACAAATATCATCCTTTGTATTTAGTGAAAATCAGGTGTTTTTGCTTTTGTTATAGATACGTTGATATACATTGAAAAAATTCCCTGTTAATAGCGGTACAATAATAACTGATGTTTGTAAAATGATAAGTTTTCATTTTTCCCCATGCAAAAATGTACTGCCTACGTAAAAATATAGACATATACTGTTAATGCTCCGTGATGTCGCAACACGTATGCATTCTGTTGTGAAGTTTCACATACGTTTTGGCGACGGACACATGGGTGTCGTATTGACCTACATTGACATCTCTGCAACGTCACATTTTTTTTTTGTCACAAAGGAAAGCCACGAAAGGCGTGCATTTACGTCACATTTGTGAAGCGAGAAATGTGACGAATTAAAAATCGCCACTACTTCACTACCAGCAAGATTGCACCATGAGTAGCTCGAACCACTGTGTTTATTTGAAAGTTAGAACACATTTATGACACTTCTTTGCTGCCAAGTAATATGTATAAATGCTAAAAATTATTTTTTTAACTTCATTAATTTTAATTTAATGTTTGGTAACAGACTGGTCATTAGTTATCTTTTTTAAGCCAAAACATTCATTTCGCCATTCTCCATGTGGAAAATTTTAGAGTTTTGTTAAATTTTGCTTTCAATCCATTTTCAGAGGAATTATGAATAATAAAGTGATTATTCTTAAAAAATATCATTGAATATTGACAAATGGAGTATGCTATGTAAGTTAACCATACAATTATGAATGAAAGGAAGGGATATATCTCATATTTACGTTTTAGGACTCATAATGGTACGCCGAATTTTTCTTAGTCATTTAAAAGCGGCAACTTTATTTTTCGTTTCATTTTTTAATAAGAGGGTTTAGGATGAGGAATATCATGTGAATAGTTATACTTATTGGTTGTACAAACACGAGTGACATAAATGAATAGATTTATTTTAATATTCAAGGTATACAAATAAGAATGACGTAAAAATCACAGTCTGTTCGGCTCATTTACCGTCGTCTAAGCTGAAAGACGAACTTTAGTTTTAGCTTTTGGAAAACTGACCTTATCTGTAAACAAAGAAAATCACCTTCGTTGATTTTATTTGCAGTCTGTAGTTTGAGGAATTTTATGCAGATAATCTAAGTTATGCAAATTATACAGATAAATGCATTGGCTATACAAAGTACCCCTATACGACAAGAATAAACTAAACTACTGTGTCATAAATTTAGTATACAAATGTACGCAATTTTTTATTTGAACAGCACACAATTGTTGAAACCGCATCCTCCCCCCTCCATTTCCCCCCGAAACCAGAGACTGAAGAAGTGATTCGTCCCTTCCAAATTCGTTTCTAGTACCCTCGAAAAAGTATGATTGGGATGCGGATTTTCCGCCCTGCTGGGTTCTGGGGGTGTTCAGTCCCTACATATCCACGAGAAATCCATTCTATTTCGAACAAAAGCCGATGCTTGTTCAGATTAAATACATTGCCCTCCCATTTTTACCCTTAATGGGACCAGGTGCCACGCGCCTATCTCGCAAAGAAGAGCCAACGGGAAATTGGGAACCATGTACTATTTATTCATAATGACCCTCTCGGAGATCCGAGATTGTCGCGATCATATTTTTAGAACGCACCGTTTGTATCGTCTTACTTTTTTTTGCATGTATGTTGTGGCGGGTGGTATCATTCTGATCTCCCTGTCTCCCCCAACAACTCTTCTCGTCTGACAGAAATAAGTAAGCTTCAAATGCTGGTTATAGAAACTGCCTGGATGAGTGATGGCGCACGCAAACTTGGGAAACAAATGAGGAAGATTGGTTTACAAAGAGTAATTTAAAAAAAAATGAAATTCTTCCGTAAATTTATTTACTCTCGAAGAAGCAAATTGTTGAAATTATTTTTTAGAAAGTGAACTCGTACAGAAAACGTCGATAAAATACTGAATATCCTACTCGATATACCACTAAGTGATTTAAAAATATCATTGTATAAAGTCATAGTCTTCATTTTTTGAAATTTATGACATAAAATTACGGGGGAAAGCCCATATTTATTTAAAAATCTTAACATTAAATAATAGATTTATAACTACATCTCTTTACATTGATTGACTTACGGAAAGTCCTCTCTATTGCCACAGAAATTTTATTTTTACTTGACGAGCTGTAAAGAAGGAAACAGAAAACTACATATTCTTTTATAAAACCTTTTTGTTGAAATAGTGTTTCCTTGAAATGACTAGCTGAAAGTACATTATTTTAATAACGTTGTTTAAATATCGAATTATTCTTTATTGTACAGTTAAAAACGAACTAAGTATTTGGAACCCGTGGCCAGCGTTTAAACTACAATGAGTTTTCTAGGTCACCCAAGATCTGATAATCTTGCCGGATAATCATAAAATACTGGAAGTGCTAGACATTTAGAGTTTATAGTGTAAACATTTTTTAATGCTTCTTTCACATTTTCCATGTTGTAGATTTGAAATTTTATGTGCGATACAAAAGTTTTCAATTTCATAATAAATTCTAAAATTTCTTTAAATTTCTAATTTTTAAACATATTTCCAAAGTCCTAAAGAGTCTTACTTCTAAACAGAGAATTTCTAAAGAAGAATGCTGGAACGAGCTTCAATCGTCCTTATCCGGTAGAACGATTCGAATGCGCGATCTGATTTCACATATTTACTTAGACATAACATCAAAGCTTTGCAATGTCAGATTTGAGCTATTGTACCATCGTAGGATTTGCTATCTTTATCTCGTTCGGGCCGACTAATGGCCACGTGGTTAAGAATTTGAATATTGGTAAATTGTTGATTCGTAAAAGATCCAGGGTTCTGGCCTACAGCACGGCTGTCATTCTAACGGCGTGGAGTTTTGGGCGGTTTTTTTTTCCCAGATGTAACGCGAATACACATTAGAACCCTTAAAATGTTCTCCACCTAAATTATCAACTCTTTTGGCAAGTAGCCCTAGATTTTGCTTCAATTTAACAACTATACCTCAGTGGAAGTCATCAGCTTGAGCACGCATTTATCGCTACGGGAGCCTAATATTTTAAAAATATGACGTGCGAGGAAAATACTTTTTTTTTTTCAAAGGCTCGTCAACGAAGTCAAAGGCTTGACATCGCGTATTGACATTTACATCCACTGCGAGATTGCCCGTGTCAGTCACCGACACCGTTTCAACTCTTCTTTTTATAGGTTTGGAAGCTTTCAGTACATCATCGGGCGACTCTGTGGCTGGACGATTAATTTATCATCGGCGTAAACGTCAGGAATACATTGTCGGAGACGTTTTATTTATGGCCTGGATGCACGTCACTATGGGATTAGGCTATTATTTCAGGCTAGGGCTACTTTTTTTTCCCCTATAGACATAAATACTGAGGGCCCGTCGCGTGACGGCCAGCGGAGCCGGCAAGTGCACTAATCCGTTTCGATTAGGGATGCTCGTTTGAGTGTTTCAATATACGTTTTTTGGCTCCCCCGCCCCCTTGCGAAAAAGTGAGTAATATCTGAGGTAACGGCAATAAATAAGTTCAGTTTTCCTGCATTTTATTGTGCATTAGTTACAGCTTATATTGATTAAACGGAATTAATTAGCTGATTGCATTGAAAGAGGATTGACCATGAAGTCTTGTACTGATAAAAACAGACAGAATGGACAAACATATGTTTATGAATTTCGAGTTTATAATACACTGCTAAAAATATAATTAAACGTTTAACCGAAATTCCGGAGCCAATTTAGCTGCAACTGGTATTTTGAAAAATGTGGTGCCAAGATTCACCATTTTAGCGGTGTTTCCTCAAGCACCTTTATGTAGAAAAATTATTACATGCTACTAGATTAGAAGAAAATGGAGAGAAGGTTTTTGTAGAACCCACAATGACTGGTTCAAACTATCGCGCTTTGATAACGAAGCCAGGAATCGTGAAACTTTTTAGAAAAAACAAATTATATATAGCATTGCTTTATCTCAATTTGCAATAAAAAATTTTCTTGTTAAAAATAGAGTATTGAGCTCTGGTATTTTACACGTGATTTTAGAAAAATAATAATAACTCAAAAATATTGATGAGTTATGAGCTATAATCAGTTTCTGTTCACTTTTAAATGACTTGCTGTCAAATGTGTTTGAATGAATCGCTGTCAAACGTGAGAACCATTGCTGTCAAACGTGTTTATTCGATTTCAAATGTGGTAGCTCCTTTACACAGCCTATATTTTTAACAAAGGTTATTATTTCTTCCATTTTTGAAGGATTTTTCTTTTCGAAGAATTCATGAGGCAATTTTTTTTCTTATTTCTGTAATCGCCGCTATCCTCCTAACGTGAGATAACAGCGGCCACGTTAGTTCACTGGAAAATTCTGTTTTTGACAGTTGAACCAAAATCTAGGTTCAATCGGTACTTGCCTTTAAAAGACATTTTCGGGTGAACCATTAATACGGTTCAACGTATATGACATTGCTTGTAACTCTCTGATTTCACTGGTTATTTGGTGCAACGTTGAACTTTTATTTATAACAGTGTAAGTGTTTAGTATCGGAGAGACGCCAGGCCACATGCTTACACATTTACACGTCACGTCGTTTATGCTTCTCTCATTTTTAACCGTTTAAGCGAGATTGCGATTCCTACTTTTATTTTATGCACAAATGATATGTATACACTACTAGCATTTTCGATTTTACATCAAATTTTACCAGACAGGTCTTTTGGACGGTTGTTTTTTTTCCACCTCGGATAACCACGGTTTCTTTATCATCACTCTTCAGACATTTTGATGCAAATAATTCACAATAACACAGCAACAATCATTAAGTTAAGTGGAAAATTTTTGAATGATTTTCAATAGACACATAAGTGTATAATGAAAGTGTTTTGTCACTGGGAATACGAGGTTCTTACAACTAACAAAAGTCTCGCAGTGGTCTGGGCGCTAAACTCCGTTCCCGTAAGAACACGGCAAGCGAAGCAGCATCCGGGTTGGCCAGTGCTTGGGAGGGCCAACTCCCTCTCGACTCGAATGCTGTGGGACCGTGTACGCTAATGGGAGCTGGTGCACGTAAAATTCGTCGTGGCCCCAATGTCCTGCAGGTTTGACGCTACCTCTGGGGATGCCGATTTCAGGGGGTTGGTCCTTCCTCTAGAATTGGTTCGAAACTAAGGGATCCCGGGCTTAAGTCGGACTTCCTCCCATTGGAGCCCACTAAAAAGGAAGACGCCCCCCTCTGCCCATCCCCTCCCTTTCTGGAGGATCTGGCACCGCATGCGGTTGTCAGAGAGCATAAGCAACAAGAACAACACCAACTTATAAAACTTGCCTGCATAAATCGTAAAATCACGCAGACTTATTGCATCGACTTTTCTTTTTTCAACAATTTCAACAGCGGAGGATAAATTTCCTGATTAAAGTGCGTAATCAAGATTTAATTAAAAGTAATATAATTTCTGTTTATGGAGATCGGCCAATTGTGTATCTGCATACAGCGGTCATTCATTCCGTGTTTGAAAGAATCAGTTTCTGAAGCTCGTTTTTCTAACGACACTGCCTGTAACAAGAACGACTGCGCATTGCAACAAAGTAACAGCACTTCTTTCATTCGTGTAACATGAAGATCACCTCTTAAGTACAAAACATCCATTAGTAACTGGAGAAAACTTGAGTTTCTTACAAGAAAGTATCGTTAAGAATGTTGTCCGACAAAAAAAAAAGAAACGTTCATCAGACGACATTTCAGAATCGGCTTCTTTAGAAAAGAGGAGGACCAGATAATAATTATCGTCTGAGGAAATTTGGAAAGCCCCCCACTTCCACCCCAGCCTTCGGGGGCCCATTCCTTTTTCAGTGGCAACCGCGGTTGCAGTTGGTGTCGACTTCGTTTATCGCGGCTTCTAATTGCCTTTTAAGTACCCCCGGCTGCATGTCTATTTAAAGAAATCTTCGTAATTTCTGGCACCGGGAAAATAAACAGGCTCAAAGCTTCATTCTCCTGAGTTTTAAGGGAAGTGGTAAGATGTTAACGGCTTCCTCTCTTCGTGAAAGAAGTTTGTGGATTGAAACTTCCAATGAACAAGAAAATCTGTTACACTTCTGTGTGTCTGATACATCAGATGGAAATATAAAATCAATATTTTTAATCTGTAAAAGTGAAATTAATTCTCGTTTTAAAATTGTTGTTTTTCCATTTGAAATCGAGAAGATAATTTAAATCAATATGGAATTTCTCTTGTTTTCCATTGTGTTTTTGTATTAAGGAAAAGTCTCCAAAAGCTTCACTGTTAATAATAGGAGTTGTTAACGTTTCAACATAAAATGGTGTAAATTAGTTGCAACCTTCCTATGGAGAAGAGTTGAACCATGATTTGGCACTCGAATTGATCAAGGAGCCAAATCATGGTTCAACGTTTCTCCATGGAAAGGTTGCAGCTAATTTAGCACCATTGCATGGAGAAATGTTGAACTACTTCTATTAACGGCGTTTATTCCTAGCTGACTTTATGCAAAATCCAATACCCGTTAAATGTACGCGGAGGTATCAATGTCTGAAGCACCTGTAAAGTTTCTTTGAAGTTTGAAACTATGTACCAGAAAGTACATGGATGAATTAAGTAACGATGACGTTGCTATAAGCAATCTTATGTTCTTTTTGCATGAAAATGCAGTACTAAGTAGAAGGACTGCCCAAACCTACACATGCAGCTGATCTACTAGTACATTATTATTTTAAATACCCTGAGTTTTATTTTATTAGAAGATAGATGCCTGTTTTTAACTGAACGAGAATATTTCCAATCGGCATTTTTCCATCGCATTTTGAAAGTTTTGCCCTCTCTCCTGCGCGTATAATAGCCGCAATGTTTTTTCTGGATTTTTATCCCTATGTTTCCCTTGCGAATGAACAGTACTTCTCTGGAAAGTTATATTTTCCCTTCGAAAATCCTCCTCCAGGCTTCCTGAAAAACTAGGGTTTCAAATCATTCGTTTCTCACATTCGTATCCCCCCCCCTCCTCGGAAAAAAAAGAGATATGCTGTATAAATCATTTTTATTACTCACGGAGCTATACGCAAAGACAAAAATTTAATATCCTTGAATTTTAGAAGCTGGGAAATATTTCGTATCATTTTATACAATTTATTTAAAGAATCGGAAAATCCGTTTTATACTTTTATTATTATTATTTTTTTTAACTTTGGCTTATTTTCAGGGATAGAAGTATTTAATGAAATTCTTTTGAAAGGCGTATTTTGCGAGTTAATCAACTGACATATATTTTTTCTTTTTTTTTTTTATTAACGTTTGTGCGTATTTAAGTTACTTTTCTTTCTCCCCTTGCTTTCTAGTTTCATATATTCTTTCTTATACTTAACATTCATGCGTTAAATGATTTGGCATTAAGCGTCGAATTTCGCCGCGGTTTTAATATGAAGACTTCTTTTTTTTTATTTTTATTATTTTTTCAAGTCGGTTTTTGTATACAAAAGATTCTGTTCTCACCGTACTTCTTATTCCTCATATGAATTAATGGATTCTTTAATAAAACGCAGTAATCTTGCACGAAGCTAATCTTTTGTGCGAATCTGTTAATGAAATACTGTGAGTACGGGCCCTGTTATGGCTGTGATAAGAGATGAAAACGACGAAATATTTTTGTCAATATGCAAAAATAAAAATACAGTGGTACTTTAAGACGCAAGTTTAATTCATTCCTTGACCGAGCTCGTTAGTCAAAGTATTCGTCTTCAAATGAGCTTTCTTCATTGCAATTAACTTAAATATGATTATCGTTGCCAGGCCCAAATATACTTTTTCAATTTTTAAACAGATTCCCGCTAAAGTCCATTGCCAGCCTCTTGACTCTGGAACGGCTACAGCTATGTTCATAATAGTGGTGTCTAGAGTAAAGTAGCCATGAGTTACTAAATGAAACCGCTAACAGCGCCATCTAGTATATAAATTTGGAGTTAATTCTCTTATCTCATAAGGGATCCGTGATACGGGGAAAAAAAGTCAATTACAAAGCTCTTCAGCATTATCGATTTAGTAAGAAAATACATTAATTTTCACATGATGCTCATTAATTCGCACAGTAACGCTACGGATGGAAAGCATAAAACGATATTTCTTTGGTGGAATTTTCCAAAACTACACACTATGACCCTATGGCTTGTGACACGCTGTCAAAAGCATCAATAATACGTTTTTACGCCTTCAATTTTTACCATGTGATCAAGAGGCCTCTTCCTAGTAAATCGGTGATGCTGAACAATTTTGTAACCGACTTTTTCTTATCGTATCTTGTATGTTTTCGAGATGGGAATGCTAACTCTGCAGTTTTTCCACCAGGTGGAGCTGTAGGTGGTTTCATTCAGTAGCATATGGTTATTTTACTACACCGAAACATCACTTTTATGAATATGGCACCAGCCGTTCAGAAGTTAAGAGGATACCAAGGGACTTTAGTGGCCATACTGTATATTATAAGTACCTATTTTATAGGTACAAATTAAATATGCAGGGTATTCAAAGGAAATTTCCTCTTAATGTAACTGATAATCATCTTGGATGAAGTGCTGAAGTGTTCATTGAATTTCTTAACCGATTTTCATAAAAAATGGGCTTTTCTCGGAGAATTTTATCAATGAAGTGAATTAGGATTTGTAAAATACCAGTTTTGGTCAAGTTCTTTCCGTAAAAAGATACATTGTTTTTGCCAAACCGCGGTCGAAAAATACTCCATTACTTTATCAGTTCTTGAAGGCGACGTTTTTGATAATTATGATAGGATCTAACTGCAGTGACCTCTCACTTATGCGTCTCTCAGTTATACACCAGTTTTTGAAGGTACCGTCACAAGGAATAGGAAAATATTGATATAGGTCTCTTACTTATAAGCTCACTTTTGAACTGTGTCTCTCAGTTATACGCGAAAATTAACAGCGCAATTCACAAATTCTATCACACAGATGTACTTTTCTCCGTCGTTCTGGAAGACATGGTGTTTAGAAAACGCGAATGTTTGGGAATGTTGATGAAAATATCAGGTTGTAACGAAAGTTTTCCCGCCAAATTTGCTTGAAAAACTAACTTCAAATTCCTTAGATAACTCTTTTTGAACTTTCGGTACCAAACCTGCACAGTGTCACGTGATGCAACAAGTATTTAAAGCTGTACTCATTATTCGTTGATATTCTGTAGCTGACTTTTTGCAACACAACTGGAAGTAAATGATGGTTCTAATCTTCTAGAGTGATAGTTCCATTTGACACACCTTGTACTCAATGATAACTATATTTTTTTACAGATTTCATAACACAGAGTTATAAAGTAAGTCTCTTTCTTTCAAATGCCAAAAATCGTTTGACAAAATATGAGCAAATACGCCAACGCAAACTGTTTACTGACGATGTTTATGGTGGCGGGAAACTTTCGTTACAAGCTAATATAATATAAAGTAATATCTTAGACATTGATACTGTTTATGACGAATTACTGGTGATGATGACAAACAAGATGATAATTGTTTTCCATCCCATTGTACGCTACTGCTTTACGAGCGAAAGAAAAAATGAAATCTTATCTGTAAAAATACTTACCTGCAAATACAATAACATATTTTAATGAGTTAGGAAAGATTGTATTACAAACGTGGCTTAAACAAAGACAATCTACAGTGTTGATGACATTATGATAAAGGAATGTTAGTTCAATTAAAGTTTCTCCTAATAAACTGAAACTATACGTTCATTCTATTGTGAATTAAAAGTTAAACTTAATTGTACAGTTAAATAATTTAAAGTATATTCTTTTTCACTGAAGAAATATTATTAAGCATATTTTTTTTGTTCAAACGTTTGGTCTCTCCTAATTTAGATAATGAGTCAGAAAATAAGACCGTGTCAGTTATACGCGATTTTAAATTAGTCCTTTAAAACGCGTATAAGTGGAGTTCCCTGAATTTTGTGTGTGATTATATTATTAGTCTATATATCGATACTATAGATATCTAATATATACGTATAAAAATAAAATTATTGAGATTCAGGCATAAGGAGGATTCGTGATTTATTAACAATCCATACCAGCTCAATTATGAATTACAAAGTACGAGAAATGGGGAAGGAAGACGGGTGCAATAGGTTTACTCAGCAGTTAAGTGCCATAAAAGCTAATGATTTCCAGATTCTATCGTATTTGGACAAATGAAACCACGTGTTTTAAACATAAATAGCTCCGTCTCTCTCTCGTCTTTTATTCAATCACAAACAGATTATATCATGGCATTTGGGCCCTACCCTGACCGAGTGGATAAGGCAGTCAAAATGGTAGACAGCTGAAATGTGAAGGTCCCGGGATCGGGCCCCGTCGCCCCGGCTGCCGATCAAACGATTTGGAGTTTTGGTCAGATTTCTGCAGATGTAACGAGAATACGGGTGAGAATCCCTAAAAAGTCCCCTAACGAAGGCACCCCCCATCTTAGGCAGATAATTCTCGTGAAGGTTTGCCTTAATACACACAATACACCACGACATTTGCAGAGGGGATAAGTATCGAAGATGTCATCTCGAGACTGACTCTCGAGACTCAAATATCAAAACTCCACAAAAAGGACACGGAAATTCGTGTATGACTAGAAAGCAAATGTTACAGAAAGAATATCCTGTTTTTAAGCGAGCGAAACCCGAACTACATTTTAGTATCCCTTCATACATTGTAAATATATATACAGCTAGACAGATAGACAGATTTCTACTTAAAATACTATTTCCATCTCCCTCCGTAAGTCACTATGCCAATTATTCTGCAACAAAGTAATATGCTTTAAGCCCACTGAATTCCCGCCATCTAAAAGCGCAATGACTTAAGTTGTATTTTACGCTGTACAGTAAGTACATCATACGTGAACAGTAACTTCCATTTTGAGAAAAAGAATAGGCCGCGCGCTGCCGTGAAATGTTCGAAATTTCCGCTCCCCGTCACGGAAGGAAATTGGGGAGGGGGGGGGGACATGTAACTCGCGTGTTAGGCAATGTCCGGTGATCACTATTAACGTCCGATACTTCTCAAGCGACGGCTTTTACAGATCCATCGATTATCGAGTGAAAGTTCTTCCGCAGCAGTCGTTTCGGAGTATACGTTTCCATTTTACTTCGTTGAGGATTGCGCAAAAGGTGAGACATGAACCTCTGCTTCATGTAAAAGTACACAGCAAATGAAAAAGTCTAAAAGTTATTTCGAATATGTAAAGAGTACGTGTTCTAAATTGTACTGTAGTACATTAGGAACAATGTGAAATGTAACAAAAAAAAAAAAAAAAAATATAGTATTATGAAGCATGGATTACTATATACTTTATGGCTTTTGCATACACCTGCCTCCTTGGACGGTGAAAATGTGGCATCACGTGGTTTGCCTATCAGATGTGCCCGCAATCGCACTCTTTTATCCAATACACGACTTTTGATTTAAACTGACTCCTTCGTGATTTAATTCTATTCATTCTCCTTATATATTTCATTCGAGATGTTATATATTTTCTTCTATGCCAGAGAACTATTATATCGCGAAGAATAAAGATATTTTTAGCTTTGAATGTAGTGTTTAATTAGCGAACGCTATGAAAATATATAATTCAAAATTGCACCTTTATTTTACATCGTCCATGGGAGGGGGAGTAGGCCTCTGCCCTTCCCAAATGACATTACTCAAGGATAACGCGTTTTGCTTAGTTGTACACTTTGTTTAGGTCGAATGAGCTTCTTTTTATAAATTGTCCACTCAAAAAAAAAAGAACATTGCTTTATTGTACATTTTAGGACAAACAAGTTTTTCTAAAAAATTAGCCCCTCTCTCTCTCTCAAAAAAAAAACTCTGTATCTACCACTGCTGTGCCGTCCTCTGAGTTCTCTAAGCCTAAAAATATATATAAAAATACCAAAACACATATTTTTACCACTCCCTAGATTTTTATGCTTTCCATTTTTTCATATTCCACTCGCCTGTACGATTTACTTTCTATGATTAATTCCCATTCATTAAGCGCACGTGTTATTTTCTCATTATGCCTCTGCTGCTCTCTTTTCTACAGATGGTATTTTGGAGTAATGTACCTGCAGTGGTACAAACCGCTTCCCCCCACCCTCTCGGTACGTTTTAGGAATATATGCTTTCCAACCTCTATAAAATCACGTGGGAAAAATAACACGGGTAAAGGTGGGTGGATTTGCCCCCCTCATTAATTACTCCGCACGGTTTCACCGGGAATAAATCCACCTCTCTGTCAGCTCCCACTTCACCCTCTGGATTGGGGACATATAACATGGTGGGGTGGGAAATAAGAGGTCAGATGTGAATTATTTTCTCTCCCCCAATTTTTTCCTCCTGATGCTTAATAGAGTTGTTGCAACTTCATGGAAATGCTGTTTAACGAAATGCTTTTTTTTGCTGTGCCCATTTGCAATATAAAATCGATATCTTATGGTTATAAATGTTGGCAAGAGCAGACGAAAATTTTTCATTGCTGACTGTGGTTTTCTTTTTTCGTGCAAAGGTGGCTTTTTTTAGTTGGAAAGCACTAGGCTTGACAGCGAATTCATAGATTTTTCGATTATTGCAAGGGGGAGGAGTGATTAAACTGTTTAAAAATCCATTGTTGCAAGATTGACTAGTCCTTCTGTAAAAGTCTGTTCTATCCTAAAAATGGTTATAATAGAATGTGAAGATTTTTAAATGAAATGATTCCTTTACTGATCAGGTATCCATATTCGGATGTCTATCTACTTACGCTAATAGTTATGCATCTTTTTCTTCTACAATAACTCAAAAATAGAATTCAAATGCAAGTCAATTTGCTATTACTCAATCTTTTCCAAAAATACATGCAGTGGAATAGACGGCTTCCCATATTTTAGAAACTATATTTCAGTATGTATGATTTTAACCCTTTATCAGGCAGTGGTAAAATACTTACCACCTACGGTCTATTAAATACAGAAATCAATTGTCATTAGTGAATTTTCTGATTTTTGTTCAGTTATATGGGATGTATATATTTTCCATACGTCTAGATTCTAAATAATATTTGGCTTATGAACTTTTCTTTCATTCGCAATTTTAAGGAAAGCTCGAATAATTACTCGAAAATTGAGCATAAGAATCATCGCTTTTAATTATATATTTTTGCGTTTAATTCCGTGTACAAGCAGCAGGTAGTTTTCCGACTTTGATTTTGTGCATAATTAATGTATTCTCCTGCAAAATTTCTATGTTTGTTTAGTACTTGTTTCTCCAATTTTCACGTAGGATATTACAGTAGAGGGAAAATATATGAATTAATTCTAAAAAATGGGCCAGAAAAATTCCAAGTAATTTCGACTCTCTGCACATACCCTCGCCTTATAAAGGGTTAAATGTTGTATGAATTTAAAATGTTCAGTATGTATGATTTTAAATGTTGTCCCCCCTTTCAGAGTATGTTTTTTTAGATTTGAGAAGCTGTGCATTATCTTGTGTGCATTTCTGGGAAATACGAATTGTTATTGACCGCTGTGCGATATGCCCAATTCAATGTTTTAATAGTAAGATACAGCAAAACCTCCCTATAGGCGGAACTTTCTAAGTTGTATAATTTTCTGCGGAACGGAACGCAACAGTAATAGTATTTAAAACACACCACCATAATTTGGACACTGACAACTCCGTTAGTTGGACTCAGTTTTTGGGAACTGTAGATGTCCAAATTTTAGAAGTTTCATTGCATTTAGGGATTTTAGTAAGAAACACTTGAAAATGCATCCAAATAATTTTATACGGTTCTTACTATGCCTGTAGAAATCTGCACCCATTCTAAACACATTTCTTTCTATTTTAAATTCTTCTTTTTTTACATTACATGTTGAAGTGAGAGCATCCACCCGAGAAAGTAACAGTCGCATCACTGCCTAAACACCCCAAAGCTTAACCCTTTAACGCGCAGTGTTACCGCTCTGGGAACACCAAACTCTGACGTTTTGACTGTTGCCAGTCACGAAGAATAGATTGGATTTCTATAAAAATAGTTGCGGGTGACATACCTACACGAGAATCCTTTACTTTTAAGCACGCCATTTCCCGTAGTAAAAAAATGCCACTGTTCTTTCTAACAGCACTGACATCTGCTGAAAAATGGAAGAATCCGAGGACAGATGGAGAGATTGCCCAATGCTGAAAAAAGGGCAGCCGTTGCCATCGCTCGACTTAACTACCAGGAAGATGGCGGACGATCAAAACGTTCATCGCGTGCCACAGATCTAGAGACCCCTGTTTTGACGGCGTTTCGATCGTCCGCCATCTTGCTGGTAGTTAAGTCGAGCGATGGCAACGGCTGTCCTTTTTTCAGCACTGGGAAAGGGTTTCACCTCAAAGGGTTAATGGGCCGATGCATTTTTCATATTATTTGCAAGCAATAATAGAACGTGATTACTGCGGTTGTGATCGAGTATCTTTCCGGTCGAGATGGACTAATGAGATCAGCATGTGCTTCGGTTTCCACATCGTCCTAAGTATGGGGGAGATGCCACGTGGCGAAGAACAAAGGAACTGACAGTGCTCCTCTTGTTCTATATCTATTTTTTTTTCTTTATGCGTGCGAATGGAAGGTTTAAAAAAATTGCTTTCATCACAGAGAGAAAAGAAGACTGACTGCGAGGGGTGAGATAAAATGAGTTATGACGCAATGTTACCGAGATTGCATTCGAGGCGTTGAAGTACAGGCTCCTTCCATAGCTGCCTTACTTATTCTGAATCATGGAAGAGGATGATGGAAGAGTAACACCGTTGGTGGAAGTTCGGGCTGTGAAAGCGTTTTTATAATACTGATGAGGTGTTCTGAATGATGAGTTATGAGTGGAGACCTTCCTTTTAAGCCTATCACATGAAATTAAGACAATGAAATGTTTGTAATTCTAAAATAAAGAACGATGTTTATCTTATTTGTATGTGCATGTAACGTAACATTAACTCTCCGGGAGGCTGCTAGATTGGAGCGCTATAAGTCTTAAGAGAAGAGATGTGATGTCTTTCTACGGGTACAGTTGGAAAATATAATTTTCGTGTAGGTTTTAGTTTAGAAGAGGAAAAGTAATAATGTAGGAACATGTTATTGAAATTGTTTTTCCGAGAAAGAGGGTTCCCGAATTAAATTTTTTTGGATATTTAATAGTGGTTCAGACATGGTAAGATTTTTGATGAACAAGTATTTTGGAGTGTACAAATGCTTCATTTTCACGAAGTATCATGAAATATAAAAAAATAAAACATTTTCGGAAACGCAACTATTTCAAGTATTTAATCTGTATCAAATCATTAGTAGCCACGATGATCCAGTGCGCCACTTGTAAACATCTACGTTTTGGCCACCCCAGCTCTACAGTTATTCATGGATTGGGGAGCAACATAGCCCTTCAAGAGCGGACTTGTTTTCAAGTTGAATTTCATTTCCTGAGAATTTCAATTCAATTAAAGTTTTATTGCTCGTGGAAAGAAGTATTTAAAGCTATTTTTTATAGAGAATGGTGCTTGCTTTTGCTTTTTCTGCAGCAATTGTATTTTATCGATTAAAAGTAATAAAAACATAAATTAACCCTCACGATCTCGCGAGCTCGGTCTTAAAGGGATAGGTCAAAGGAGGAAAGCTTTTCTCTGTTGCCATTTTTTAAAGGTGAGGTTAAGCAAGTTAAACATGGGTTTAAGGGCGCGTTCGGAAGTGCTATCACCCCACACTAGTATCCACAACTGGACCCGTGGTCAGGCCCGGACTGGGAGGGTAGGGGCCCGCCCGTCTCAAGAGAAGCAGGGGGTTATTGGTAACCGATAAATAATAGGATGTGTTAACTTTCGGGGTATAGGGGGGGAGGTATGGTGTTATTATTCATTAATTATGATTGATAATTAATGCATTAATAAAATATTGGTCTATTAATTGATATGCGTCATTCATATTAATTAATCCCTTGCTCATTCGATAACCCTAACTCAAAAAATTTCTAAAACTAGATTTAAAATGAAGTGTTTCGAAGCCTTCTGTTGCGCAATTGCAGCTGCAAAAAATTTTGTATGTGCCAAACTTCATTCATGTGCAATCAGTACAGCACTTTTTAAAAAATGTCGGACACCTTGGCCAGTCCGGGCCTGCGTGGGTTAACTCCAAAATAGACCCCTTCTCATATTCAACCAATTACTCCAATTGGACATGGAGGGAAAAACAACTGTTTGTTTCAGTCTTCTTACAAGACACTTCCGAGGCTCTCAAAAAGCATCACAGCCGCATAAAGTGACTTCCGTGAAGAAGTAAAGAAAACTAATAACAGGAAATGTTAACGCGTTGCTTTAACAAGCTATTAATCAATAATAATCCTCGCAAGTCCTGTCCGAGAGCATTTGTACTTATAAAGAATTCAATAACCACTGGGATATTCCATCCCGAAACTCCCCATTAGTGACCATAGGTCATTACATCTCACGCGAAATCTGTGTATCCCCAGTTTCCTTCCGCCGCTTGGAACGGAACTGGCGAACACTTTTGGGCGAAAAAGAACTTTCTCCGTTTCCGCTGCCGACGGAAGAGTGAGGAGGTCCGAAAATGTTTTCCCTTCAAATTATGAATATGGCTTCGTTTGGCCAGGGAGAAAAATATTGGGGTGGGGGGCAAGTTTTTGAGATAATGACAGGAACAGTAGGAAGTTCCGCCGTTTGTATTGTTTTTGTCCTTGCACAATTTTTCATTTTCAGAGCTATCCAAGGAAGTTGAAATGTGTTTGTGATTTCAGTTTGTCTCTAAGCGTTAATGTCTCTAAAATGTGAAATATGCCACATGGACCCTACTGGGAAAGATGCATAGAACATGATTTTTTTAGCACTAGAGTGCTGTTCCATTCACTCCAGGTTTCACTGTCGACAATTTTTTTTTCGGACCGATTTGCGTCAGCACACAAGGACGTACCCAGGGGGGTGGTCCAGGGGGTCCTCCCCTGGACCACCCCCCGAAATTTTTGGACCCCCTCCGAAATTTTTGGACCCTCCCCGAAATTTTTTCCTGGGTACGTCCCTGTCGACACATTTTCTTTGCATTTTTCAATAGAGTTGTCAGATAGGACGAGGGTTGGGGAAGAAAATAAAATGATAAAAGCCGCCAAGGTTTGCAATTCTCGATGATTTATCGTCGAGTTTGCAGCCAAAAATTAAGTCCCCAAAATGTTTGGTTGTCATGGATACAGTAACAATGATTAAAATTGCCAGTTGAAAAAAATAAATAAAAACGGGCCCCGCGAGCAGACGATTTCTTTGCTTGGCTCAATTTCCTTTTATAAATACTGGATTTATTTGTGAGAAGAAAAATTAAACTGCATAATCTAGAAAAACAATTTTAAAGCCTTTATAAATAGCGCAGTCTTATCTCTTATCTCTTTTCTTTTTGTAAAGGGTTGCAAGAGAGGGTGACGTATTTTTAAAATTAAAAAAATGTCCATTTCATGTAGTATCTGAGGTATTTAACGCTAAAACGTGAACCTAAAAGACAGCATGTCTGAGGAAATAAGACATTTTGAAAGTGAGAAGTTCACTGCAAACGGTCCATTTTCACTTTTTTGATACCGAATGATGCTGACATAGTTTTTTTTTTTTGTGTGTGTGTGTGTTTGTGTGTCATTATATTGAAATGATCTCAGGTTATTACATATATGACGCAAATTTTAAGTCAAGAGTGAAATAATTTTGCTTTTTCTAGATTCCACATCACTAGAATTAATTCGAATTACACATGTGAGGAAATTTTTCGTTTCCTACCGTGCGAAGAACGGGCACGCAGCTAGTTTAAAATATGAAAAGGTTTCAAATTTTATCATCATCATCATCATCATCATCACGGATTAGGCAAACCCAATCACCGTTTTCTCGGTCGTGGCCGACCGAGAGACGGTGACCTTTGTACTACATGCAAAGGGTCATTAATTAATAATTGTAATTGTTTAGTCAATTTTCAATTAATAATTGTAATTAATCCATTCTTGTATGCCCTTTGCATGTAGTACAGGGCAACTCTAGGTAGTCTCCAGCGTTTCATGCGCTGGACATGATTTCTTCACTTAGTAACATATTCATGGATTTTTTCAGATAGGCTACATATTTTTATTTCTCTTCTAATATGTTCATTTCTTACTTTATCTAAAATTGCCCTTTACGGATCACAGATAGGTGATTCTGTTCTGTGACTTTTTTGACTAAAAATGTTAATATTTTAAAATTAAAATTTTTAAATTTTTTTATGCATATTATTCATCTATTTTATTGTAAAAATGAAAACCTGAGAGGATTTTACTTCAACTTCCGTTTTTGTTTTTTTCCCCCCATAAATTTTGTTGTTTGCGACGAGCTCGCTTTTCTCATTCTGATAACTCTTGAATAGATTTATGTTTTCTTTCCTTTTCCCTTTTTTCATTTCTTGCTCTTTCTTTCTGATAATAATTTTCGTAACCTCTGGATCCTTCCTTATTTTTTCTCTCCTTAATTTTTCAGCAATACGTTTTTGTTCCAAACGATGTTGTTTAACTTCGGCACTAATTTTATTTTTCCATTTTCCTTTTTTTTTATATGACGATTGTTGAATTCTGCCACTTTTATTGTCACTAATATCAGGTAAATTTCTGGTACGAAGTATTGGAGCCATCTGTATTAAAAACAATAACAATTATTAATTAAAATAATTTTATTTCTAATTAATTATTTTTTCACATGGTAATGACAGACACGGTACTAACATTTTCAATTTAAATAACAGCTGTAATTGTTTGGTTATGAATTTGATAACATCCACGTACTGTGTAATTTAGGCTAGTATTAAGTACAAAAAGTTACTATTTTGGATAGAAAAAATCAATAGTTGATAAATTTTATCAATACCACGGTACTGGCAAGAAAATGTATGACATACCTTTTTGAAAATTGAGTTCTAAAATGACACAAAACCTTTGCACTATTTCATCAACTCAATCCTTGTAAATATTACTCAGGTGACGTACTTTCAACATGGCTCACTTGACGTTTCATAAACCTCAACGTAGATGGCCCTCGAGTCGTACAAATTCAAATTCAAAAATTCGCTAAAGACAAAAGTTATTGAACCGGAATTCAGTGCTAACTTAATACATTAACAAAAACAAATGTGTCAATTTTTTTTAGTTTCATCATATACATTCGAATTTATGAAGTAATTAGTTTAAATCATTTATTGCAACAAAAAAAGTTAACAATTTATAGGTAAAGTTCTAGAAATGGACATGACACGGGTACTGACATTTAGGTGATATCTTGTAAGTTTTTACTGAATGGCAAGTTATGTCATATAAAAAAAATAATGAAATATGTTGATGGGTATCTAATTAACTTAAAAATTTCATTAATATGCTATTAATTAATGATCAGTGAGAACAAGCAATACAGGACATAAAAAATCACAGTTAGAATGGAATCTCCCAGATATCGCATCTCTATCCTTTTTCCTTCCACATCGAGTTTCAGTTAAGCAGGCCAGTGTGTTTATACCTTGAAGCTTATGAGGGTGTGGATTTTACATGATGAGGGTACCACCTCATGCAAAACCTCCAACCTGGATGGCCAGAATGTTCTTTTTCGTCTGGCACCTACCATCCGACCTGTCCGGCTTGGGAGACAGTACCAGTGGCTAAGCTACCGCTTTGATTTTCAAATTTTAACTATCCCTTTTTTTTTCACAAAAAAAATTCCAATACAATCAAGATTTGTTCTTCATTATAGCCACTGTTTGTGATTATCACAACTTTTCCCTAGAAATTTTTTTCAAAACAGTACGGGACACCCAGAAATTTATTTATTTATTTCATCTTTTTTACTCTGAGTCAACCAAATCAAACCAGAACACAACCAGAATTAAATCATTAAGTGCGGCACGAAAACGCTATTACTTAAAATACTCATGGCAAAATATTTATCACCCCAATACTCGATGGCGATAAAGTAATTCGGTGCTACATATGAGCAGCAGGCGCACCGTAGCTGTTACAGACCATCTTTTTCTCGATTCCCACTCGTAACCCTAACAGACTGTATTCAGTATTAGTAGCTACTTAATTAGCATATGGGAGCTGCGGAGTACAATTAAGGAGATTTAAAGTTGTTAAATCCGAGTTGGCCGAGCCTTCGGGCCTCCAGTTAACGAACGAGTAAAATCAGAAATCTACTGCTCGCAAAAGTCTGCCAGTAGGATTAGATTTTGCCAAATCGTTTGCATGCTGCATAATTAAAATGTTTGGGGCCACAATGCGACGTCGGGGTTGATTTTCAAATTCTAACCCCGGGTGAGAATCGAGATTGGCGGGGCTGCCCCTCCCCCCTGTCGTACCCCCTTTCTCGAAAAATAATTGGGCTTTGTAAGTTTTGCTTTGACTAATATCGGTTTCATTAAAGCGTTAATCCTGATTTAGAATTCAGTTGGGTGTGAGTTGTGTAGGAACTTTGGATGCCGTTTGATATCCCGCGCTTTTAATGAGGTAACGCTGTTGTGGTTGGGAAATTCATGTGGACATTAATAAGCTTCTTTACTTTCGACAGCGGTTTTTAAACGCATCTTGTGAGGAACACACTCTAGAGATAGATAAAAAAAAATAACGCAACACTTTAAGATTAGTGTACAATTCTACCTTTCAATCTCTCCTTTTTTTTAATGAATAGCAACAGGTTGCCGTTTTCAATATGCTGTATAGACAGAGGGGTATCGAACTTTTCGTGTATCATGAAGATTTCACGTGTGTGTACAGGGTAGTTATAGTTAAACTTCCCCGATGAACAGAATTCTGCAGCTGAAACAGCAGATTGCCACAAAATTTGGCATATGGACTGTACACGAGATAAAGCTTTCAAGGAAGAATTTTTAAAAGTTTGGTTCAAAAATGTGTATTAGGTGGCGCTTAGCTAAAAAAAAAAAAAAAAAAAAAAAAAAAAAAGATCAAACGCTATTAAATAAATGTTAAAATTGCTTGTACATTTCGAATAAGCCATTCGAATTGTCAACTTTCTTGTTTTAAAAGCAAAGCGCCCCCTACAGGACATTTCTTGAGCGCATCCCATGTGCACTCTATATAAAATTCGTTCTTCTGATTTTGCTGTAGAACCCTGTTTATTGGGGAAGTTCAATTATAACCACCCTGTTTAACAAAGAGTAACTCAGTTCTTAGCAAATTGGTCCTGTAATTGAACGATTGATAATCCGAAACTTGACTTTAGATGACTACAAGGTAGTACATGCTGTGATTGAATAATAAATTTATAGTAATTAGTAAAATCTATAATTAACAGATTATACATTGAATGTAAAATCAAATATTTGTGCATGCCATATTAAATCTGTAAATCCGATTGCTTCAAAGATGGTAAGCAGTTTTCAGTTCCTCGTTGTTAATTTGAAGCTTTTATTCTTCTCTAATGAAAATCTACAACTTTGAGGGACTGATCTGTACAAGCGCAAGAAGTTCTAAAATACACTTTTATTGACGCGTGTTGTTGACTATGTAGCGTAAAACACTAGCCAATACAAGAGAAACATTCATGAAATGATGCATGGATACTAAAACAACTTCGATTTTTCGGCCACAACATTTATGGCAACGGCCATTTCATATCGTCTAATTTATACGCTCTTCTTGCAATGGCACCAAAGAGTTATCAGAACAATATTTTGCACACACTTGCATCCCTTTTTTTCGATTCATCATAAATGGATTTTGCAGGCCGTATACATGATTTGAAAATCTGCAAAGGTTCCACTATCAGTGTTAGAGGAAGAAGCACTGATATATTAAAATAAAACACATACTTAAGGTTTTGAAAGCTATGCCTTAACGAGTTAAATTTCTTCATGGCATAAAAATAACTCAGAAATAATGATCGCAGACCATTTACTCTCCGCAATCAGAGAGAGAGAGAGAGGGCCTTAAACCAGTCCCAACCGGCGCACAAAATTCTACGTAATCTCACACTCAATTATAAACCATCACATCGATACCCAACGACCAGGAAAATAATAATAATCGAACACCTATCGCCCTTTGATCATCCCCTATCTGGTGTTCGAAACGTTCTAATCACACCCCTGAGGGGGGGTTGGGGGGGGGCTCAGAGGGTGGAGTCGTCGAACAGCGACGACGATGAAACGTTCCATGAAGGACGAAAGGGAGAGAAGAGATTGGGGGGGGGTGAGAAATTTTGGCGGACTTCAATTAAGTCAAAACTAATGATGAAGCTGTAGAGAGAGAGAGTCGTTAAATATTCAAGAGCAGGCGATGATTTTTTGGTGTCGGTGTTTTATTTGTCTGGAATTTTTCGAGGTGGTGTTGTTTGTCAGCTGATTGATTTTTGAGGTCATGCCATTGTTGCTTGTTAAGAAGTATCACACGGCAACGAATGATTAGTAATTAAATCCAGAGTGAGATAGTGCTTAAGCACTGATCAATGGCGAAAACTTGTGGAGTCCTTCTTTGATTGATTGCTCTAACAGAGGGGTGTATACCACTGGACCACGGGAGTGGCTCGCCGAAGGGACGTTGAGTATACGTGTTAAAGAACATACTGTAAGTGTGTTAAAGTATAATTATATATTTACTATATCATACGTTTTCTAGTAATAGTTATAGTAAAACCAAGATTTAAGTCAAAGCGATATCAAATACGTAGGATATCGTTTAAAGAACATACTGTAAGTGTGTTAAAGTATAATTATATATTTACTGTATCATAAGATTTCTCGTAATAGTTATAGAAAAACCAATATTTAAGTCAAAGGGGTATAAATTATGTATGATATCGTTTAATGCAAGGGTTTTACCAGTGCAACCTAAATTGTGAAAACCAATATCCTGAAAACCCATCTGCATGTCAAGAGATACGTAGAGTATAATTTCAAGTAATACTTATGACAGTAAATAAAATATCGTGTACACTTTTCATTCCACAATTTACTTACACGAAGCTAGATTTTCACTAAGCATACCATTTTTCTCTACATAGTATCTCTCCCCTTGTCAATGCACTTTGACCAACGACAATAGGCTTATGTGTTCCTTTGAAAGAAAAAAAAAATCAATTGGTCGTGAAGCCCCATGCAAAACTTTCACAAATGTCTGAACGACCCTTGAAAGCAGTGGCGAGTAAAGAAATGCTTTTGGGAGGAACTGATTTTTGAAAAACATATTTGACCTAAAGAAAGAGTAGAATAAAGACAAATGTTACAAAACGTTTTTTTTTTTCCTTTTGAACGGAGACTTAAAAAAGAAAAGAAAAACTCTCATTTGACAGTAAGCGAAATGTAAAATGAAGCAAAATTCTTCCCCTTCCCTGGATCCACCACTGTTTGAAAAGATCTTTGAACGATTCCAACTAATGAAAGTCAGGAGGATCTAGGTTTTGGACCGTAGAGATGACGCATGTCCTCCGTGATCCGATAATTATTTACGACGAATTTTTGGACCTTCCGACCAGCGGAATTAATCTACTGTTCATTTATCCTAATTCGTGCAATACTTATAATGGGGCAATCATGATCTGTCTGCTAAAAAAAAGAAGAGAAATGGCAAAATTAGGATCCAACTTTCATAGCTCTACCACAATATAAGGGGGGGGGGATCACAACCACTGTGAACCAAGTCCATTTAAACTAAATTGAAGAAATGAAGGTTTTGTTTGTAATTAATTCTCTTGCTACAGATGCCATTTCTGGAAGAGAAAACGTAATATTCACTTGATTCACTATGTCGGGAATGGAACATGTTTTTAGGTTACTCCAACATGAACTGTCTCCATTCTTTAAAAATACGGACTTGGTTTTCTATAGTTGTAAACTTCTCATATAACAATGAAGTAAGCGAAGTCACTCTGCGCAATGGAAGAAAGAGTTATGTTAACCCTTTGAGGTCCAATCCTTTCCCAATGCTGAAAAAAGAGCAGCCGTTGCCATCGCTCGACTTAACTACCAGCAAGATGGCGGACGATCGAGACGCTCATCGCGTCCTTTTTTTGACGACAGCTGGCTGTCGTCAAGAAAAGGGTCTCTAGATCTGTGGCACGCGATGAACGTTTCGATCGTCAGCCATCTTGCTGGTTGTTAAGTCGAGAGATGGCAACGGCTGCCCTTTTTCAGCATTGGGCAATCTATCCGGCTGTTCTCGCATTCTTCCATTTTTCAGCAGATGTCAGTGCTGCTAAAAAGAATCGTGACCATTTTTTAAGGGGCTATGACGCGCTAAAAAGTAAAGGATTCTCGTGGAGCTATGTCACCCTCAACTATTTTTATAGAAATGAAATCTATTCTTCCTGACTGTCAACAGTCAAAACGTCAGAGTTTGGCGTTCCCAGAGCGGGAACACTGCGCGTTACAGGGTTAAAAGTGTACATAACTTTTGGGTTCCCCATGTATCAATAGACGTCGGGGTTGATGATAACATCCTACCCATTTCTTCCTGTTATGATTGCTTGAGGATAAATATCGCTCAAAGATAAATAATTACGATTAGACGTTAGATACAGAAAAATAGGCGGAAAGTAAAATCTGTGGTTAATAGTCTTGCGGACAATTCTTTTTTAATTGATAATGCAATTGAGGGATATGCAATGGAAGGAGCTGAGAAGGATTGAACTGAGAAGGTACAGAATCTGAGGTATACGTAAATAATCTATTTTAAATATTTGAAATTTTAAGCATACAGAGTGTCATAAACGTTTTAAAATAATTAATAGTGTAATTAATTTTTCCGTCAGCTCAAAAATAGAAATACACTTTAACGGCATAAGATTTTACTTATGTGGAAATCATGCTCATACTGCGTTTTTAAGATCCATAAACAAATAATATTTCTCCTACTCTATCAAAAGTATTCATTGAGTAATTCTCGCTTTTAACTAAACAAGTAAAATGAATTTGAAATATTTGCCCTTCTTAATAAGGAAAGCCGACGACGTTGAACTTCGAAGTATCTATAATTTGGTCTTTTGGTAACTAATTCTAGGTTACTCTAAAAGGAAATGATCGAAGTTAGTAATTATCTGTACTTTTTTGTGAAAGGAAAATTTGTTCTCAACGCACTGATGATATATTTATTATTTACTAATGTAACAATTGAGCATCCATTTTACTATTTGCTGCATCATTGGTTATCATTACTGAATCATTAGGTAGCTTCATAAAAGCGGTTCCGTGTTGGAGAAAAAAATCCATTCATATGAAATGCAGGTGTGTAAATAACATCTCAGAGGTTAATGGTAAATGGTTATAACGCGTTATCATTGGATAGCGTAGTTTATTAATTTATTACAAATGTTTCTTTTTGAAATGTGACGTTTATTGAATCGAGCATTTGTTTTTCTGTAATTTAATAGAAATTAGCAAGACATTTAGTTTACAATTTTACTAAAGGTTCCTTTTTGTAAGTAAATGTGTTTTTTTGCCACGTTTCTTGAGTGATTTGTTGTATTAAGTCGTTTGTCTTGTGATGAGAGCTTGAAAAATCCTTAAGCTACAATTATGCTTATGGTCATAAATGTTCTTCTGTATAATAAATTCAGTTTAAAAAGAAGAAAGTGTAACTATTCGTTCCAAAGGAAATTTGATTGCTGTATTAATGCTATCGTATCTTCTGTATGCAATTTGTTATCAGTTGCGAAGGTGGGTACAGTCATAACTATATAAATTTCAATAAAAGCTTTCTTCAATTTTCTTCTCTTGTGTTGTCATTAGTCCTTTATAAGGCTCCTCTTTGTAAATACATTACGCCGGCAGTTAATTGTCAGGGGGTTGTCTCAGGTTAATTGTACCAAGGCCATTGTGGTTGTTTGATCAATTTGCGCAAGAAAAATGTGGGTGTTGTTTGGAAAATTTCAAAATTCTATCACTGAATCGTAACCGTGAGCTCTGCGCTGTTTAAAATCATCACAATTCCCAGTACATACTTTCAAACAACCATCTTTGAAATTTTGGTTCAATTGGTTGAGAACCAAAGGTTTCACCACGGAAGAGTATATAACGGGGGAGATAGGTGCTAGGGGGTCTGCACACCCCATTAGTCTACGAACAAACACTAATTATAGCCAAATATTCAGCTTTTGAATTCACCGTTCAAATTAATATACGGTAAAATTATTTTAATTTTATATAAAGTTTGAAACATTTAAAATTAAATTTTTAAAAATTACATTAATTTTGTAAATAATTCAGTGCATAATAAACAGAATTTAGCATTAAGAATGCAAAATTTTTTGGGGCTATTGGAAGCTTTTGGAAGATATTTATATTAAAATTACTGTCAACCAAATTTTATTGCAAGTATGGACACACTTCCATGAAAAAGCTAGCTACGGCAGTGGGTTTCACATGTAAGGGAATTTTTTTTTCTTTTTACTACCCTGTATTTTGAAAACTTTATCTGTTTCTATCAACAATAACGACTCATTGCAGTTATCCTTTCTCAAACAATTGTGAATAGAAGTACAATGCTTTCCACTAGGATACTTCAGACCCATTTGAATGATTTTTAATTAAAATCACGATTGCTTGATTAATGCTGTCTCTAATCGGTATTCTTCTCGATCAAGGTGCCTCAGACATTTCCATTTAACGACAGCCGAGAACAGCCACCAAATGCCGGGAGATATTTTTAATCTCTCGCACAGCTACTGTTAAATTATTCATTAATTATTTTCTGGAAAGCATGTTTTAAGCGATCATGACATCCATTTCACGGAGATGGCGTTTGTTTCGCTCTTAAACTTCGATTCGATAAATTCTTGAATTCGGCAAAATGTCATCAAGACGGATGAAAATAATGGAGGGAAAATCTAATTCCGAGGAAAATAGAAGAGTCGGAAAAGAAGGGGGGGGGCTAAAATTCATTAAAGACATTCTTTTGAGATCTAATCGCTCACGTCTCTAACAAATTCAATGCAAGCAGAGATACGGTTGATAACATTTTTACATTTCCCCTTTACAAATTAACTACAAAGAGACTACGAAGCACACAACTAGGAAAACCCCGCGTGCAACAATTCCTTCCAATCAGCATGGCTGCACTCCGGTCGCCATGACAACCGCTGAAAACATTGAATCCACACTTTCTTTTGAACCGTTGCCAACATTTAAAGCGCAATGCATTGTTTTATGGCGAAGTAATAAATAGGGGGGTTGTTCGCTAGCTGTAATTTAATTCGTCTGCCTCCATTTAGGTATCTTACCTGATTGTAACAGAACGTTCGAATGCGTTATTAATTCGACAGCTGTTTACTTCGGGAGATCTCGTCTGGAGCAAGCGGACGCCATATTGATTCTTGCTCTTTTGCATTTAGTTGCTTCACTAAGAGATGGGGGGGGGAAGGGAGGGGGGGTTTATACTCCCCAGGCGCGGGTCTATTGTGTCACAGTTTCCCCACACCCCTTTCTGTGTATGAATTCTAATTAACTAGAGATCTTCCGGATGTAGTTAATGCTTTTAATTATGAAGAAATGAAAAGAACTTGGAGAGGGAAGACTTATTTTTGGAAACTTAAGAGCTGCTTGCCTATAGGTTCGAAACTAATTGACAAGAGTTACTTACTTTTGGCTCAGAACGTATTATTTCTAAAAGTTTTCGCACTCGGGGGGAGAATAACAGTTACTTCCAGTATTTAAGTTGAATCCATTTTAATAAGATGCTAAATATATGAGCTATCTTCTTATGATTAATGTACCGTGATACAGGTATGAAATATTATGTATACATGTTGGTGCTCGAAGAGTTAGTAAAAGTTTAAATTAAGAAAAATATAATTTAAATTTTATAAAAGTATTTTTAAACAATGCATAATTGTGTATACAAAAATTTAGTGCTTGCAAGAGAACTGTTTTTTAGAAGTTTTAACGGAGGCGTATAACAGTGCAAAAAATGTTAAAAAGCAATTATTATACGTTAGGTTCGCTGTAACACTTCTCAAAAAATATATTTATATTTATAACCTTTTTATTTCTGTCGTGATACGCCTTTCATTCCTTTGTGGCTTCCTGTAACATGCACTAATTTATTTTAGCCTATTAATACAAATTTAGCCGTCTTACCCTATCTTAGAAACCTGAAATCCATGTATTATCATTTGTTTGTTTTACAAATCTTTTTGATGTTCCATTCTCCCATACTTTTTAATTCATTGTTACTATTTATTGTTACATTTATACTTATTTTCTGATTTACCGTCCCTTACAAACTCTAGGGGCACATTTTTATAATTTTATTTTTCGTTCCGCTTCTAATTTATTATTTCAAAGTGTTTTCATTTTTTATCGAAATTCGAGGGATCCGCTTTTATTACTTTTTTTAATCCTCTCCCTCAATTTTTCGCTTTTTATTAATTTATTATTCTCATTGTTATTATTATTTTGAGTTTAAGCTCTTCCAAAACTGAAAACATTTTTTTTTTTTTTTTTTTGTAATGATCTTGATGCTTATTTTTTTCGCTACTGCCAATATTGTTTCGACTGCACGATCCTTCGTATGCCGTAGATGATCATTATTACACAGTTATCATCATCATCATCACTCTTATCAACAGCAATAGAGATTGTTAATAATTAATAACGTAAGAAAAAGCAGGAGCAAATGGCTCTGGGCTACATTAAAAACATTAGTAGTAGTAAAGAGTAATCGAGCACAAGTGAAATTTCCTACTTTAGCTTTGCAAAGAAATAATTAGTTTTTGAAAAACACACAATTCGACATACATTTAAAAATTTATTATTATATATGAACTAATTCATATTTTATGATAAGAGTTTTCAATATACGAAACGAAAATAGAAAGTTTGACGTTTACTCGAATACTTTATGACAGGGTGTATTTATGTTGGAAACTTATATACACCCAAAAAAATATATAAATAAATATCTTTTTGTGAAAATCCGCCTTTACATCATTTGTACAGCATTAAAAATGTTTTTCTCTCAAAGTGTTTTGGGAAAATGACGATAATGGCAATTACAATAATCCTTTGATTTCTTCTTTTGTTTGTCAAAGAAACGACGTTATTTATTCCATCATTTGATATTGAGAGTTCAAACATTAATAGAAAATCACTTTTAATCCATTTTTAAAATTCACTCTATATTTAACTAATTTTTTTTTCTATATTTGCTTTAAATGCATTGTAATGCATAAAATTGTCAATCTTTAACACAGGATTATAATGCTCATCTTCTACGCATTTGCCAATTTGCTTCACAGCCCTTACTTTTGTATGCATTTTGCAAATAAATTCATGCATTGCAAACCTTGATATGTGTGGGATGCGCATTAAATATCAGTCAGGAATCCGTTCTCGCCTCACCTCGTGAAAATAGATCGCCAATGTCACTTTTTAGCGCCAAGCATCGCACCGCCGCCGTTTCTAGTTTGACAAATGGCCGGTGAAATTGCGCACAAACATTTTAAGGGATGTAATTAAGCCCCCCCCCCCACCCCGAATTCTGGTGATGATAGGGTTGCGACAAAAGAGGGCAATTCATGGCAAGTGATGTCACTGTGTTTATGAATAAAAGGCGGAAATGAAAAGATTTGCGATGTGCGTGGTTGAATACGGTGTTGCTTTAATGCTTTTAACAGTAGAGCGAGACATGGAAAGCAAAGTGCACCCCGTTTATGCAATTTACTTCAGTTGGATTGTTGCGCTTTAGATAGAGTATATTAGTTTACTAGTTAATAAAATAAGTATAATTATGCTTCATTACTTATGACTAACTGAACTTAAATTACATGAACGTACCCCACCCCCTATAATAAAAGTAATGTTATTTAAAAAATGCTTTAATTAAAATGTTATTTAAAAAATGGTTTAGTGTAAAGTTAATACAAAATGTTTTAAAGAGTAAATTAATTTAAATGAGTTCCATTTTATTATTTTAAAAGGAGTATTACTTAAAAGTAAAAATAATTAATTAATTGATTTAAAACTATGTAAGTGTTTTAAAAGCTTAGTTACGAATTCCTTGGATGGGTAAGGTGGACCTGGGGTCAGTTCTAGATGGCTAATAGTGTGTGAGACAAAATTATTTGGCCACTGACTGCTATCTGGTAATAAAAAAGTAATATAGTACGAAAATATTATGTTTTTATATAACAACAACAAAATACATTGTATGTACAGGCTGTTCTCCGAAACACTGAGCTAAGCTTTTTCTGCTTAAATAATGCCCTTAGGTATATGTAATAAATTAAAAAGTTACGGTTGCAAAGGATACATAATTTTATGGTATAGATTTAAATTTTTGAGGAAATCAAATCTAAACAAATTTAAAATTAAAATTTTTATACGGCCCCCATAAAAAAGAATTTTCATTTAGTAAAGTATGCCCCTTACATTAATTAGAATATATACAAAGTTTCAGCCTTTTATCATAAGAAGGTTAGAGACGCGTTTAAACAAAATTGGTGAGGGGCTATACAATACCAATAGTAGCGAAAATACGATGCGTTTATGCATTCATTGTTTTCTTTCGTATTTTGAGTGAAATGCGATCATCCGACATGATTTTTCTCTTCTGGAAACATCGAACAGTGACTTAAGTCAGCATATATTTATTTTCACATCTCCAATAATCTTTAGGACAAGCGCTGAACTTTTTTTTGCATCACCTGATTAATGTATGGGACACATTTTAACAACAATGAATTTTTTTCTTCGGAGGCCGTATAAAAATTTGAACTTCGTATTTATTTAGACTTCATCTCCTGAAAAGTTTAATCGATATCGAAGAATTATGTCCCCTTTTCTATATGTAACTTCGTAATTTATTCTATTTATCAATGTTCACTATTTAAAGAATAAAAGCGTAGATCAGTGTTTTTGGGACACACTGGATATATGGTATCATTTTACTGTAAGTGGATTTTTCGAGCTTAAATTACGAGATCCCACATATCTATACATAGCGAAATGTAATCACCTTTTAATATAACAATAGCTGAAGTCTTAAACATGGTGTCATAAAATTACATAATACACTCATGTCCATAAATTAAAGATAATGAAGTTCAGGCAAAGAAAGAGAAAGAAGCAAAACAAATTTGACTTATTTGTAAAGTCTATTTACTAAACAAAAAGTAAAGAGCAAAAAAGATGCTATATATTTGACATAATTAATAAAAATTGCAGGTTTTACTCCCTTGACCAAATTTCAAAAAAGAACCTATTTACAAAAAACAGTATAACATGGTTAGTAGGATGGTTAATACGGAGTATGTCTCCCGGACGATGCAATACAGGCCTGACAACGCCTAGGCATGCTGAGTATCAAATGATCAATCTGATCTTGGGGAATATTACACACCTCATCAAGCAATGCACTCCGAAGTTCCGGTAGACAGGTGAGAGGGGGTTGACGGGCTGCAATTGGTCGGCCAAGCATATCCCACACATGCTCTATTGGATTCAAGTCCGGTGAGTATGCTGGCCAATGCATACGGGTGATATCCTCCGATTGCAGGCATTCGTCTACAATGTTTGCACGGTGAGGACGGGCGTTGTCATCCATAAACACACATTCAGCACCCATGGCGCCCCCAAACAAACGTACATGTTGTTCCAGAATGACATCTCGATAGATGTGGCCTGTCATCGTTACACTCTGAACATGCAGGTCAGTTCTGGAACCAAGAATAATTCCTCCCCAAACGAGCCATCCTGCACCACCGTAACGGTGTCTTTCAATGGTCTTCTCTTGTGGTAACGGATACCTGGCGCTCTCCAGATGAATGTCCGGCGAGAATCAGACTCCAAACTAAACCTGGACTCAACGGAAAACATCACACAAGACCACTGTTGCGGTGTCCACAATGCCTGCTCTCTACTCCAGGTTAATCGCAGGCGACAGTGAGTTGCGGTAAGTTGAACACATCTGACAGGCCTACGAGCATATAGACCAATGTGCCCTAAACGTCTGTACACGGTCTGCCTTGAAACTGTCGTACCGGTAGCTGAAGAGAGCTGACGAGACAGGTCTGATGCTGTACTCCGTCTGTTTCTTTTGGCAGTAACTGCCAAATAGCGGTCCTCATTCGGCGTTGTAACTCGGGGGCGACCTGTGCTGTAACGTCTACTCACATTACCATCATCTTGGAATCGTTGCCAAAGCCTGGAGATGACACTCTGGGCGATTCCAAGTTCCTCGGATACTTCCAGCTGGGTACGTCCACATTCCAGTCGTCCGATAATTCTGCCACGTAAAACATCATCCAAATGCCTCCTTTGTGCCATAACTATGCGGTTTTTGCACTGAAAGGCTTTCACAGCGCTTGTGAACAATTTTACTTCTTTGCCACCATTCCTTATATACCCCTCTCTTACACTCATTGTACCCACTCTCGTACGTCATTGTGACGTACCATCCACGCCATCTGGTGGTTTCCTGTAATTTGCATATTCTTCTTCAAGATGTGTGTGATCATTCCACAGGTGAAATTTTTATTTTAGAGATCAATTTCTGTGTGATTCTGAATTATCCTTAATTTATGGACATGAGTGTATTATATCACACATTCAATATTGAAAACACAAAATTTAGTATTTTTAGTAATGCAATACAAAAGTATTACATAGTGGGTAGATTTTGACCGCCCATAGGCGGTACACACCCTACACATATGGCAGAACCGACTTTGAGTATGACAAGATGACTGCATTCTCGATAGTAATGCTTTTTCTGCCCAGTAAAATTTAAACAATTTCGTTTTATTTTCACCTTTTCCGAATTTTGGGCCATGCCTGAACTAATTTCACTGATCAAAATCAACTATAAGTGTGTCGACAGCTTGAATCAGCATTTGAACCAACCTTGAAGACCGCTAAACTCCCTGTTTTCTATGCCTGTAAATCCAGTTTCACATTCGCGAGAGTCACTCAGCGGAGAAACAAACATTCCGGTTCTGCGGTTTCGCCATTCAAGTTGTACTGATAAAAGAGAGGATGAAAAATCCCTTGAACTGCAGCTAGAGGAAAGAGCGATAACAGTGATTGTTTGCAGTAACCAAGGTGTTGACATCGGGTTATATTTTATTGTAAATGTCACTTTTTACAAAACAAAAACAGGTGTGAATATTAAATATTCCCGGTGTTCACAGCGTTTGTTATAAAGTGTAAGGTTACTAACTTTTAAAATCTTTTTCAGCCAACTAAGGTCTTCAATATGTATGAATGAATTAAAAAGAGTGATTGATATATTTTTTGAAATATTTACGTTACTTTTAACAATTTATACTCGTTTTCGTTGAGTATTTTGATTAAAAAGCGATATTAATTTTATAAGTGGAAAAATGGTTAAAAATTAATCTAATGTTCAATTAGTTAGTTTCAGTCAATGAATGGATATGGTACTTAAAAGATTATAATTATTGGTATTATTTTTATTATTTAAGACATTATGTATAATTCAGCGGTGTACATAAAAAGCGAAGAGTTGATGGTTAATCAACCGTCTTGCCCGAAAGATTTTAATATTAAATCTACATATTTTTAACTTTTAACGTAAAGATTACACCTTTTTATAAAAAAAAAATTATGTCTGTAACCATACCTCCTCCTTCCGTAAGGAAAGTCTGTGTACGCTATTCGTTCAATTATTGACATTTTCTTAGTGCTTGGAAATAATTTTAATAATAAAATAAATAAGTATCTAAAATTTGTTTTTAGAAAAAAAAAAAACTCACATTTTTCCTTTCCGCATTTTTCCTTGAACAGTTGCTTCCGTCTTATATTTTACGTGATTTGAGTCATGTTTAGTTATGCAATCATTTTTATAGGTTATTTATTAGGTTAATCATAATCAAACGAAAACTGATTTTGCAGCATTTTATCATTCATTTTAAAAATAAAAATAATAATATACTTATCTATTTGATTTTTAAAATTATTTTACATTTAATAGCATTTTTCTTTTACTTGGAAATTATTTTAGTTTTGAATATTATAAAATACCATTTGCATTTGAAGTGTTCATAATGAATTTCAGGAAATTTTAACTTCAATTTCGGTTATGCAGTGGAACATATTAATTAATAGTCCATTACATTAGGACCGTTTTGTTCAAACAGAAAATTGTTACATTAGTTCAATAATTATTTAGTTTTTAAATATAATATCTTAAAAGCTTTCTTAGAAGAATTTTATCTATAGTCGGTTCTATAAAATATCACCGCATCTAGTATCTGTGTTATTATGTACGTATTATTATTATTTACCATTTGAAACACTAAGTTAATATATTAGTAAAATTTAAAAGTGTTACGATTTTCGTAATCCCCTTAAAGCCATCTAAAACTTCTACAAGTTCCTTCTTTTAAAAATAGCCAAAACTCTTTTTACCCCGTTGCGTTACGTAACTCACTTCTGGTTACATCTCATTTAATAACTATAATTAAGAGCGTGCTCACGTTAAAACTGCATGAAAACTCAAGCACGGCATCACGTAAGAGAAAGACAAAAGTGCAATTCATCTCTGTTAAGTTTTTGTCGTAAATCATTCAAGGACAGACTTCCGAAAGTAGCGGCTGCCGAAGTTATATAACAACTGTAACTATTGATTTTAACATTAAACAACGTCGGCGCTGTACAAAGTGAGTCATTGGGGTTTCTCTTCTTTTTTTTTTTCGACACAGATCCAGATAAACAGAGACATTATGGCCAATCAAAAGATTAGCACAGAGCTGTATCCGACACACAAAAAAAGAAAAAATAAACTTTTATACCTGTTATCGGATCACAATACGCCGCGGGCCGAGCACCTAACTGTGAAAGATGTTTCACGTAAGCGCAGAGCGTGGTGTATATGAACGGAGAAAAGCCTTGTAAGATCCATTAATGCTGTTTTTAAGGGGATTATCTCAGAAAATTGAGAGGCAGAGTGTAATGCTACAGTACATAAGGGACAATACCTTTGGAAAAAAAAGAGGGGAGGGGGATTATTTTTAAGTAATGCGTAGTAAAGTGTTGGCTATTTGGTCGTGAAGATTTTTGTGTGCAGATGGTTTTTTAGCTATTAATACACGTCAATACACGTGATTTCTTCGAAGAAATCACGTGTATTGGCTGATACAAGAATAGAGAGTTTTACACGAAATTAAAACCGTCTTACTACCGGATATTTGTTGGAAAATAAATTTTTATACTTACGTTAAAGGGTTTTCGATGGAAAAAAAAATGTATAAATGTTTATCTTCATAAAAACGTAGGTCCGCCATTGACAGCGCAAGATCAAGTGTAAAGAACGAAATAGGCAGAACCGTTAGTGAGGGATAATGTTAGTGTAAATAAGGGAAAGTATAATTGAAAAGGGATTTCCATTTAAGATATGTCACGAAGAGTGGTAACTATTTGCTATTGGTTTCGTCTGTGTCGTTACGGAGATATCACATGTTTTTAAAGAAGGAGGGGATTTTAGGAGCTAAAGAGACCTTTTGGACCTCTTTATGATAGAATAGCTATTAAAAATAGTAATGGTTTAGTTTAAAAATTCTGTTTAGGGATTAGGAAGAACATCTGAATCTCTGATTTTCCGAATATCATACATCCTCTATTGTCTGTACGGAGAACATAAATATGGGATCGTTGTCACAGTGATGTTAGAGTATATAAGAGGTTGATCGTGCAGATTTCTATTTATAATTGGTCCATTTCAATAAATCATTTGTAGTGGGATTTAATAAAAATGATTTCAGTAACGTTGAATCTATTTATCGTGAAGAATTTTGTATATAATTGGATTTGGTACTGTTGGTTGGAGAAATAATGTGCATTGACTGCTAAAAAGAGAGAAGGTCTCTATGGGCAGACATATATTGAAACTATTATATTACATTCTGTATTTAATTAATTTTACTATGTCCATGGTATAATTTTGTGTACTTTTCTATAATTGCTTTTAAAATTCATGAAAAATGAAAATGTACTTCTAAAAAATATTCAAGCCTTACACTGCCGAAATTTTGTTCAACGCAAGCTTTTTTTTAATGCATCAATATTGTTATACATATATTGCTGGCATTTAATAGCGAAATTCAATACTTTGCGTAGATTTCAGAAATGCAGACTTTAATTAATTATTATGAAATAACTAATTACTTAATAGTTTGTATGCTTATTAAACATTATTTTACTTTAAAAAAGAACAAATACATTTTCAAGGACAAATTTTGAATTAACAATGCAGTTACCTGCTATGGTTTTGAGTTCACTAAGCTTTAGATCACTTGCTAATTATGTTCTCATTTTAAAATTATACATAATGCAACGTATAGCTACGTGAAATTAATATAATTATCTAAATAATGCGAACATTACAAACATTGTATACTCCCTTCTACATGCTCTTTATTAAATCTGTTGCAGGTATTGTAGAGAATAATCATCGTTGGGGGTGGCGGGTGAATTTTCTAAAGTATCTAATCAATGCTCGTTAAGTTTTAAAGGAACGGCCGTTTAGGGTAATATGAACCATTGTTTTAAAATCATCTTTCTTTGTAAGTTTGGCCTCATTAAAAGAAGCGAGTTTGTGTAAAAGTGTTTTGTAAAAATTTTAATGAAGCTAATTTCTGAAACTAGTATTATTTGTTAGTCAGCATATATTTTTTTAAAGTTATGAAGGCGTTTTAAACTTAAAATGTGAGCTGGTTGTTATTTCCACAGGGGTTCAGTATGTCTGTAACAGGGTAGTTTGAAAATATTATATCTTTTAAAAAATTGAATTTTTACAGTTTATTTATATAACTATCGTAAAGCATATTTTTGAAAAATTTTTACACAGAAGTTTGTTTAAAAATATTAATATTTATCCATAAAATATTTTTAAATTATTTTAATATTAATTACAGAAGGAAACTAGGAAGCTTTATTTACCTAATTTTCTTGTTTTTGTGCATTTTCATTTTTTAGTAAGAAACCACCGTGTTCAAGAGTACGTACATAAAGAAAATGATGCATTCTCTTAGATTATTTACGGTATATAAATATTTCTTTACTTGTCAAAACATAAGTAAAAAATAATTATATATCAGATTTATAATAATTACCAGAGTTTATGTTTCTTTATATCAAATGATGAGCCGCTTTAAAAGAACAACTAGTTCACTTCAACTAAGGTTAGTTTTTCTATTTCTAAATATAAAAACCCTATAGTAATTACTATTGCTTTTGTGCTATTTCGTTCAAAGCTAAACTGATTAAGAAGGTTTATGCATGTCGTTTTTCTGTAAAATTATTAAATGATCATGTTCATAAGAAAGATAAAAAAGAAAATGTGAAATTTTATTTGCAGTGACCGTAAATAAATATATCGATAACACGTCATTGATTCAAAGTACATTATTATTATTATTATTAACCCTCTTAGCTTGGTACGAAAAGACAATAATATAAAGATGATTTCACTGTACAATAAATACAAGAGTTTTTTGCAGTATAAAATTGTCAATGTTCGATGAGAGAATCTCAAATTAGAAAAAAACATTCTGGTCTAAGTTCTTGAGTTTAAAAATGAAAGTACATATGTAAATTGTAATCAATATGATATATAAATATAAAATGCAGATGCATTGAAATGTAAATTTAAGTTCACGGAACGGAATTTTACTCCTCAGTATCTTAGTCGGCTAATTCTTGTACTATAATTATTTCTGGAAAATGTGCCAGTACAAAACTTGTATTTGAACTTCCAAACATATAAAAATGTCCATTTGTGCAGCATTCATATCCCCTTTCCACCTCTCTGTTTGTCCGTTTCTCTAGTTTTCTCTTGAAATTGCTCACTAAAGATTAGCACCAACATTATTTTATACGAACTTAATAGGAAGTTATGCATTTTCCTCAAACTACAACACTTTTAATTCAGATTTATTGACTCTGGACATTGCTAACAATATCCAACATCACGTCATTTTAATAAATAAAATCGAAATTCAATGGTCGAAGGAAGCAAAAAATCGAAAGGTTAACAGAAGCATATAGACAAATGATCAGTACTCTTTTTGAGAATTTGTTTTTAGTGAATGCTGCAATTTTACCGGCCATTACACCATTTATCCAAAATTTTTCAGTTAGCAAATGTACCTTTAGTTGTCTATTTTTTTCTTACTGATTTCCAATTTGTTCAAAACTTATCTTTCGATAGTCAGCATTCCTAACATGAACGCTGGGAACTTGTACCCGGCTATTATTTTCTCCTTTGACAAGAACATTGTGACTCATCCGAACAAGTGTTCCCGAAATGATTTCGTGACAGAGCGCCAGAACAAAAAAGAACGACGAAAATGACTAAGAAAGCAGCTTAAAACACATGTAGAGCACTAAATTTCTTATATCCAGCAAATTTTATAACTAGTTTAGAAAAGTTAATGATTATTTGTTATGTTTCTCTAAGTTATTATTAGAAAGCTAAAAGGTATACAGTAATTTTATATACCATAAGCCCCATACTCTAAAATGAAGAAGAGTGACTAGCTATTCAAAAAGAGTGAAATATATGCGAAACGATTCAATCCTAAAGGATCGAATATTTGATTTTCCAAGGACGAAGAAATTCTGAGTCGCTAGCTTGATAAAATGAATACCTACGCTTCCCAAAATATTTTGTGTGAATACTAGTCATTTATTGCACTATCACGAATTGAAAAAGTTATACTCATAAAAGCGGTTGTTTTGACTTTCATTTCTGTTATTAGGAGCGATTATTCACTCCTTTGGTTTTAGAGTGCGTAGTCTTATTTGACTCCCTGAATAAAATCTATCTGAATTTAGAAATCAAAATCATCGTCATAATTAACGACTTTTGTTATGGATTCAAAATAAGAAACTATTAAAACTACTCTATGTTAACCGAAAATTTTGTCTTATATTTAGTCTGAATTTCAGAAAAGAATAATTACTTTTTTGCAAGGCCTTTTTAAGGTTAAAATATCAATAATTCACCCGAGAATTATCAAACAGATTATGATTTTATTTCTATATGATTTAAGAAAATTGAGGAAGAAATAACTCTTAACATCTAACCACACTCGAGATCTAAAGTAAAATATATTTTTAAGCTAACGCATGTCAAGCGTTATGTATCAAAAATTAGGATATGCATATTGTCAAGTCTGTTTTTAATTATAATTGTTTCAGTTGAATACTCAAATTTCATTATTCAAAGACGTCGATTCGCTTGTATTTAACTAAGGTGCAGCAAGCACATTTCTCGTCGCTCAGAGACTTTTATTAAATCATTTCCAGCTATTTTCTACAAAATATAAATTAGGCAACTTTTTCCCAACAAATAATCTGAATTTTTATTGTGATTACTTAGAGTACGTTAAATGTTTATGTAAATATGTGCTACTTAAAAAATTTCCATTACTTCCCCCATAAACTTAGACCATTTATCAAAAACAATGCACAGATAATCAAGCTAATTTTCGCAGAACGCTTTTTTGTCTCAGTCTAATTAAACAATTCAGTTTTCAGAAAAGTTCTATTCTTTTCTACAAACTAAAACACTTTAAGTTTGTTTTTCTTTCTCAATTTTTCGAATTTCTTTGACCACCCCCTTTTTCTTTTTGCCATCCGGAAATCAGAAACAGTGTGTTCCTGTCACTTGCTTGACGGTTTTTGAAAAACTAAATACTTAAAATGGTATTTTCTTTCCTTTTTTTGTTTTTCCTTCTAAACTTTTTGATTGTTTTTTGCATTCATGGTTGGCTTCATTCTTAGAGGGGGTACAAGACATGTGCATTAAGTAGAAAACATGGTTGTCAAATGCAAGGGCAAGCATTAAACGTTCGTTGTTTTAGCCTTAAATAATTCAGTTGTTACAGTTCTTTTCTAGATTTCTCAAGAAAAAAGAAAGAGTGAGGGAACAGTGTAGCAGTTGTTGAATAGCTTGTTCAGTTGAATTAAATTTAAAATGATTAAGAGGTTATTTTTAAGATTTTATTTGAGATGGATATTTTACTAATATAAATTCCGTACATGAAGAAATAATTTTGTTTTACTGTAAAACTATTTTGTGATTGTGTTTTGTATTATGGCAAGCCTACATAAGAGGCATCTGCCTACAGATGGAATGCCTTAGATGGCTCTAACCTTTATTCGCATTACATGTGGAGGAAACTGCCCCAAACTCAGGATTGTTAGATCGACAGCGGCGCGTAGGCCCGAACACAAGAGCTTCTCACTTTGAGCATCTGCAGAATTATTTTATAGATACCGGATTCTTATTGTTGCGAATATGTAAATAATCTATCTGAATAAAATCTATCTGAATTTAGAAATCAAAATCATCGTCATAATTAACGACTTTTGTTATGGATTCAAAATAAGAAATTATTAAAACTACTCTATGTTAACCGAAAATTTTGTCTTATATTTAGTCTGAATTTCAGAAAAGATTTCGGATTCTTATTTCGGATAAGATTTCGGATTCTTATTAAGATTTTTTGGGAACATATTCTAAGCCAAATTAAGTGATACATTATGTTGCTATTGGAAACTTGGGGTATTTGTAAAAGCATATGGAAATCTCTATATGCCCTAGAGTATATAATTGCTCTGCGTACGCACTCAAGTTGAGGTTAATATTCTCACTTTGGGAGTTTTAGAGTACGTAAGTACTTCAGCTACGTTGATAGTATGTTTGATCTCATTAAGACAGATGATGATTGCGGCGTGAAATGTTTTTAATTGACGGCGAACTGGAGATTATACTGTTATAAATTGTTAGCTGTAGGCAGAAATGGTGAATAAAGTTGTGTTTGGGCTAAGTCTAATTACAGTCCATTCGATTTAAGAACCCGTACGCTTCAATATTTTTATATAATTTGTGTTTCTATACTTCAAATGCCATTATTATAAATACCAGTATAATGAAATTCAAAGCAATGCACTTCTTTAAAATAAAATAAAATAAATAAAAACATTGTGTAAAAAACACACATAAAATGATACTTATAACAAGAGTAACTTTTACTTTTAAAGAAGTGCATTACAATAAATTTTTTCCGTAGTGCACTTCTTTATTGCGTAGTTTCATGTAATTGTCGAAAAAAACTTGGGCAGTCGACAAAGATAGAAATTGTTTTTTAATAAATAACCAAATAGTTCATTATTTTGCCAAACTTCTTAGTTAGTTCCTGATAAACATAAAATGTATTGCGCTTATTTATTTTCTATACATTTGCAACAAAACTAATTTAAACATTTATTGTAAAAAATATTTATTCATAATTATAGATATAAGGGAGAGATATCTTCTTAAAATGGTTTAAATAAAAAAAAATTGCGTATTGCATCCCTTCTTACAAATGTTGCTGCTAATTATTGGATTTGGAACCAATTAACTAAAATAGTAGCATAATTGATATCTTGAAATCTTAGTCTTTGCTTTGTAGAGAATTCTATTTTGTAAATTTGTACACATGGCATTTCACTTTTCACTGTCTGCAGATTAATTATCTTACGAATTGACAAAGAAGAATATAAAATAATAAAAAGCTTTAAAAAGAGAACTAGACCCCCCCCCCAAACAAAAAGAGACCCCGATCTTCATGAAGAAATATTTATCAATTACCATTCATATTAAGATTTGATTTTCATTTTGGGGTAAAACCCAAACTTTCTTGCAAAATGAACTTTACTTTTTAATGAATAACTATTTGGTACAGTTAAAGATTTTCCGACAAGTGTCATTTTTTAAAAGTTAGGTTGACATATATTCTCAATTCTCATTGATTAAGGAAAAGCTTGCAATTTTCTAAAATTAAAGATAATGTAAGAAGTGAAACTAAATTTTTTAAGTAAAAAGAAGAAAAAGACATTTGATTATTTTTTGATCGTGTGAAAAAGGCTTTCGGTTTAAGAATCTGTCTTTTATTTAAGAAAATAACTTTAGCTATTTATTATCTTTTAAAATGAATTAATTTCCTAGTTTTAAAAAATGCAATATCTAGTTTATTAAATTACAAAAATTATGTTAAAAAGCGCTTGAAATACTTTAACCGAAAAATGAACTTGTTAACAGCTGTAATTCTTCAAAACCTATTATCATGGATGTGGAAAAATATACAGTGTGACTGTGACGTCATGTTGTCACGATGCAACAGCTGTTTCAGACTAATTCAGCCTGCTTGTTCAAACGGGTGTTGGTCGCCTGTGATCTGTCGTTTTCACTAGTGTAAACAGAACGACTGGCAATGTTAGGAGATTCCGTTCTTTTGTTCTGCGTATTTTTATTAGACCGACGCGTGCGCTTTCCCGTGGTTTCTGTCTGAAAGACTATTCAAAAATTTTGTGACATAAATAGATTAAATATTCAGGTGTGATGGGGGGAAATGCTTTTGAAAATAGATTATTTTTACATGTTTACACAGTTGTGTGTCAGCAGCAAGTGCTAAGTGTTTCTTTATGAAAATATTTTTGTACTAATTTGTTTGCATGATAAAATCAATCAACAATTGAAACAATGTTGTAACGTTCATTGTTGAATATTTGTTATGCATAAAACTATCATGATAAAAATGATATGTTATAAGAATATTTCGAATATTGTTGCACATAAAATTCAGTTCTGAAAATATATTTCGAATAGAATTTTAGACCATTCTTGTTATGAGTAAGTGTTACAGAGCTATTTTTGTACAACTTGTATACATACATTTTACATGGATGAAAAATAGTTTTGATTATTTCTAAATGTCTTTATAAATGAATTAATTGCTTCTGCTTCAGTGTCAAACGTTAGTACAGCTTGGATATTCGACCTCCATGGCTAGATGAAATATTTCGCGCTGCTAAATACGTCAATTTGCAAAGGACTATGCATAAGAATATAAGGAAACGCGTTTTAATGTCAACTGTTAATAGGAAAGTATATTAATTAGGCGCGTTTGTTCCTCGCCAAAAAAATGAAAAAATCGCCGTAGGTGATAAATGTCCAAGTTGTTCCAAAATGTTTAGTATTTAATAAAATGTTCATTTCTCTATGAGTAAATATTAGTAAAAAATAAAATAAACATAAAAACATAAAAGTTTAAAAAAATTAAATTATGAAATGGCAGCAATTTGTTATAGCAGACAAATCTTCTAGGGATAGCTGAGTTAAGCACACCAGCATGCTTTTAAAAATTATAATCGTCAATATCTTAATTTAAAATGTTAGAGTCAGCTATAATTTTGGCTTTTAATGAGACTTTCTAGTTCTAGTAGTAAAAATTGATTCCTTAACAAGATTTATGTGCTACAATAATGTCTTAAATCCACGTAAAATTTTTTGTAGATAGAGCTTGCTGGCTTTAGGGAGTTAACCCTTTGAGGCGCAACCCTTTCCCAATGCTGGAAAAAGGGTCTCTAGATCTGTGGCACGCGATGAACGTTTCGATCGTCGGCCATCTTGCTGGTAGTTAAGTCGAGCGATGGCAACGGCTGCTCTTTTTCCAGCATTGGGCAATGTATCCAGCTGTTCTCGCGTTCTTCCATTTTTCAGCAGATGTCCGTGCTGTTAAAAATAATCGTGACCATTCTTTTACGGGAAATGACGTGCTAAAACGTAAAGGATTCTCGTGGAGCTATGTCACCCGCAACTATTTTTATAGAAATTCAATCTATTCTTCGTGACTGGCAACAGTCAAAACGTTAGAGTTGGGTGTTCCCAGAGCGGGATCACTACGCCTTAAAGGGTTAAAACAATGAACTACGTGTTTATGGAGTTTGAGCAACGTTATAAAGAATATATCAAAACAGGACAATTATTTTATGAAATTAAGCATTGTAAAACCATGCTTACAAATATATTCAAATCATTTGAAATTTGATTTAAATATGGTATTACCGAAGTTTGCGATAACCGCACAAGATTATTCTTCATTTGAAACGCTATTTAAAAAAAATGCCTTTTTATTTTATCAAAAACATGGTTTATTTCCCTTGCAGGTTTCGAAATTAACGGTGGTCCATTAGTCCGAAACAACTAAAATGTATAATGGACCAAGTAGAATACAAAATGTGTTGTCCGTTGGACCAGTAACATTTACTAACATTTTTCTATTTCAAACTTTCCTCCTTTAGTTTTAGAGTACATGTCATATAATTTTATCGATTTAATACTTTTAAAATCGGCACTCACATTTTTTAATTCATCTCTTAACAGAAATCAATACATAATTACTCATATAATTTCTTCTGCTTTGCAGTTTTTTAAAATCATGTATACGAACCAGTAATAAATACTAAGGATCAGGGCAGACCTGGAGTCTCTGGTTTTTTGGACTACTGACTAAATATTCTAATTTCTACCCCTATGCCTTATACAATGTAACATACAAGTTTTGCAGATGAAACTAGCGGTTTCTATGTTGAAATATTTTTTCAAACACAGAAAATGTGATTCTAGAAAAATCAGATGATAAAGTGAGAAAGAGACAATTGGATGAAGCTTCTTATACGCATCATGCACAATAAGAGAAAGAAGTTTAAAAAAAAGGAAAACGGGGGAGAAATTGCGCATAAAACTATGCCTCAGACTTGAAAGAAGCTTTAAGATCCGTGACCAGAAAGTTAAAGTTACTGTACTAGTGTTTCATTTCGGGCAAAGAGGATGGACACTGCTGCTAGAGAATGGGGGGGGAATAATGCACAATTATAAATTTAGAAATTAAAATAATGCACATACAGATTATTAATATCAATGTAAAAGTAAAATTTCAAACAAATAGCTTATTTTACAAAAAATAAACCCCCCCAAAAAACACCAACTTTTGAAGTGACCTCTTTATTTTCCTTAAGTTTATGAAACTGCAGTTAATATATTAATTCATGTTTGTGTTTATTGTGTCATACAGAACGTATAGCTTGACAGAAAAAAAATAAGTGAAATTAACTTATGGCCTTCAATATATTTTTTCGAATTGTGAGTTTTTGGAAGAAAAAAACCCTCTCTGTGATTCAGTTTTTTGACCTAATTCTGAATGTTTTTGAGAGGCTGTACTCTATGTACCTCATTGAAATGATTTATTGGAACATTTGTTTTTACTTCTTCATTTTTAATAAACAAAATAAGTTAAAAAACACTGAAATGAAAAAAAAAAATACAATCATTCCAAACCATTTACCATCTGTTACGCTAAACGGACAAAGTTTTCTCTGAGTATATTTATTTTTCATGACTACACAAAAACTCTTCTTAACTATCGCCTACTTGGGCATACTATTGAGAAAAACACAGTCATCCTGCATTTGACGAGATGTCTCTGTGTGGAACACGCGATCAGATCGTAAAGTAAAACGGGCATCATTCATTTCTATCTCTTTTTTCCGCCTGCTTTAACGTCTCCAGAAATAGTTATCTCTCTCCCAATAACTGCACAGCACACGACTATCATCAAACATTAAATACAGATGACCGTAAAAGAGGGGCCCTTACATATCTTGGTATCGAATTTCTATTGATCCAGTCCGCATGCCACCTGCTTGCTTGCTAACATTTCTACGTTCTATTTACTTTATTTTATTTTTTTAGAGATTGGAAGTTTTTTCTCCCCCCCCCCATTACAGCGACATCTGTCCCGTTCTGCACTTTAATATTTCATAGACCATTAAGATCCAGGGCGACTCCATTAAGGGGAGGACAGTAGTAGAGAATGTTTGCCCCCCTCCCCCACTTTGGGGCACCCCTTGCCCTTCTGTAAACAGTTGGAACTTCGTGCGGATGTGCTTTTAACGATTCAGTGGAAAGGATTTTGAAAAAAAATAAATAACTAAAACTGCAAATAGTTGGTGCATGTTAAAAACGTCCAGATAGAAAATAACTTACTCTAGATATGATTCTTTATTCCAACTGGACTTTGTGTTAAAGGAAAACATATAAATAAATACGTATGCATATTTGTGTTTTGTACCAAAGTAAATAGGCATATGACGCATGCATTTTTTGTTATGAATTTTTAAGGCCTTAAAGTGCATACCATTTTGGAGAACCCAAGATTAGTTCTTTTCAAGTAACGTTACTTGTATGATCGTTATTGCTAGAGAAAACTAAAAAAAAATATATATTCTAGGTTTGAATTTCCGCATTTTATAAATGCAGGAAAATGAGTTTTGAATAAATAAAAAGGTCCAGCTAAAACTATATTTTATACAACCCATTTTATTTAATATAGAATCTTTTTAAGTTTTCTTAGTTTAGATATGAATTTTTATTCCCACTGGATTTTATAGTAAAGTTTTCGTAGTTGTTATTTAGTAAAATAAATACTCATGTAGAGTAGCCATTTTTTATTATGAATTTTTGAAGAATAAATAAAGTGCATATAATTTTGTAGAGCAAAAATTAGATTGCTTTCTTTAAACTTTTCTTCTATGATCGCAGTGTTCTTAGAGAAAACTTATGTATAATATATATATATATATATATTTCACTCTTAGAACTTCGTTTTATATATAAATATAGGAAAAATCAGTTTTTGTGACATACCAGTAGACTTGGTCACTATTACGATTATTACGATTGTGATTACGATTACTTTTCCTTTTCAGATGGAGACTAAGATTAGGTTCCAATAATCGCACATATTAACTATGTTGATAACGATTAGATTGCGGTAATCCCAAATATTAATTTTGTAGATTACGATTACATTATCATAATCAAACCTAGAAAATTTGTCGATTACAATTACGCACAGTAAGATTACGATTAAAGTACGATTACAAAAAAACTTTTTGTGAACATTCATAGCGTATGGGTTATCTGCCGAGGAAGGTAATTGAGAAGAAAAAACCAAATAGGGTAAAATAAAATCGCCAATTTCAAACACCTAAAATGCTTGATTTTTCGTACAATTAAAATTTAACGTACTGCAAAATATATTTTAAATACCGTACAATAGGTTCGGTTTTACTGTGAAGTGAGCCGAGGTGACCCCCTAGGTGGTCAGTTTTTGATAAGTTTTATGAAGTTTTTTTTTTTTTTTTTTAGTGAGTCCCAATTCCTATTTAAACATGACCTTGTCAATTTTAGCTTGGCACTAGCGGCAAGGCTGAGGTGGAGGGACATGTTGTTTACTCATCCTTGAATACAGGTGAAACTTGTTTAAACAATGTCCCGCAATAATACAACTGCTAAGTTTTTTCCTTTCTGTCGCCAGTTGCTTCTCCTCCTCACAGATCTCGGAATGCCTTGCTGGGCCCAGAGAAGACCGACTAGACTACGATTATCTAGAAAATTAAAATTCTAAATTATGATTATATTATGATTGCTCGGGGATTTAAGTTTTCAGTTTACGATTACATTAGATTATCTGTAAAACTGAATCTCTATATTATGACTAGACTACGATTACAGGAAGTCTAGCTATCATCACCAACTAGATCAACTAAACGGTCTAGATAAAAACAGTTTATGTTAGATAAGACTCTTTATTTTAAGTGCAATCTTTTTAACCAAAAGTGTGCATTTATTTTGTGACAAAATAAATATTGCTAAAGATCGTTAAAATCTTCGGTTTCGAAATTTTGGTGTATAAAATAATGTAAATACAATTTTTGTAGAAGAAAATTTAACTGTATAAAAGCAGGGAGTTATGACAATCATTCTTGCCTTAGAAAAGACGATTCCCTCCCTCGCCTTTCTTCTTCAATGTCATGTAACTGTCCAGAAAATTGCAATTCATTGTGAACGGCATATTTAGTGACATGCGGTGGTCTTATCTGGAGAACATACAATAACCCTCCTACTTTCCCTCTCCAAATATCATGCAAATTTTTTCTTTAATATTTACACACAATTTGATAGAAATGGAGATTGTTCCCAACAATGATAATCAAAAGCACTGAACTACACAAAGTGTAGTTCAAATTGTATTTTATTAACTATACTTTTCTTGAAGAAGATTTGTTTGTAAACTAAACAAGTTTAACTTGAAAAAATCCTAGATCCTACCGTTTTCATTACCTAATATACGTTTTTAGAGTCTTCAGGACAAAGTGCCCGCAGTTTGAATTAAGATTGTTTGAAGTCGAATTTCATTCAGACGTATGATATTTAAAAAAATTAATTTTCATTTTGAAATATTTTGTAAAAATGCTACCCTCGGTTTTAAAAAGTAACAATATTATTAGTATTTTGTTTGTGCAAAATAACTAAATTATTATTATCTCTTTAAGATTATATGGAATTAATTTTGATTTAACATTGAATATAAGGCAAACTTGAAGAGAGTGTGATAATTTTTTTTTTAAAACTACAACTCTTATTTCTCTTCTCGACGGATTCAGTAATCTTCTTTTCCAATTTTTTGTTTCAAATTAATATGCTAGAAAGAAATTTTATATTTAGAAGAAGAATTCGATATTCTAGGAATAAAAATGTCGTATATCCTTTTATTTACTTACATTTTTTTCTTGCTGGGGGATTATTGATAAGAAAAACAAATATCATCATATACGCTTCATATAATTTAGAAAGAAAATAAAAGCTTGAATTATTCTGCCACAATACCAGATTTCTAAAAGAATCAACCGAAGCGTAAGCCCCGGCTCAAAACATAATCTTATTTTTACTTTCTTTGATTTTTTTTAGAATAGAAGGAGGAGCCATGGTAAAAAGGGGGCAAACATTTTAAAGACATTTTTTTTTTCTTGTTACAACTCTTAAAGTACCTACAACATTATATGACCAATCCAGCAAAGCGATCTAGTAGCCCACTTTTTATTTATTAAGCTCTGTCCTGTATCATTACTGATGCACATTTTATCTTGCATCAGCCGACCCAGTTGCGTGATACATCATCCACATATGTACACGGATGTGTGTGTATATATAAAACAACGAAACACATTTCTGTTTTCCTTAAAAGCCCCCCCCGATATGTATTTCCCTTCATTCTATTTTTTTTTCCTCCTTTCCTCCCATCTCTCTTTCTTTTTTCGTTCCCTCCCCCCCTCCTGATTCCTCTCATTTGCAGACGACGAACTCACCGAAGTGAAATACGGTATCGTTAGGGATGGAGTTGAGCTGTTGCAATCCTGGATGTCGCCCGCGAAGAATTATTCAGCATTTTATTTTTCTGCTTTCACTAAAATATTTCAATTTGGTTTTCCACGCAGTGTTTTCGCGCGAGCGGAATTGAATGAAAAGAAGGTAATTAGATTTTTAGAAATTTATGGAGAATTTGCCTTTTATGCTTAAAAGCTGGGGAAAGGGAGCTTAATGGTATATGGCCTTATAAAATGCACGAGTCTTAAAGTGGATTGAAGGTTATATAAATTCGGAGAAATATTCAATTTTATTCTTCATTCTTTTAATACTAGGTATTTTTGAGAGTTAATAATTTCTGAGTAATATTGATAAACAGATATTTGTAAGCAGTCGGGCATTAATTCAAAGGATCATTTTAATGTTATTTCTTTAAAAGATCGCCTTAACTAGTTACTCTGTAATTCTGCATAGACTTGCAATAGATAAAAATGGAGAATACTGAATTTTCTGGCATTCTGATACTAAGTACTTGTTAATATCTTCATATACTAAATAACAAAACAAGTGTATTTCTGATTTGTTTTATCTGAGGCTTTGGAATGTAAATGGAATAGATGTGAAATTTGAAATTTTACATGTAAAGCAACGCATTGTTTGTATAATTGAGGTTTTCAGCTAATTCTTTATAAAATGCATTTGAAATAAGCACGTAGACAATTGAGCGGTCTCGACTACAGTAGTACGAAATCAAAATATTATTATGTGAAAGTAAAGAACCTGTATATTTATATGACTAGCGGAATGTATGTGTGTGTCGGGGATAAGAAAAGGCAAAACACTAATTAATCATATGAAATCACTATTGCTGTATATATATATAAAAGTTAAGCAGCCGCTCAAATAAGAAACATAAATTATAAGAAAAAATAGCCTAAGCATGAGAAAAAGTCACCAGCAAGTCATTGTCTAAAAGAAAGTTAAATAATTAACATAACTTGGCTAAACAGCCAAGCCTGATCAGAAGGGGATAAGCACAATAAATCTATAGTTGAAACTCATAGTTTTATTGTTGCATCGTAGCTCTCAATCTAGCATTTTCGACCCTGCATTGCTATGTGATTCTGAGTCATGGTTGTGCTGGAAATGCGCGTTAAAAAAAATCAATATTTTTATAATGATATTTGTTCAAGAATTTATTCACTGAAGCTGTTCCATGTATGGTATTTCTGCAAAATAAGAATGTGATTTTCCAAAATGTTTTCTAAAACTCTTGATGTAGCACTGAATCAAGTTCGAATAAATACGTCTGTACACATTTTCTTAAAATTATATTCTTTTAAACCGTATAATAACTATGTAACTCTACTTGATAGAAGTTAAAAACTTTCAGCTGTATGACCTTCATGTGAACTTTTTTTTTTCTCTTATATCCTTGTTTGAACAATATATATTATGTCACCCAGAATTCCCCTCAGGAAAGCTATATATCACCATTGTGACAATTTCAATTGGAACAAATTTTCACCTCTTTTTTTTCCCTTCCCATTTTATTCTGTACCGATTAAATCGGAGCTTTTTTTATAGGCAGTGTCACGTGATTCAAGGGGTTGGGGGGGGGATAGTAGCTTCGGATGTTTACGACTACTCTTTTATGTTCTGGTTCGGCTAATCACTGAGAGGTTGTGAAGGGATAAAATCTATTCTTAGACATCAATGGGAATATAAATGTCATCGACACTGTGATTCGATTTTTATACGACTTTTATTATTTTCAGATACCACTGATACAAGACATTACGGCTTAGATTCGATTTGCAAATGTATTAACAAAAATTGGTGTAATATAAGGCGATATTCTTTCATTTATTAAGATATTTAATATAAAAAAGAAAAATTGGTGGAATTTAAAGTGCTGAATGTTTAAATTTTTCTGTGATTATAAACATTTCCTTGTCTAAACACAAAAGTTTCCCGTTGTTTATACGATTTTAGTATTTAATTTGATGCTGCTTTGGAATCAAACAATGCAATTGTGTTTCGCCAACAAACTGGTCAACTATGCTCATTTGTATGATCGTAAAAATGGCAAACTTTTTTTTGCAAGATATGTGCAGATAAATTATTGCTTGCACCCGTTTAAAAAAAAGTTTGAAACTGATTTTATAATTTAATGTAAGTTGCACTAAATTTAATTGTTCACATGAATATTACTGAGACTGATTTATTTTAAATTTTGTAGTTTTGTAGATGTGTTTATTGATTCATTTGCATTAATTGAAAGGTGCTTATTCAAATTACTTACCTATCAGCTTAATGCATGGTTTAATAAATTAAGCTAAATTATACGGGTTTTTTGGGTGTGTGAAATATTCTTTTAATCAATGAGATAAATAAATTTAAAACACTAGGAAGAATAATCTGAATAAAAAGGAGGCATTTCAGGTAATAAAATGATGGCAATTAAAAATAAAAGTATGCTTTAACAGCAAAAATTTCTGGTACGCAACAAAAATAATTATCTCTTTTCACAGACAAGTGGCAAAAGTTTTCATTTGAAGCATTGCACACAAAAAAAAAAAGAAAAAAAGACATCACACTTTTCTCCCAAGCACTTTTAAGTCATAAAAAGTACTTTAATAATTCTATTCCTTTAAAGAACTGCAATTCATTATTTGTTTTACATCTTCTATCCATCAAAGCACGAATACTGACAATTAAGACTTGCACTTACGTCTGAAGAAAAAAAAATCGAACGTAAACTTGGCGCAATCTCGGAAATAGTTAAAAGTAAATGGTTTTTTTCTCCGTGAAATGTATTTTTTAGAATTTGAGAAGTGCTTGTCAAAAGAATTTCACGAATTTCGTAAAAAGCCAAAAAATTTCCAGACATGAAGACGATTTAGTTTTTGCATAGGTTGTTCATGGATATATATATTTAAGTTGTATTTTATTTTCAGAGCAAAACTGCCTTGAACGCAGCAAGTTGCATGGAATTAAAAATGCATGAGCATGAATAATTTATTTTTCTGGGAAGATCTAACTCTCCTCTCGATGTTTTGAAGAGGTTAAAAAAATTAAATATAGTGAAGAGTATTTATTAGGTAATACTATAGTAACAGTTTAAACTAGTATTCTTAGGAATAAAAAGGAAAGGTTTCAAAACTTTTAAACATGTGTGTCAATGAAAAATAATAGGTGTTGTAACTTCCAAGCATGATATTCAACCAGCTAGTGGTAAAAAATTGACTTTCTATATATGAGAGAAATATGTACTACACCTGCTTCAATTTATTATCTTTTATTTAACTTTATTTAATGAATTCTGTAAATTAGTATATTTCTCGACATAAACATACAATCTATTATAAGTTTTATTTATAATTACGATTGAAGGAAAACACTTCTGCAATTTGTATATTTAACATTACTTATTTTTTTATTTATCACAATTTGTTTAAAACTATGGATTCAAGATGGTAAAAGTGTGACTTTTATGAAGTTCTGTAGTAAAATGTTTTTATTTATGAAAATTTTGTACAAAATTGTATGTTTCTATAAAGCATTTCCATCTATTTTATTTCAAGATAAAAGAAAGAAAGGGACTGCAACTTGAAACGCCATTTGATTTTCACTTACTAGTGCTAGACATTAAAAAAAATTTATTATCTGTTATGGTTATTAGAAAATATTTATATCAAGTATATGCACGATTCCCCATCAATATGAAAATGGCTTTTTTTTAAGCACAAAACGAGCAGAATTCAATTTTGCGACAAAGATCAAAATGGTACTTTCAACTTTTTTCATGAAGTTAAAACAATTATTGGTACAAAAGAAATCTTATTGCTAAAATAATAATAATAATAATAATAATAATAATAATAATAATAATAATAAGAATAACTGTATCAAGAGAAAAGCAGTACAAAGTAGAGCAGAAGATGTTTACAGACAAAACTTTTAAACATATGTGTCATTGTGAAATACGCCATCTTACATTGAAAGAGACAGAAAAATGCGGCAAAGAAACAAGAATTGGTGAAAGAAAATATGTTAACATATCTCTGTTAACGAATGTGTCGGGGATGCACGCATTCCAGTTTTCTACTATTGTTTAAAATGTAATGGTTGGAACATTCTATCACAGTTTTCAAAAACTGACTGCAAGACCTTTTCGGTATAAAAAACTTATGAAACTGAATAACATGCCCACCCTGCATACTTTCATATCGTATGGACGGACGGATTGGACCATTCCACTGTGAGACAAAATCAGCTGTTGTTTCCTTTACATTTTGTTTACATTTTATAAATAGAAATCGATAGGCTCTTACAAATAAACACTAAATACAGATTTTAAAAATATTTTTGATAGCAATTGCAATTCTGAATGAAATATAACATTTGTATAAATATTTTTGATTTTTAGAAAAATTAAAAGAAGAAGGGGAAAAACAAAAGAGATGGTTTTTATTTAAAATTTTTAAAAGTCTGAGAGAGAAAAATTAAAAGGTGAAAGAACAATGTTCAATGAAGTAATATTTAAAAACTGAAAATAATAGAGTACTACCTGCTACACAAAATATCTGAGAAAAGTGACTCTCAAAATTATGTTCAAGATTTGAGTCGTGGTTTAAAATTTTTTTAATCCCCACAGTAGGTGAAATACAAGAAATTAACTACAATTTATATATATTAGTCTGATAGTGTAAATCTATAATTTTTGAAATGTGCAAGAAAATGTATTGCAGTTTTAGACTGTGGAGCGGTCGTTAGAAATCCAAAGTAATGATTGTCAATGTAATTTTGATTATAAACAGTGGCGGTTCCAGGAATGTTTTTGAGAGGGGAAAGTTTTGATAAAAGCTTATTTCACATGAACAAAAAGTACAATAAATCATAATTTTAGTCTAAACCAAATTTAAATATTTTTGGGCGGGGCTAAGTTACAAAAAATGTCATTTTACCTATATTAATGTACAATCATTCTACCTATTTAGTGTAATAAAGCAGAATATTACCCTTTAGCGGTTACCTTATTTTGGGGAGGGAGGGGAGTACTGAAGCCCCTCCCCAGCCTCTCCCCTGGACCCATGGGCGTCGACAGCATAGGGAAGGGGGCCAATGCCCCCCCGGATTTTTGTATGCAGTGTTTTCCCTTGCTTTTTTGCTCTTTCCAACATGGTAACCATACGTTGAAGTAGCCTTTGCCCCCCTCTTGAGTAGTCTTTCCACCCCCCCCCTGGGAAATATTCTGCCGGCGCCCATGCCTGGACCCGACACTGATTATAAATTCCACATAATTAAAAGTTAATTCAGCGTAATTATAAATATAAATCCATTTAGGTGTAGTTCAAACTTGAGTCCAGCACAGTCATGAATCATTTCACACAAGTTTCTATCGTGATCACCCTCCATAATTTGCTGAAATCAGAAATACCAACCCTATTTTTTCAGACCAAAGGCTGACTGAAAACACAAATTAAAATGACGGGGAGTCATTGTTTTCCCATCAATAATTAATCAGCCGCAGCAGGTATTGTGTATCATTTTGTTGATTAAACTTCCCTTACAAAAGAATAAAATATCTCGATAAGAGAGTGGTAGCGAAAAAAAAAATCTCAGCGAAGAATATCGTTTACGCAGAGCAACTTAATCACCGTTGGACTCTAAAGAGGAACTACTTAGGGCCAACAACATGCTTTCATTACCTAAAGTACGAGTAAAATGTTCTAAAGGGGTGGAGAGAATAGAATACATTTGGAGTTGATTAACGTTCCATAGGGAAGTAGAGACTACGTGTTTGCAATTCGAGAGCTGATTTCTCTTCTCGGAAATAGACAGAAGATTGTTTGCGTTGCTGGTTATCGTTAGAATCAGTCAATGTATAATAAACTGCTCCATATCATTTCGAGTCGTGGTAGTCTGTGTGATTCAAATCAGTTTATGTTTAGGATTTAAAGCCATTCCCTAATAAAGAAGTCATTAATTTTCAATCTTTAAAACATCGGATTACAACCATATCTAGATCTAAAGAAGTTGGATTACAAGAAATATTTAGCTGTAGTAAACCCAAATTACGCAGGAGTCCAACATAAAAAGTGTTTATAAACCAATAGCTCATTCTGGTAACATTTTGGATGCTTATTTCAGAAAAAATAATGAAAACATTCCATCACGTACCATTCTTTCACAAACTGTAAATTTTGATTTTTATAGTTACCAATCCATTAAGTTATAATTACTAAGAAAGGAGGCAGGCATATAGTATGAATTCGCCATTACTGGCGAAAACTGGAAATTTTCACAGCAGTCTGGTAGGACAAAAATTAAGTACTTAATACTATTAATTCTCGGGTCTAGAATGAAAACATTACGTTCATGAATTCGTCATATTCTTATGTTTATTTTTATTCTTCAAAAAGAAACCTAAATGAAGTCCTCTTTTATAACGGTAATAAGTTTGCCCCAGTACCAGTTTACCTGTTGGCCATTCTGTTCACTTAAAAGAATGCTACAAAAACTTATGATGATTATGATTAGTATGATGTTTTCAAAGTGGAAGAAACATGAATGAGGTAATGAGTTTACCATACGTGGAGATGGAAGCATTTTCCATGCTTCTGGGATATCAAAGAGGTTACACCAAAATGCATCTGCTTCTTGCCCGAGTGAGGCAGCCGAAAGGGATCATACCATTGAAAATAGCTTCTGGGACATCAAAACGGTTACAACAAATACATCTGCTTCTTGCGCGAGTGGGGCAGTCGAAAGAGATTGCAACATTGAAAATAGATTCTGGAACATCAAAGAGGTTACACCAAATACTTCTGCTTCTTGTGCGAGTAGAACAGTTGAAAGAGATCCCAACATTGATTGAAACGAAGGTAGACGAGGAGATATAGATTAGAAATTAGGATAAAGAGTGAAGAAAAACCTTGTGAACCCAAAGAATGTACGCTACCTCCACTTAACGTAGTACTCGGAATAATTTGCAGTCTGTGAAATCTCTCCCTAAGAAAGGGGAATGTTTCAAATACCTGTGTGACAAATTCTCTGCATTGTTCGAAGTAAAATTCAAAGCGGGGATATTTGCCGTCCTTTACAGTGGCAATCTAATTAAGATCTTCAGTTTATGACGAAAATGAATCCTAAGGAAAAAGAAATTTGGCTGTCGTTCAAGGAAGTTAATTGGCAGCAATAAAGACCCAAACTTTAAATCAGTCATTGATAACATGCAATAAAATGTGAAAGGACCAAGGTGTTCGATGAGCCTCAAGTTGCAGTTTCTGCACTCCCACTTCGACTGCTTTCCGGAGCATTATTGGGGAGCAAGGCAAGATTATCCTACAAAATGTGCATGAAATAAGAGAGGTGATGATGCTGCAGAACTAGTATGATAGCGGACTAATACCAAGGATTGCATCGAATCGGAGGTAAAGCGTGTTAAAAAGTTATGCTAGGTATGATTTTCGAAAGTCACACTATCCTAGTTTCTGTCAAATACGTCCAAATGCTTCTTCTATAAATCTTCTACTATACCCTTATTTTACTGCTTTGACTTTACTTAATTAGTAACTAAATGTTGGTATTTAAACTATGATGTGTTTAATTCATTCACCTTTGATGATATAAACAGTCTGCATTACGTCATTTGAATATTTTTTAATCAGTTTAGTAGCGTAGTTCTTACAAATGAAAACTTAATAGCTTATTCCTGCAAGTTTACTTGAAGTCAAAACGAAGCGTTATACATTAAACTTGCGAAGCTTTTATGGCAAACCTATCATATCTTGGAGAATTGCAGTGTGCTCTGGTATTGGAATTCTTTCACATGGATGTATAAAGGAATTTACAAAATATATGATTCACAAATTCATTTTCAAGATTACAGTTCATTGAAACCAGACTTGAATTACGAAGTTGGTGCCATACGTCATGAAAGCTGATTCAAACAGTAATTTTATTTAACCGATAAATCAGATTGTAAATATCAGAGTTAAATGTACTTACTTCACAGCCAGATTTTTTTAAAGCAATGTCTTTTAATAAAAAGCAGATTTTAAAAAAGATGAAATCTTACTTAGTCTCAAACTCTTATGCAACTTTCTACACTTTTTAAAACTTAAAAGTTACTATATATCTTCGAAAAACAAAATTTCTCCTTTGTAGCTTAATATCCGATAAAAATGTCCGTACCAGATGATAACGTCAATAATCGGAAATCGTTCCTGGATATTGTCCAGCAATGTCATTCCCTTAAAAAAAAACTATATATATACCCTTTCAATAAACTTTCTAGTGAAATCTTACAGCATCGGACAAATAATAATAATAATAATAATAATAATAATAAAAGATCAAATCTTTGTTGTCCTTGCTCTAAAAATAGAGGCCAGAGATCTATGAAATCTCAATGCCTTTGCCTCCTACTGTTACTCGGTTGCTGTTGATTAGTTCTTTTTCTCTTTTCCTTTAGTGGAATCCCAGTCGATTTCGATTTCTTCCAGTCCCCCCTTTTTTTTTCTTCCTCGCTTGCCAATAAAGGGATCTTACAAAAGCTGTTGTCCTCTTTTAGTTAGTTGTCCGGAGTTTTAAAGGTGCTTCTCGACTCAGTAGCTATCACTAACGTTTTTTGGAAATTTTATCCAATCAGCGAAAGGGCTGCCGTAATGACGAGGCGGGTCTGATTATGATCTGGGATTGCCAGATTTGGCTCCACTTTCGGCATTCTTTTTTTCTTCGTTTATAATCATAGCTATCTTTTATGTTGCTGTTGCTGCCGTCATAATATCAGAGTCAGAGAGTGCATGCATTATGCTGCCTTAAACGATGCTTCGTTAGCTAGAGAAAAGCCTTAACTACACTAATAAATAATAAACTGACTTTTAAAAGAAACAAAAAACATTAAAATTCCAATATGTTTATTTTGAATAAAATTCAACGAGATTCAATCGCTTAAACTGGTCACCAAATCTTCAACATTTTTTGTTGAATGCGTAAATATTAAGATCGATATAATTCATTAGAAACATTCACTTTTATTGTCAAAGTTTTAACACAGGGGCATAACCAAAGCATTAGTTGAGCTATAAAAGCATCTTAAACTTTCAGAAGACACCTTAGTAAGGCAAATTGAACAAGAGCCATCTCTTCAGGGATCAGGAGTTATCCTTATGAAACTATCTTGACCTTGTTCTAAAGATTAGTTTTTTACCAGCCATCATTTTTATAATTTTACAATTTTCATATCTGAAAACACTTTTTGGGAAGTTTCTATTTATTCAGAAGTTTTGTTTTAAACGGTATTTTTTAAGTGGCGAAAAACTGTTAGTAGCTGTTGCTGCCGAATTGTGCAGACAGTGCGAAGTGTATGTCTTATCTGTTTCGAAATTACTTTGACAATTTGCTGATATCGATGATATATAGCTCATTTGTTGCAATTAAGTCATAACTCAAAAATCATGATTTCTCAGGAAATGCCTTTGATGTTCCGCGAAGAAACGGATACTTGCCAAAACGATATTATCGTCATTCTGCGAGTGAATTCCAAAATTTTGAGAAATGATTTTCTGTCAGTTAAAAGTTCGCATCATTGTAATTTGCCCTATGGTACAACTCAAAAATCATGATTGTTTAGTTATTACACTGTTGCAACAAATGGACGATACGATGTTAGCTGGAAAAAAATTTTTCCCCCAAAAATATTCTTTTGCCAAACAAAGGGAAGAAAAAAAAATTAATAATAATATGATTTTAAATAATTTCCCTTCTTGTAAAACAAAAATCACAAAATTGAAGAGTTTTGCTGTGTAAATGAATTCATTTTTTCAGTCGAAAAGTTTGTCTTGCTGAATTTAATGGAAATTTGATGATAACACTTAAGAAACACAATAAAGTAGGTGTGAGAAAATTTGTACTTCTCCCCTCTGATTTTCTTTTCTTTCTTTTTTCTTTAAAATCCCTGGAAGTAATATCTACCTTCTGGAAATTTTAGTTTTTAACAAGCGGCCTCTACAAGTGTCAAAGAAAAAATTTCATTCCCGTTGTGATCATGCGTTGGACAACCTCTTTACGAGAGAGAAATGGGGAGGGGGGGGAGATTTTGAAAGGTCTACCCCTCTTTATGATTTATGCAGCCCCATGCCCCCGTTTTTATTTCTTTGTGTGCTTCTTTTTACGACAAGGGTGGTTCTTCTTCAAATTTTGCCACCTACCGAACTTCGTTTCATTCTAAGGGTTGTTCGAAGTGTTTCCAATTCCACATTCGATATTTTCGCCAAACGATTTCTGGAGAGCGAATGTGAAAAATGTTATAGACACACATAAATTTCTTTTCTTTTTTTTTTTCGTTTCTTTTTTTTCCTAATTGTAAAATTTGTTTAGAGGTCCTGTCAGATTAACCAAAGAAACATTTTAGTTAAAATTTTGGATATTTTCAGTTTTTCTTGCTAGATTCACTAAGTGCTAGTTTCTGAGGAAAAAAATAAATGATGCTTATTTATATAGATATATGTACATACGCGTGCATTTTTATTTATTTTCCAATAACATATTTTATGCGTAAAACTAATCAGTTGAACAAATTGGATTTTTTTTTTTTGAATATTTTGAAAATGCATAGTATTTTTTATTGGCAGTCTTCATGTTGTCTTAAGATAATATTTTAAATTAATGTAATGTTATTTCTGCTATAATGAATTATAGTTATTAAAATGCTTGCAAAGAATAATAGTATCTCCATCTATTCTAGTGGTTAATTACTGTCTCATTTTTCTACATTATAAACGTCTTGAAATTTTAGCTGTGCAAAAATTTTCCTTTACCATTTTTTCCTTCTTTTCTTTGCAACTCTCAAATGAAGAAAGTCGCTTCTCCGTTGTGATATAAAAAAAACCGATCTTGCTGTTTTGTTCTTTTGATTATTAAATTCTGGATTTGAGCGCCTAATGCATACATGGATAATATTATATTATTTGTTCATACCAATTTTTAAGAAAAAAACTTTTTGCAATTCACTTTCCAATTTTCACCACTTCATGAAGTTAAATGTAGTAAAAAGCTTTTAAATATTTTAACTTCCCTGACGATCTTTTAAATACCATGACTTTACAATCCGTTTTGTCAATTTTAAGTTTTTCAAAAAATCATAGTATCAAAGCTGTTAAGGTATATTCATTAATGAGCTTGAAATTTTTTTCGTGTGTTCAATATGTTTTTCCTAATAGAATAGGGACCCATTTTTTATATCTTGAGAAAATGAAATATTAAAGATAAAAAAAACTAATAAAGATCATGTTTCTTTAAACGTTCTTCATAAATGTAAACATTTTTCTCTCGCAAACAAATTCATTAAAAGCAAAACCCATCCCTTAAATTGTAAAGCGTACAATTATAAGTAAAACAAACCAAAATTTAGAGACGAAAAAAAAGAAGAAAGATAAAGAAAAAACAATTTCAAAATTTTTAATGGTAAACACATAAATAAAAATCCATTAATTTTTTTTTTTTAAATTTGTCAAAAGGGGCCGAGTCCCCTTAAGCGGGCTGTGTGAAAACAACGTTTTTTGACCCCACATTGCTATGTGATTCTATCTCAATTCTTTTTTCTGTTCCTTAACTCCCCTAAATATCTACAGCTGTATTTTTGGGACATCTTGTATATAGCGATTCCTCCGAAATGAATTTCTCAGCGTGTGGATGGAGATGTAGCAGCAAATGAGATTTTAATGGGATCTAACTATGGATAATTTTGATTACATTAAAATGCACGAGTCGCTTGTAATTGACAAAATTTCGAAGTTTTGTAACCATTAACGCATTAATAATGATGGTTTTGACAATCGCGATAGAAAAATTTACGTGCTGATGGGATGGAAATGAATTTTGTCATGCTTAAAATATATCTGCAATGTTAATACTAGAAATTGTAGGTGGCGTGTTTTTACTGATAAGTCAAAAATATAGCAATCAAGAATTATAATGATTATTTCATAGCAATCGGTATAGTGATTGTCCTTGTTCACATAATTGTCTTGCAATCATGCAGATTGTTCGTGATTTTTTTCATTATTTCCAGACAACAATATTGTCGCATCAAATGATACAATGTTTTGTTATGCAGATAAAAATAAATGCCAATCACATTTATACAGGGTGTCCCTAAAAGACCGTACTAATCTTTTATTTATTAGAGATAAGTGGACATTGCGAATTGAAAGAAGAAAATGTTCAAAATAATTTAAGAAAAAAAAAGACTATTAAAAAAAATCCTGTCGTTAATTTTCAAAAAGTTACAATTTTTCAATTTGTACAAAACCCCGGTGCAAAAATAAATAAATATATTCTGTAAAATGTGCCCTATACACTAGTAAGGGGATGTGCAAATTGCCAGATTTTGTACAGTTATAACTGTATCAGTATCTATAGAATGAATTCATATGCAAGAAAAAATTTTTTAAATCGATTTTTTGAATTCTTAATCCTCCTATGACCCCTTAAGTTAGCCAAAAAGTGTGATTTTTCTCTGTCTATACAAGCGAAATTTACTTTTAACATACGCATTGCAGACTCTCTTGGCGTAAAAAAAAAAAATCACCAAGGCTTAGAGGATGTGGATACATTGAAATATTTTTCATTTATAAAAAGTATGTTTTAAAAATATGGAAACAAACACTCACATGTGAAATGTTATTCCAGAAACTTTCACAAAATATAAATTGCATCCAAATGCAGAGCAGCTGTGTACCATTTTTTTCTTAAATATAACGATGAAAACGAAAGTTAGTACTCTGGCCACAGATGCTCGATAGCAAACTGAGGCGAGTTGGACGCTCAAGAATTATGCACGTGATACCTTGCCATAAGTCAGCTTATGGGACAAGTACCTCAAATCTGGGTTGCCAAAGCGCTCTCTATTCCTTATATCTGCTCTATGTTCCCCGTACTATAGTCATCCTTTTGTGCCCACCAAGCAAGGGCTCTTTCGCAAACGCTGGCCCACAAGGACATTCAATGACTCAATCAAGGAAGCAACGATGTGTTGGGAAGTGTCATCGCGTCCTCGCAACGATGATCGCGATCAGGTTGAATGCTATTCACGATGCATGAATCGCGCACTGAAAGTCTGCTTTCAAGTCCTGTCCATGGCAGGTGCCCTACCTGCCATACCCTAGATACGTGACTGCCTGGTGATAATGTGCCTGAAATGACTTTTTAATCTACAGTAGAAGAAATTAAACAAATCCTTCTTTCCTCTTCAAAGAATATTACAAGTCAATCGTCTACCGGGTGAAGTAAGTCACAAGAAAAGTGATTACCGTGCAACTAAACCCGATCTCGCATAAATTAATGAACTAAACAAATGAATTTCTCATTAAAATGATTATTACGAGGTCCTCCCTTACGTGATTATGAAACAATTTAGAAAATTCGATATTTTCTGAAGTTTACAAAGCTATCGAGTATCTTTCGCGCCATTTCTCGAGGTACTTAAATCTGGGAAATAGAAAAGATTAGGGAATAATGAACTTAATTGCAGAATGTTGCTGAAATTTCTAATCTGAGAGTCTTGCAATAGCCAATTAAGTGATTAAATTGTTTCGTCAAGTTTGCATCAGTCTGATAAAATAACATCCCCCGAGCAGCTTATATTTAATAAATAATTACCATTTTTAATTTAGCTAACTTCACAAGATTATCGGCTAATTTACACAACTATTTAATCTTGTTAAGCGTAATTCACAAAAAAATAAATCCGCTTTATAGTTTATTATAGCAGTAATAATCTAGTTTGAAAGCTATTAGACGCTATATGATGATTACTATATTAAATTTCCTGTACGGGTCCAAGTTAGAATACGAATTTTATATGGTATGCTAAATACATAGGTTAAATTAATTAAAAATTTTGTGAAATAACACACATTAAACAGATACCGCAAAACGATCGTTTTGGTTATTGCAAAAAGTCTGCAAAAAAGCTGAACCAGCACAAGTATGTATGTTAGAATTACGATTATTGTTATTATATCAAGTTCTAATCTTCTTTTTGTGTGGATGGTGGAGCTTTTCTGCAATTGAACAACGGAGAACTTTTTGTGCGCAATTATTAGTTCAAAAAATATAAATTTAAATTTTCACATTTCTGCAAGCAAACAGCGTCGATTTGGGATGGAAACAGTGGTAAAATTTTGGCCAGGCAGTGATAAGTAATATAATCATCAGAGAGTTTAAAAATTTTCAAGTTCACTTAATATTTTGAGGATAGTAAGAAATTGTATGAATTATAACAATGAAATTTTTTCTGCATTATTGTGTTTATTCAATTGTAAAAAAAATAACTAAAACAATTTTTAAAATTCTTATTCTGGAAACTGCTATTCTGATGTTCTGGATATATTTTATTATTATTATTTTTCCCATGGGTGGGCACTTAACCACCAATTTGCCGCTACACTGAAAAAAATGATAATAGCACATTGTGTGGGTAAATGTTACACCAACATCACAGCGTCTTGCCATTATGTTTATCCACACGTTGTGATGTAGACTGTGCCAATTTGCTATGCAATGTTCTTCGTGATTGGCTTATCAACGTCATTGCTTTATTTTGTGAGTGGATTTACAACACACCGTGCTGTATTATTTTACAGCACAATGTGTGAATAAACGTAACTCCAACAAGTTGTGATGTAGACTATGCCAATTGCCGTACAATCATTGCCATACGTTCTCCGTCATTGGCTTATCAATATGTCATTTTTGAGTGGACTTACAACACACAGTGCTGTATTATTTTACAGCATTGTGCTAAAATTACAGGTATTTCTTCCAGTGATACTAAGGCCCGAATTATTGGCCATTTTAGTATGGAGGCACCCATTGGGCGATCAGCGTTGCTCCCTATGAAGGGAGGGACATGTAAACATCAAAGCCTAAGCCGGGAATCGAACCTGGAACCAAGATGTGATATACTATTTTTTATTATTATTTTATTCCGAATGAGTATCACATGATATTTCACAAATGCCTTGGTTTTGCTTCTACGATAGTGAGAGTACAAATACAAATTAAATAAAAAATCACACGTGAAATTTTGGAAAGGGATTTTAAAATTTTGACTGCAATGAAAATGTAACAAACGCAACAATTTTAATCCTTGAAGTTTTTAAATGTCAGATTTTTTTAAAACACAATTCACCTTCACGCATCTTTATTTGTTTTTATCGGTGGCTTGGAAATGCAACAGTGATAAGAATAATTTTTAAAAATTTCAATAAGAAGAACACCTTAAAAATTACTAAGTATGTATTTATTGTTATGAATGATAAAAATGTGTATTTTTTATTATTTTAAAGCTATTGTTATTTGAAAATAAAAATGAAAAAAACCAAAGTTTTTATGCACAATTTGGAATACCTTAGCAAATTGAAAAAAATGCTAGACATTTCTTAGTTCAAAACACAGTTAAGAATTTATGAGCATGCTTAATACTATGTTTTATTCGGAGTTTGCTTTAAATATTGGTGAAGACATGATCTGATATTTTACATTTTTATGTTATTATCTTTATTTTACTATTTTATGCAATTATCTGATATTTTACATTTTTATACCAAATTTAACGAAGTACTTCGAAGGTAGTTGGATCTTTTAACTTCGTTCCATCGAAGATGCGGCTCTTCACTTTCAACGGTGGAATAGAAAAATGCCAAATCTGGTAATATTGAGCCAAATATGAAGCCCTGAAGGTTTACCTGAGTGATCATCTCTTCCATCCATAAATCTTCAGAGATGGCGTAGGAAGGCAAAGGGGAGAGGGGGGTTACAAGCAGATAGATAAAGGTGAAGATTACGTCTTTCGAATCAACAGAATGAAACAGAAGGGAAAAAATGGTACGAAAAACACCCCCAGACATAATAAAAAAAAGACCGAACAAAGAAAGCGCTAACAAAAGAAAAATCTGCAATTAAAATATGAAATGCATTGCGTGTGTTGGGGTTTTTTTCTTCGCTGATAAAATATTTGAGGATGGCTTGAATATAATCTCTTGAGATTATGGGAGAAATTAAAAACATTAATTTTTTTCATACTTTAATATAATTTAAATATTAAAAGGCTAGGAATGTAGCTGCTCCGGGACTTTTTATCGTTTTTCTTTCTTGTAAAGGTTTAGTTAAAATGAACTTATTGGTTTATAATCAATTGCACAGTCATTTTTTTTTTAATTTGGTATTACGTTGTTGGAATAGAAGAGTAGAAAATAAAGTTTGTTTGTCACTTTTTCTTTCTGTTATTGACATTCTTCCTCGAAGGCGTAAAATGTTTAAATTTATATATTTATTTAATTATTTTTAAAATTATGCGTTATTTATTTCTGTCAAGTAATTACATAGAAATTTTCTCCAGCACAACTATGTGCAAATCAATTGTGCTCTTAATAAAAACGGCTGTCAATATAAGCGACGTTTTTAAAGGTCTTCGTATTAATAGTAAACTAAAGTGTACAAACATTGCCTTAATTTAACCCGCAGATTGTGCTGTAGTTACTTGCAACTGCAGAAAAATGTGCTACATTTTACCCTCACATTACACCGTAAATACTAGGAACTACACTACAACGTGCTGGTAAAGAAAATAATTTTTTTTCAGTGCAATAAACCATGAATTTCTTCTTGTAAATAGTAGATACGTTCTTCTACCTTGAATTATTTGTTTTGGTGCTGTGGACGTGACGTTTTGCGTTTTACACTGTGCAATATCTTATGTCACAGACATATCAGAGAAAATTAATTCGTTAATAACAACGAAATTAAGAGCCGTAATTAAAGCAAAAGGCTGTCCCATGAAATATTGATAATCAAACCTCTAATAATCATGCAATTTTCAAAATGCATCTTAAATGTACATTATATGCAAACTTATGTGTTATTCTACTACGTATGTTTCTATATTGATTATATCGTATTATACTACGCATTCTTGTGTACTACGAAAAATACTTGCGGGAAAAAAAAAACTAGTGAAAGATTTGAAATTAAAATGAAAAAAATACATAAAAATCACTAACAGCATAATAACTTAATCAAACTGATGATAATTTCATAATGGAAGATTATTAAGTGGACCTCAAAAAATAGGGGGTGGGGGAATGAGTGCGTTCCGGACTTTTTGCCTCCACTGTATATTAATTTTTCAGAGAACGTTAAAATATGTGTGCTGTCTGTTTAAAGTGCATCGTGTAAACTTTCACATATTTTAAACAAAGAAAAATTAATATACATGAGTAAAATTTATGTAAGGTTTCCCTTCGAAAAGAGTCCTTTTAACATTTATAGCTGTTTTGCAGTGACAGACAAGAGAAATGTCATATATGTTGAGATGGTTATTTCAGATAAAAGTAGTAACTTTAGTGTCCTGTTGGCGTTAACTTGTTCACTCCCATTGTACACTTATGGTCAAGAAGCAACGGTGTATACCGATGGTGAATCACTGGAAGTTAACAGGTCAACCATTTGGTTTAGCAATAATGGGTACTCATGTAAGATCAGGAACAATTTCTCTTCTCAAATGGTGTGATTTAGCGCCAATAACCCCATATTAGTACTCGATGTCTAGTAAATTCTTTACTAGACATCGAAGTGTCTAGAAGTTTTGTTCAAGAAAATGATTTGACTGCTAAAATGATTGAGCCAATTTGGCGCGTCTTTAGCAGATCACGGGATATCATATTAATGCCTAATAATGGCAGCACCAGAAGATAATATTGGAAAGAGTTTTCTTCTTCTTTTGTAAATGCATTCGGCAAGATTAATCTTTATTATTTATTTCAAAGTTTCTTTTTCCCCACATGACACTGGTACACCCATTTAAAAAAGTATTCAAGTAATAGCCGAATTTCCTATTTTAGGTTTGTCAAAATAGGTCACAATAAAAAGAAGAGAAGGAGAAAGAATATTATGTTGAAAATAATGTAGATTTTTTCTTGAAAACTCAGCAAGTAAATGAAATTAAAATATAATATTTATTAATTTAGAGATATTTATAATAAAAATATGATTAAAAAGAAATAGTGGTACCTAAATTAATTGCAAAGCAATATTATAAATTTTCTCTTATGATATGCGATGTAAAATTTGTTGCAAGAAGCTGTTATTATCATTAAAATAGCATTTTTGCGAAATAAAAGAAACTGAAATATGTTTCCATTTAACACAATACAATCTGTAAAGAAATTTCTTTAAATCAGCTTTCGATGGTTAGTAAATTACGATTTTATGGATGGATAAACGTTTTGTATCATTTAAAAAACAACGATACTGCATAGGAAGATTGCAATGCAAACTAAAGTTCTGAAGAAAATACTTAAATATAGTTCTTTGGAAAAACATGATATAGTTTTGAAAAATATATTAGTTTTTGGAAAAACATGACATTAGAAAGAAGTTTGAGAAATTATTATTATACATGGCATGATTCACTTTCATGGAGGGCTGCATTTTAAGTATGAACCTGGCATAAGAAATTTGACTTACACTTGAATACTTTTTGGACAATTCGCCTCGTTTTCAGTTTCGTGAACTTACCTTCGGGAAAAGTCAACGACCTTCTGCAGTCCCTTTTTCGTAAGCATATTTACCCGTGAATATCAATTACGCCTTATGCAACACAGCTGGGCAACAATTTATTGAAGGAGAAACCGAGTATGCGATTTCTTACTATAGCAAGAGAAAGAAAATAGATAACCGAAACCGTACCCGGACCGACTGCATTTTAGTCGAACGTCAGAAATCTCTATGCCCAGCATTTTAATACGCTTTTTCCCTTCACAACCTAGCATTAAATAGAATTATCGGCCTCTCGGACCCTTCAATTATCGCAGGAAACCTATCCATTATTGTGGTCTTTTATACGATTCGGCTGTGAAAGGTAGAAGAGATCGGCGATACCTATAAATTCTTGGCCAACAATTAAAGGATTGAGGGATTGAGCGGAAGTTAAGATTCGTTTGATTGATACGGTGGATGGAAATGAAATAAAATGTCTGAATTGAACGTGTAAGTGGTCAGTGGTGGTTGATTTACGTTTGTATAGGGGAAATAATTAACTAAGAAGAAGAGTTAATAATAGCGGACAACAAGTTCTGTGGATTTGGGTTAAGTGAGAAAGTTCGTAAATTGTAATTTTTTTCTTCAAAGAAACGCATTTTTGATATTTTTGTGAATTGCGTAAATAGTTTAAACAACAACGAATGCAATTAATAATAAAGTACTTTGTAATGAAGTTCAGATGTTCATTGATTCGAAAATTTGAGCTTTCATGTTTTACAAGAGAATTTTTATAAAATGTTACCGTGAAAAAATTTTAACAACAAAGAAAAATTAAATTCTTTTTTAATTGCTCGAAACATTTTTTGATAGTGATAATAATAATGAAGATGATGATGATGATGATGATGATAATAATAAAGTAAGAAAAATATAATGATAATAAAAATAAATTCATAAAAGCTGTATTAAAATCGTTTTTTTAACCCCCCCCCCGCCACAATAAAAGAAGAGAGAGAGAAAGAATATTATGTAGAAAATGATGTAGATTTTCTCTTGAAAACTCAGCAAGTAAATGAAATTAAAATATAATATTTATTAATTTACTTATATTTATAGTAAAAATATGATTAAAAAGAAATAGTGATACCTAAATTAATTGCAAAGCAACATTATAAATTTTCTCTTATGATATGCGATGTAAAATTTGTTGCAGGTAGTTATTATGATTAAAATAGCATTTTTGAGAAAAAAAAAAAAAAAAAGAAATATATTTCCATTTAACACAAAACAATCTGTAAAGAAATTTCTTAAAATCAGCTTTCGATGGTTAGTAAGTTACGATTTTATGGATGGATAAACGTTTTGTATCATTTAAAAACAACGATACTACATAGGAAGATTGCGATGCAAACTAAAGTTCTGAAGAAAAAAAAAAATAAAGGTTTTTGATAGTAAATAATTAAAATTATTTTTAGAGGAAAATATACTAATATATTTTCATAAAATATTTTTACTAGTTATGAAGAGATGTAGAGGTTTAAGAATATTAAATTTAATATTAAATTTTTGGTACGAATATACAAACTTTATCTTAAACCATAAAAATTAAAGCATTTTCAGAGACTTGAGATTTAAAAAAGTTATTAAAATGTGTGAAGTATCATTTTTAGAGCCTATAAATTCTTTCCTTAATATTCTTTTACATAAAATTAGGAATTAAATGTAATACTACTTAAAAATTATAAAATCATTTCCATTTTGAATGCTCTTGTGTAGAATTGAAATAAAGGCTGTATGTTAATATACCACGGCATTCCTTTAATGAAAAACAGTGTATGCAGAATACTGTGTATAAAGCAGATTCGTCTAACTCTGTATAAAAAACACACATTAATTTTAAATATTTATGATCTAGCATTTTATGAAAAGTGGGGATTCATTTTCCACAGTTATTAATTTTCACCAAAGTAAAATCTTTATATAGTCATTCACTTAAGTCAATATATTCTTTTTAAAATTATTTTTAGAATTAAATACTTGTTTCAAATTTTTGAACGTTTTCACCAAGTTTATTAAAACTGAAGCTACATTTTCGAAGGATCGAAGAGTTATTGCTGGCACTATTAATATTTATTCTTTTAATAGGGAGCTTATTTACCAACACATGAGACTAGTTCAAAATTTCACTGCACATAGAATTTTAAAAGTAATTCCCTAAACTTATACTATAGTTTGTTTAACTAAAATTATGTTAAAGAAAGACTCATAAAAATTATAATTTTTACCTGATAATTACATTACTTTAGTTTCTGCGATCATTAATTATTTCAACTATTTTTTCTAAATTATAAATTGGAACAAACAAAAAACTCTATTATTTAGCATTCTACATTAAATTGAGTTATAAAATAATGCACTACTCATTTCAAAAATTTTGCTTATTTTAAATGAGAATCTATAGCACAGTTTCAAAGCTTTATTCGTAAAATGCTCCCTTGAATAAACGTGAAATGTGTTAAATAATTATTTCATCATATTACTAATAATCCCATACTTTGGAAAGTTAATTAAATTTTAAAGTTTTACCATATAAATTCAGTAAAATTTATACCACATAAAAAAGAAAAGAAATTGTATTAACAGGCTTATTCACTCTGCAAGCTTATTTAACGAAAACGTACTAAAATATTGATAGCTTAACAAATGCTTGGCCAACAAAACTTTAATTTTTAGAGATTGAAAAAGTCTTAATTTACGAAAATTCGCTTCAGAACCAAAAATTCTAATTAATTTTACAGAAAAATCTATATTTTCATATACAGGTTGTCATCAAAACACTGAACTAGGCTTTTATTAATTAAATATTGATCATAGACACAGGCGTGTAGCCAGGAAAATTTTTCGGGGGGGGGGGGATGAACTTATATGTGTATAAATAGACGGACTTTCATCACTAATCCAAAAATTTCGGGGGGGGGGGGGATATATCCCGATATCCCCCCCTGGCTACGCCCCTGCATAGACATATACAATAAATTGCAAAATTATGTTAAAAAAAAGATACAGAATTTTGCGGTATCAATTAAAACTTTTAGGAGATTAAATCTAAACGAATTCAAAATTTAAAATTTTATATGGCCCCTGTACAAAAAATTCCCAGTTAATAAAATGTTCACAATACATGAATTAGACTATACATTAATCTACAGAAAATTGTAATCGATAAAAGAATATGTACTTTTTTTAAGTTACATTGTACTTTATTGTAGGTATTGCATATGCCTATCATCATTACTTAAGGAAGAAAAGTCCGTCTTTTAAGAACACCCTGCATAATAATAGCTTAAAGCATATTTATGTTGAAATATATTTTTTAAAATTTACTTAAAACCAAGGACGTATTTAGGGGGGGGGGTTCCAGGGGTTGCGTCCCACCGAAATTTTGATTTTTGTTACTAAAATGGTAATGATATAGTCTTTTGGGAAAAAATCAGCTTTTTTAACCGTTTGGACTCCCTCCAAACTGTTTTTCTGGATACATGCCTGCTTAAAATATATAAATGTACTCTGGATAGTTAAAGATTTCTTGCAGCTTCGACTTCAAAGTGTCTCCGATATGGTTGCTGTACCTGAATTGACACTTTATTGTAAAAGTTTTATAAAATCTTAATTGCTTTTTAAATATAAAATTCCCGTTCCTTGAAATTTTGCGATATATCACGCATTTGAACCCCTCGTGCATGCCTGACACCATCCAGGGACTTCTGCGCACATACGGTGAAAAATTTACAGAAAAAATTTACATCCTTTGAAAATCTGAAATCCCTATTATGCGATTATTGGTGAATTTTTTGGAAATTTTCAGTTGAAAAACGCGTGTATCGCCGTTAGACGAACGACTTGAATTTTTGCACAGATGGAGAGAACGATAAAATGTTGCACGTTAAATATAAATGGCATTGCTAGTGTTTGGATCAATATAAAGTCAATATTCATTCTTGTGCGAAGAACAGGTACCTCTGCGCATTAGGAGAAATGTTAAAACATTATTAAACTTGTTGGTATTACAAAAGGTTCTCAATCAACAGGAAAAGAATCTTAAAACAGCAAACAAAAATAAAGTGTTTGTTTATTTCATTTTCGCTCATTTAAATCCCTTTTGTCAATCCTAATATTAGCTTTGAAACAAAAGTTTTATATTTTTTCACTGTAAAAATAAAACTTTTTTTTCTCTTTATTTTTCTCCTTAAAACCGAGAAACTCACGTCGTTTGAAACAAAATAAAGAATTGAACTCTTAAAAAATCGGAACCTTGGAATCAAGGTACTTAACCCCAACAATATTTCTTTCTCGTCGTCCACCAAAAGTTTGAACATTAAAAAAATCTTACAACTAATAACGAGAAAAAATATATATCTCCCTCTCTCTCACACACACATACCATCCACCCTCGGTCTCTCCCGTGAAAAAATAAAGCTGCTTAAAAGGGAAGCGAAATCTCCTAGTTTTTAAGGGGGATTTCTTGGCGATATTTAGCGTTTAAAACTTCCACGTGCCCCTGAAACAAAGAGAAAAAAAGTATATATAACAAGCAGCAAACATGGAAAGTCAAACAAAGAAATAGAACGAAATAAAAAAAGAGAAAAGAGATGAATCCATGGTAACGAAAATATAGAGAATGTAGGATTCGCTTCACGTGGTCACTTTGAAAAGAGATTTATCACTAAGCGTGTGAAAGCATTGGATGAGGGAAGTCTAAACTTTTTCTTTTCTTCACGTTTAAAGCTGGTGATGCTTCACTTCGGATGTACGTTGTATTAGTTTTTTAATAAAAAATGTCCCCGTGCATCGAGAAAATTTTAGATTAAATAATGGTATCTTTTCAATTCATATTTTGAAGTCAGAAAATAGGAATGAAAAACCTTGATATTTTAATTTAAAGTTCATATTTATTTTCTTAAAATTGCATTATTGAATCCAATTGCCATCCTTTAGTACAGATTTTGATGCAATTCAAACATTGAGCCATTTTTGCATTTCTTCAAAATTGGTGACGTATTCTTGAACCTGGTGGACTTCGATCCAAGTAGTAAATGAAAATCCGATTTCACGTGCTCCGCGTCTGGTAAATAGGGTGGATGTAGTGGCATTTCCAATCAAAATGCTTTCAACGTACACCCTCCAATAAAATATACTCCTGAACTTGATTGACTTCGGCCGAAGTAGTAAATGGTACCCGATTTCACGTGCTCCACGTCTGGTAAATATAATGGATGTAGTGACATATCCAATCAAAATGCTTTCAACGTACACCCTCCAATAAAGTATACTCCTGAACTTGATTGACTTCGGCCGAAGTAGTAAATGGTACCCGATTTTACGTGCTCCACGTCTGGTAAATATAATGGATGTAGTGACATATCCAATCAAAATGCTTTCAACGTACACCCTCCAATAAAGTATACTCCTGAACTTGATTGACTTCGACCGAAGTAATAAATGGAAATCCGATTTTATGTGCTCCACGTCTGGAATTTTTGGTGGATGTAGTAGCATTTCCAATCAAAATGCTTTCAACGTACACCCTCCAATAATGTATACTCCTGAACTTGATTGACTTCGGCCGAAGTAGTAAATGGAAACCCGATTTCACGTGCTCCACGTCTGGTAAATATGGTGGATGTACTGACATTTCCAAAATGGTTTCAACATACACCCTCAAAAAAGTATTCGAGTAAGAGATAAATTTCCTATTTTAGATTTGCGAATAATAATTGAGTTTTTGAAAAATGCTTAACTTGACAGAAATATGGAAAGTCATATTTATACATAGCCTAATTCATATTCTATGACAAATAATTTTTAATATACAAAACCATCGTAGGAAATTTATCTCTACTCGATTACTCGGGAGGGTGTACCTTGAACAAAAATCTTCATTTTGCAACATATTACGTAGCATGAATGGAACACTATGTTTATTGGACTATTTTTTAGATTGACTCTGTTCTTGTAGATGCGATAAAAAGTATCCGTTTGTAAAAAAAAAAAAAAAACAGCAGTTTTCTAATCGTATTATATTTAATATGAAAAGCAATTGTTCTTTGCAGTCTTACATATTCCCTTGCGCTGGAATATCAATTTTCTTCTTCTAAAGAACGATTTTTATCACGTCAGCGTTAGAAAACAATTGTTCTGAATTATAGAACATTGTTATCTTTTGCGATTTCGCATCGAAAGGAACTTCCACTCCACTCAGCCTCCTGAAATTAGGAACCTCTCGACCCCAATAAATTTACCTACCTGTTCCCCCTCCTCCCTTTAATTTTTATTCTTCCTTTATTTTTTCTTATCGCTGCACCCACCGATAAGCTGGAATACTCCACACACACACACCAAACCCTTTCATTAGAATCCGCCTCAATTAATTAATCAAATATAAAAAGTACTTCGTCATCATACGGGTCTCCTTTTCATCGGAGTTCGTGATCTCTGCTCACGAACGGACGTTCTGTAACGCGCTCTTTTCTTCGACGGTTCTCGAAGAATAGTAAAAGGTCATACCACTTTCAGCATTCATTCACTTTGATTAGTTTAGGAATTCATCAGTGGTGTTTTGTTGTGGTCCGGTCGAAACGTGGCGGCGTTCGTTAATTGATCCCGGGAACGACCTGCTGAATTTAGTGCCCCGTAATGTAGCATTAATATTTTAATGTTGGCAATGTCATTAAGCTGCTAGAGAGAGAAAGAGAGAGGGGTTGAGATTTATTTGTAAAGAGAGAAGAATTTTAGAGGTGCGGTTGTGTAGAATTTAGGTATTTTGAATATTGATACGTTGGTCTTCAAATTTGTGGCGTGAAGCTTTTAAGTAGAAAAGTTTTTATGGGAATATGTATAATGAAAATCAAGAAAAAAAATCTTCAGTTTTATTTTTAAGTGATGTATTTTCATCAGTTAAATTTCAAATTACGCCATATATTATGTTTCATGGACATTAAATTCTTTTATAATTTATTAATAAATGCAGAAGAAGCAACTATATTTTGGAAAAGGTCACATTGCTTAGCAAGAAAAATTAGTTTTAAAATATTTCTAATACTGCTGAATCATACAGCTGTAATACAATTATTATTTTTATTACTGTTATTATTATTATTACGAAAGCTAACCATTCAAATGTATTAGCTACTAGCAATGTTAAGTATTCCCAGTTAGATTATTACAAATGTCAATCAAATTGAATATGGCTCTGTACACAATGCTAGGCAGGTGAGTTAGCCAGAAGAATTTCAGAAATTATATGAAACATACATAAACGGATACTTAACTGTGGATTTTCTTACATCTAATTTTTCAATTGTCTTTACAAAAGATGTCACAGGTGTATTAAAGCTGGTGAATATTGAGGCTAACCTGTATGTATGATATATCTTAATGATACCACGTGGTTATTAAATAACTTGTATCGCTACTTTATGTAGAACTTTGTAATTATTTTCAAATTCTGTTTGAGTGGCATTTATTGTTTTTCCAACAGCAGTACTGTATTTTTTCAATTTGCCGTCTCATGTAATTTATTTTTCAATTAGATCAGACAAACGGTTTTCATATGAACATTATTCAATAAATTTATCTTTATTTTTGTTAAAGTAAATGTATTATTAATGATTTTTCTTTATTTCTTTTCAGGTAAGTACCTGTGGTTTTCATGTTTCTATTGTGGATTTATTCTGAATAAGTTATGGATTATTTCCTGCATGTAAGTAAGTAAATTTTTGCTTTTGACCACTAAAATTATGAGAAAAGTTTCTATTTAAACATTAACTACTTCATTGATTTAATATACCATAAACTAAACTTGTTGTATCAGCTCAGTAAGTAATCTATTTATGTATAACTAGCATTTTTAAAAGAATATTTTAGATTAAGCAAAAAATAGGGATCTAAAATATATTTTTAGGAATACCAATATTTTCAAGAGATTAAATATTTGCTGGGTAAGAGATGCATTAACAGATATTTTTGTAGGTGTTTCAAGTTTTATTTCAAATACTGCGTGTGTCAGAAGAAGAATTTGATTTTAAACGTCAATCATCTAAATAAGCTGTATTGGAGAAAATTTTTTCATAACTGAAAAGTTTATGTGTGAGTAGTTGCAGTCTAGTAAAAATTAGGTTTACAAATGATTACACCTAAAATATTAGAATTAACATTTGGATATTCTTTAATGTAGGAAGTAGATTTTTAGATCTAGAGTGCTATTAATTTTAAGCCTCAAAAATGTGTGATGTTTTTGGAGTTTCATTTTTCAAAATTCAGAACATATTTGTAAAATTTGTGCTATTTTTTGTTAATTCTGTAGTAACCTTTAAAAGAAAGATAGGATTGACACGTGGATTATAACACATTTTTCAGCAAACTGAAGCAAAAAAGACAAATACGGTCCACTTATGGATTATGATACATTTTTCCTACACAATGAAACAAGAAAGTAAAATACGATTGACCCATTGATTATGATAAACTTTCCAACATGATGAAGCAAGAAAGACAAATAGGACCGACGCATGGATTACGATACGGAATAAATATTTGGCGCTTTAGTGCGTATTTAAAATACGAGAAAGTTTTAGCTATTTTCTTATAATTTTATTCTTATTAGGTAGGGACGTAACCTGGAAGTATGCTAAAGGGATCTGAGCCCCTTTGTAAATTTAGATTTTTGTTCTTGGATGTTAAAAATCTTTTTTGTGACAAATTCTATCTTTTTCCAACTTATGGGCCTTCCCTTAAATTATTTTCTATCTACATGCCTGCCTTCATGCTTATGACCACACACTCCGAAGTTTTCGATTACTGTTGAATGATTAAGTATTCGAATACATTATGTTCAGATGTTTTGAAACACGAAACACTGAAAACTTTCATTAAAAACTGAAAATGCTATGTATGAGCTTTAAAATTCGTCAAACACTAATATATTCACAAATTAAAATAATATAACTATAATTTAAATTATATTTGCCTTCATGTAAATGTAATTATTTTTATATTGACAGTACTCACAAACCTTAGGGAACTAAGACAATGATAAATATATTATTCTACTTTTGCAACTTAGTCTCAAAAAATGATATTCTCCCATTTTATTTTATAAGCAAAACATATGAGTCATTAATGTGCTAGAGAAAAGATAATTGGCTCCTTTCGAAATTTATAAAAAGAAAATCTTTATGTTTATATATTTTGAAATATGAAACGCTGAGAACTCTTATTAAAACCTGGGAGCGCTACGTAAGAGCTTTAAAATTCGTCAAATGGCAAACGCAAATTCTCTAATATCAGCGGAAAAGTTATTTCACGAAAATGGAGTTTTAACTTCCAAAAATTTTCAAGTTTCTGCTAGATTTAGCGAAGTCAAACTTCGACTTTTGCTCATTAGAAACGAAGTCGCTGGATATTTATTTTCACTTAATAAAATACTTCTCCCGCTATTCCATACTTCTCCTTTTCTGTTTTTTTTTTAAACTTTTCCTCCTTCATTCAGAATGATATAAACCACATAAAAGTCATGATTAGTTGCCCAGTGCTGAGTTGTGTATACCCCCTACTTATGCAAAACTAAAGACAAAAATTAAAGTGGAGTAAAAAAAAAATAATAATAATCTTTTCGCAAATACTCGGATTAAGAATGGACAAATGGCGGGATGTGCCGCGATGACAGCAGTTAAAGCTCAGATGATATTTTTGTCCGTGTTGAAATATCGCCTGCTTTCCAAACCATGGAACAAGTAAAAGCGTGTATGTGTGTGTTCCATTAAAAGACTTACAGTTTTGGAATGCTGCCGTTTAATGGTTGTTTCCATAAGTTCTGAAAAGAAATTTTTATCGGTTTGCTTTCTGTGTCTCATTAAGGGTTTTTAACAATGGATTTATTTAAATACGAATGCGAACTAGGCAACGTTTCGCTGTTTTGCCGAGAGACGGTTCCGCATTTATGTGTTGGCGGTTTGCATTTATGTGCAGTTGAGTGCTCTTTGGTGGGTGTTATTTGATTTATTGTTCCATTCCCCGCAACTTAAGTCTAGTAAGGGATATGTTGCTTTGTCAGAGAAAATGGAATATAAATGACACTGGCGATTTATAAAAGATAAAGCCCCGTGTTTCTCCCTTTTAGACGTGTACGAGTGCAAAAAGCTTTTTCGTCTGAAATGATTGTATTTTCAAACTGAATGAGCATTTTGCATGCCTTCACCGTGGAATGACTATAAAGCTTTTCCTGACATAGACAAGATCATTAGGTATTTCAAAATATATATTAATAAAGTAATATCGTGAGTGGAAAATAAATGTGAATGTTCCGAAGAGTGTTGCGACAACACTACGCAAACCTATCATTTTAGAATAAGTCTTTGACTAATCATCTGCATGTTTATTAGGACGAGCAAAAAAAGAAAAGACAAAACAACATCGGGACTTAATAACTATTTTATTAACACAAACTCGACGACAAATATAACGAACTTAAATCACAGCAAAATTAAAATTCAACATAACTAACTGAAGAGTGAGAACTCGAAGCTATTACACCTCATGAAATACCTCACAGACAAGTTAAGGTTGGTATTTACCTTCTGCTTCAATTACAAAACCATGAGTTTTACTTAATTCTTTGAAGGTTTCAGTAACAATAGTAGTCACTTATCGCATGAATGGATTGACTAACATTTTTGTGCCCATGACACTTTTCAAATTTTGTGCCTATAAATTAAATTAATTTATAAATTAATAAAATGGTCTGGTTCTTAGTGGCTTATGCTCGTAAAACATTGATAGAGCACGAAGATAGGTTATTTTAGTTTAGCTACATACATAGTATAAAAACTTCATTTTCTTTTTCCTGTTTGTGCCATAGTGAAAGAGAAGGAAAAATTTCTGCCATTTAGTAAGAGGGAAAGCGCACAACGAATTCGCATTTTGTTTTTAGGATATTGGATTAGCAACGTGCAGGCTAAAATGAAGGGATATACAGTCAATTTAGTAATTACTTGTAGTTACCAGAAGGTTATTAAAAATGTATGAATACTTAAGGATAGGAATCACCTGCGGGTTAAAGGTCTTAAAACCGTCTAAAAATCCGACACCAGAGAGCTCTGATTAACGCCGGGGGCTAACGTAACTGCGCATGTGCGGCAACACATGCGAAAAAAGCGAAATCAAAATAGCATAAAAATTCCGAATATTTCTATAACAACTATAAATGAGTGCTCTATTTGTTTTATGTTTACGTATTTTCAGGTCTAAGAAGTGTTGAGAGGAGTTCAGTATCATTTGATTGTTGAATTAGACAACTTAAGTGGCAACAAAGGATTCTGTTACTACTGAAAGTGTAGTAATGCTGAAAATTGAATTTGGTATTAAAGTGGTTGTGTAATCTTCATTGCTACAAATAAGAATTATTTTTCTATCAAAAAATTTCTTTTACATTCGCAGTTCGTAAAATACAGCTACACATGCTCACTTGTGCTAGTCCCCTGCATTAATCTGATACCTCTGGTTTCATATCAGATTTTTTGAACATTCCTTTCCTATAGTTATTGATCCATGATATTAATATTCAGTAATATTTTCTTCTTTTGATGTGGGGGAAGAGGAACGTCTAGTAAAAGTGTAATCACATTTAGTGAAGAAAGCTGACCTTGAGCTACATATTCAAAGTAGATTTCTTGCACGGATGCAGAAGCTATACCTCTGGTGTCTAGTATCATAAGAGGAAAGAACTCGCCAAGTCGATGGCAGTCGGCGAGATTTTGGCATGTTCCGAACAATGACTGACTATAGACTCAATGCATTGAAGATATACATAAACTTTATTGTATTCAAATTCTTTTAGATTGCCCGGTAAATAAACTATCCAGTTGATTGGAACGTAAAAGAGATGTGCAGAGCTCGGTGTTTAAACAATCTTAAATGTAAAATTTCAACACTCTACGACCAGTAGTTATTGAGATATGCAAGCTGCGTACATACATAGGTACGTGCAAACGTCAGGAAAAAAATGTAGTCAAAATAGACATACGGTTGGATTGTCTATGGATTTATGCTGACATAATATATACCTACGTACTTTGAGACGCCTCTCAGAAGCTCTTCAAAGAAAGTTTAGAGATAGTCAAAATCGTTCTTTTTTTACCAAATCTTTCACCAGACCGAAATTTTTTGGCATCACTACACTTTCTTTCACATTACTAGAAAGAAAAATATATTTCAAATGATTCTGGTTGTGTGTTTTTCAACGACGTGTGTGGTACAGCAGTATTAGCCTCCAAGAGTGTTTAAACACAGCCACAAAACTCGTGGAATAATAGTAATAAAAAAAGAGAATAGTTCTCTAAATGAAGTGGAAAAAGAAAAGAAAAAAACAGTTTTTTTTTCCTCTTTTATTCGACGTGTTCGTTCCTTGCCTTGTCAGAACTCAGTGTCATTTTTCATCTTAAAGCCATTAATCATAGAACCTTTTTATTCTGAAATACTTTTAAGTCCATGAGTGTTTTTTCCCGTTCTTTGTGATCTTGGATCTTTGGGTTTGTGTGCCATTTTTTTTTCTCTCCTCTGAGCATGTGCGTGTGAGTTTACTGTATTCGAATAAGAAAAGAAGGAAAAAAAACTTCGTTGTTAAACATGAGGAATAATCGTTTGCTAAGGGACCAGAGAGGAAAAGACGTACGAAAAAAAATCTTCGATTGTGTCCAAAGAGTTTAGTTAAAAAAACTGTCGCAAGTTGTTGATAGATGTTTGTAGTTTTGATGATTTTCGAAGGCATGGAATTTTTCCATTTAATGTGGGTGCAGAGTCTTTTTTTTTCTTTTAATAGAAAAATGACTTTTCTGATTTTATTTACTTGTTATAAATAGTTTCGTCTCCGAAGGAGAGACCTTGATTTTGCTTCTCGGAAAAATGTCATTCCTCAAACTTTTTTTAAAAATAAAATATGTTTTAAATACTTTTAGTAACATTTATCTTTTTTTATGCATTTTATGCTTTTAAAGTTTTTTTTAAAGTTAAAAGCAAAGTGAACTGGTCAATATATTTTTATGCGATGTCACTTTCACTGTTTGTAAATGGAATGATGAATGCATTTGCCATTAAAATACGACATACATCAAAATTTTATTTAATGTGTAGTTCAATTTTTGTAACAGTCAATTAGTCTACTACAATTAAGGGCTATCTGTAATAGTGAATTTACAGATCGTAAAGAAAAAAGACATTATTTCTAGAATCTTAGCTTAAAGGATTTTAAAAAATAGTACGAAAAATTATGTGTCCATTTTTCATTTCTTTAGGAAGGTAGTAACCTCCAGCGATTTGTATAACATTATGATAATGATAATTAATCCATTTAAACATCAATGCACTCGGTTTTAATTAAAAAAGTTTTAAAAGTTTATTTTGTATTACGATTCTGGAAATTAAAAGAATGCAAACTGACTTAGATATCTGCTGCTGAAAAGTTATGCCTCCCTAATTATTTAAACAATTGAAAGGTCTTATATTAAAGAATAAAAAAGTATATCACATTTCTCATGAAAACTATTTCCTACTCACTTTTGGTAATAGCATATAATTTAGCATTTCAACATTGTTTTATTGTGCACTTTAGATAGTTTTGTTCCCTGCCATACTATACTATTTTCCCTAACTTTGTGTGTTATTATGTGTTCATGGAGTACACAGAAAATTGGTAATTTTGAAAAAGAAGTTTGAGTTTGCTTTGAACTCACATTTTAATCTTAAAATGGTAACTCAAATAAGCGGTAACTTAAGTTTAATGGTAACACGCATAAATCAAAGGATTGGACGTAATCTATATATAGTGTGACGAAATTCCCTACAAGATCCTAAGTACTTATGTGAAACTTTCAGAAAAACTTTCTTGGACGAGTAGATAAGACACTGAATATGGTTGAAAGGTGAAGTGTATAGGTCCAAGGTTCGGGCCTATAGCGCGGCTGTAGTTTTGTGGACTGGAGTTTTGGGCAGTTTTCTCCAGATTCTCAGCGAATACACGTTAGAGCCCTTTGAAATGTCCCCCATCCAATGCAATCCTCTTAGGCAGATGCCCCTCATATAGGATTTCTATAACACAAAATCAGTTCAGAAAAATTATTTTGATTGAAGAAAGCTCCATGACTATGCTACAAGATATTATTAGAAACAGTTTCACTTTCAATTAATTTTTTTTACAAAAAATAGATTGATGGAATCATACTGCGTATAAAAAAATTAACCTTCTTACAAATGGTAATTTTATGTAAAAAATGAAAAATCAAGATTTTAGATATTTCACTGATAACAAAACAAGTGAATTTTACCTCTAATATTTAAGTAGTTTTGCTTGAGTTCTGATACAATTTAAATTTAATAGTTAGAAGATTAAATATTTCATATGCATGCATTGTTAAGTGTAACAAATACCATTTGGATTTTATTGTATTTATTAGCTACACATCATTTTTACTTATTTATTTTTGAATTACAGTAGATTATTCAGATAATGCACTTCATTCGGTGAATTGTTTTTACATAAAAATAATACTACTGAATGTTCATAATAAAACAGTTGCAATTACTTTTTAATTTATTAGGAATAATGACTTCTGTAATAAACGCATGAAAATGATCAATATATTACAAGATAGTTCTAGCCACATTGTATCACCTTAACAAACGTTGATAAATAGTTATAGATAAAGCAAAGTAAAAACACCGTAGGCGGTAAAAAAAAACAAAATTTAAAAAAAGCAAACATTTATTATACAACAGCTCCTATCGTGGTACTGTTTTTTTTCTTTTCTGTCGGAAACATCTATCGCCTAAACAAAAACCTCCAAACTTTAACTAAACATAATTTATTTCCCAGAGCAATAAATATAGCATGCATATGTCCAGCTGCTGTCCATTTTTCTTCCCTAAAGAATTCGTCTTTCTCACACGCATCTTGGTCAACGAAACTCGTCCTGGAAGAAAAAAAAGGGATATAATACTTTGTTCCCTAGATAGATTTATTCTTTCGTTGAAACTAATGCAGGAAAAAGATAAATCCAAATTCAAATACACTATTATAAGTAGGGACCTATGAATTTTCAATACACGCTTCTGGAAAAGATGTATTCTAAAACTTTATTTTAAATGGTGAAAAGAAAATGTAAATTGCAAAAAAATACATATCTGTTATGTAAGGGGCTGTGTTTAGTGTTCGTATTTCTTTTCAAAAGAGGTAGGGGTTACTTATCAAGAAGGGCATTTTCTATTGAGATAAAGGTCACTTTCTGTGGAGAAAAAAGACAAATTTCAGGACGTCACACCGTAGAGTAGAAATATGATAGAGAGAGCATGGTCATTCAAAATAGGGGTCTCGGGGACCTCGAAACTCGAGGAAACCTTCGGGGGGAGGAACTCGGAAACTCGGGGTTCATCCTTTCCTCGAAACTCGAGGAAAGGATGAACCCTATGACTTGTGTCACGGAAATGAAAAGACAGGCTCGATTTGGTACTTTATCGCCATATTTGGCGAGTGTAAATTGCAAGCCAGATTTACTGTCAACATACCCATTACAAATACTTTTGTCGTAAAAATGTTATGGCTTGTAGGGGTCTCCAGCAAGACCTAAGGCCCTAAGGTCTCCAACAAGCACTCCATGGAACGATGGGAGGGAAGGCAGATTTCACACTGCTTCTCACTCCGGCTGATCTCTCACTTCAATTCTCTTGCAGAAAGCGGAATGAGCTGCTTTTGCAAATATGTTCATCATGCGAGAGAGTTCTTCGACAGAAATTCCCACATGTACAGGGAGGCTAAAATTAAATTCCCCCTATAACCAACATTTTGCAGCTGAAATGGGTGAGCAGATTGCCAGCATCTTTGGAAAATGTACTGTACCCGAGATGCGCTGAAGGAAGTTTTTACGAAAAGTTTAGTTCAGGAAATGCCTCCTAGCTGCGATTGCATAGAAAAACAGCAAATTTAGCAATGGAAGTGGCTAACTCCGACACTTATTAACTAATCTGTGTAATTTCTTGAATTGAAATCAGCGGTTTTCCATACATAGCGCCACCTAGTGGACATTTTTTAAACTTTTTTTTAATACTTCATTGAACGCATCTTGTGTACAGTCCGTATGCTTAAGTTGGTGGCAATCTGCTCACTCGTTTTAGATGTTTATAAGGGAAGTTTAATTATAACCACTATGTACTTCTAAAGGAAAAAGCTAAGTTTACAGCGGGTCTTATTCATATTCTCTTCATAGGGATTCCTGATTTTGATGCCATTTCGCAATGTATTCAAACACTTGAAACAAAAAGTAAGACTTTAAAATTGACCTCCGCTTGGCTGTGCCACGTTCATTTAGCGGAAAAAAACTATTTTTCTACTTTTATGGAGAATAATTAACTGTTAGTGAACATCTAGAAAGCTGATTAAATGTAATGAAATGCAAAATTGATTTTTTTCAAGTAGTAATGACAATTAGTTTTAGTATAAAGTTTAACTTACGGAAGCAGATGAACCCGCAAGTTCATCACACTATAAAATAAACTTTCTTAATAAAGAAAATATTAATGTTATAAAATATGTTCCAATTTTAATTGCATATTCCAGAAGGTTATACAAATTTTTGGTATTTTCAAGAGGGATATAAAATATAGACCAATGATTGAATAAACATTTGTAAAATATATGAGGAATTTGGTTTACCTTTTATAACAAGCTTAAATGATTCTAGCGTCACAGATTCTGAGGCGTATAAATTTTGAAATTAGAAATTACGGTCTTCCATTTCAGATAATGTTATGGTATCATGAGCAATATTTTGGAAATGTTACAACTTTTCTTTTATCAAGTTTCGCCTTGAAAGATGAATATGAATAAAATTTATTACGTTTCTACAAAACTGTAAAATCATTTAGCTGAATTCAAGTAATGCTTTAAACTCTTTTAATATAACATTGTTCCAATGCAGAATTTTCAAAACTAGATAATGATTGTGAAAGATGGAGAATTAACGCTGTGTTTAACATTTTGAGCGCGTTAAACGTAAAAATTTTCAGGGGATTTCATTATTCCACAATTTTTTAAATAGAAATATATCGTCTTAATGTTCAGAACTTTAAACACAAATTGTGCACTGCAAACGCAAGACCGTCCCTGAGAAATTTGAACGAGAAAAAACAGCAAAAGAAACCTCCAAAAAAACTTACTCTTCTTTCCAGAAAAACTACGAAAAAATGGTTTTCTTCCACATTCTCTTTATTTTCCGGGAATAGTTCTCCTATGTGGCCATGTCATTTACTGTTAACAACATGGAACAATGGGAGTCTTTTTACATTCTTTACCCATGAAAGTGAGGAAAAGCCTGCGTATTTAATATCGTCCGCCTCGATTCTAATTCGTCTTCTCTTTCTTTCTTTCTTTGTATTTTTTTCTTTGCCGCCCCCTACCACCAACCCACCTCCGCCAATATCATTTCTGAGCAGCATAGTCCATTCATACTGAAACAGAGGGATGATGGGTTGGGACCATTTTCGCTTAAACGCTTTGCCATGAAGGAAAGGAATATATCATTTTGAAGGGGGTTTTCATTCACTTTTATGTACTCTGGATTTTTCAACCGTTTTCTTTTACTTTTTTTCTTTACGTTCGTTTCTTAAAGAGTATTAGTTGCTTAAAGTTGCTAGAAATGAGCGAAAAAGAACTAGATGGATGTTGAGACTGGGTAAAATTAAAAACCCACGTTTGCTCTTTTGGATCTGGAGGTATTGCCCCCCCCCCCTTCCATCGGCTCTGACAGGGATTTTAATTTATTTCGGTGGTTTCAGCTGCAGCATTCAATATGCCTACTTTTCAGATTTATGTTAATGCCGGAAACATGCAGTGATATAATTTCGTTCTTTTTTTCAGAACACATGAGGAATATATGAAATGTTCTTAGATTACAACAAGAGAATACACAGGGATTTGCAAAATGTCACGCATTTTAATGAAGGTCGTTCGTTTTCTTTTGTGAGTTTTGAGAACAAAAGTAAAAAAAGTCAGAGCTAAAGAGGTTTCAGAAAGCTTTGAATACAGTCATGAATTTAAAGCTCCTGGAGTTTTTTTTATGGAAAGTTTGAAAAGGACGCAGTTTAAATACCTCGCCATAAGCTGCAAGATGGAGTTTAAAGAATACATTTTGTTGATTTAGACTATATTTTGCATACCTCATCTTAATGCTAGTATTTTTCAATTACTGTAAAAAAATAGATTTAAATCCAAGAAAGAGTAATATCCACCTAAAATGTCTTTCCAAACATTAGTTATCAAATATTAAATTTCATAAATCATGCTGCTTCGTAAAATATTTTGTCAATTAAGATAAAGATTAGACATTTTTATCTAAATATTAAGTGGACCGAAAACCGTGCTTTTTTACATAAAATTCAAACAAATAAATTTTTAACAAGCACTGAATTACAAACAAGATGCGCCAGGACTCATATTTGTTGAATTTTAGAGTGAGAATTTTGCAGATTTTTTTTTCTTTCAAGAAAAATGGCCACCGTACCCCTTTTATTACGTCTACCCTCCTTGGGAAATAGATTCTAAATGTTATGAAATTGATATTTAGGTATACGTGAGTGTTGTACTTTACAGCAAGAGTTTTATGGATATCTTTCCTTTTTTGAGATCATGCAGGATTTGTGAAAAGAACGTTTTGGCACCTTATCGCCTATAAGTTACGAATTTTTGAAAATGCTTTAAAAAATAGCACCTATGCTAAAAGACTCGTATATGTGCCAAATTTCGTACAATTAGCTTCAGTAGTTTTGACTAGGCAAAATACTGACATAAGAAAAAATAACATTACTTTATGGTACACCTAATTAAAAAAAATGAATAAAAAGAGGGGGAGGGGGGAAATGAAAAAAAAAGTCAGTGACATTAATAAAATTTATTTTAAATCATAATTATTGCCAGAAAGAGTTTCCCCATCACGAAAGAAAATTTGAGAGCTTAAATAAAATAATTCTATGACCGTTTTCTACGTTTCCATTTTTTATAAAGCGAATGTAATAGATATTTTCTACCAAATAAAATACTACATGCGATGTAACTGAATCCCATCTTCTGACTAAATTACATATTTTCAGGATTAAAAAAAGTTCTACACATCAGTAGAGCTTTTATGTAAAAGCAAGTTAAATTTGCTGTCCTGGTCTTTCGATTAATGGAAAACAGTTTTAAGACAAGTTAAAGGGAGTATGAGAAACATTTAGTAACTTGTGCATTTTATTTGACTAATTTTCTTTATACAAAAATTTAATTTGAAAACCACCGAGAAAGATCGAACGAAAAATATTTCTGTGGCAAACATTTGAAAGTTGAAATAGTTTACCTTAGAAAAAGAGTAGAAATTGGAATAAAAATGTTTTCAATCCCATGTGAAAGGCAGTTTTAATTAAATTTCATGGTATCTGTTTTTTCTTAATGTTTATGCAGTCAAAACCATTTGCTGCTGTAGACAAAAAAAAAAAAAAAAAAACTAGATGCAGTACATTTTGAAATTTATATTAAAAAATTGAATACGTTTAAACATTTTACAGTGCTAATGAAATTTTTTTTCGCCTCACACACACACAACTTCGTGTAAACAGTTTAGAAATATGAATTGAGCAAAGAAGCGCTTTTTTTTTTTTTACCATTTCAGCTGGAGAGACATCCAGAATTGTTCTCTGAAATCTAGTTTACACTGCAGTACACCTGCATTTTATATCAGTTATACCACACGCATATCATAAACTAATTTTCAACATTAATTCTTAAAAATTTTTGCAGAGCTAATTTAATTTTCTCAGATTTAATTTTCTCATTCTTTTTTCATACTACTACATTTTCTCTCTGAAGTATTTATGACTAAGTCTCCATGAAAAGGTTTACGTAATGATGCCATATTCCCTAAGCCTGTTAGTATCAAAATTACTTTTTCTTTTTTTTCCGTTGAGAAATATTTTTTAATAACAGGAGTTTCACTAAAATCATAGCAACATTCATATTCAGAATTATTTATCAACGCACTGTAATTGCACAGTGAGCAAATGGTGTATTTATTATTATTATTATTACTATTATTATTATTACTATTATTATTATTATTATTATCATTATTTGTGGTATTGATTTATTAGATACGGCGGTAGTAATTTTATGAATAATCTCGCACTTCTGTAGAAAATATAGGTTGCAGCTTACATTGATAAGTACACTGCTGGCCACCCAAATTGCAACACCAAGAAAAACAAGAGATATCACAACAAAATTTATTGTGTAGATAACATGTTGACCAAGTAACAAATGATTAAATTTACAGCATTCTATGAAGCGTGGTTCCTGCCAAAATCAGTACCCAGAGTAGCCGCCGTTGTTGGAGATCACAGCTGCCACACGCCTCGGCATTGATTCAAAGAGACTTTGAATGTGTTCTTGGGGTACAGCAGACCAAGCAGCTTCCACACGTTGCCAAAGTTGATCTGGTGTGACAGCTGGGGATGAACTCTGGGTCAGTCGTTGAGCAACCATGGACCACATGTTTTCTATCGGCGAAAGATCCGGAGAGCGCGCCGGCCAGGGAAGCAATTCAATCTGGTGATTGACGAAGAACCCTTGGACAATGCGTGCCACGTGTGGCCGTGCATTATCCTGCTGAAATATGGCTGTTGGCAAGCCCTGAAGGTAAGAAAGGACAACTGGCTCCAACACCTCGGAGATGTAGCGCTGGCTGGTTAAAGTACCGGCAATGCGTACTAGAGGAGTGCGAGAGAGATATCCGATACCGCCCCATACCATAATACCCGGTGCAGGACCAGTGTGACGGTGCATAATGCAGCTGTTCAGCATCCTCTCTCCACGGTGTCTCCAGACTCGAATCCGACCGTCGTGGTGTTGCATACAGAAGCGTGACTCGTCAGTAAAGAGAATTTCATTCCATTCTGTCGTCCACATCCTTCTTTCATCGCACCATTGGCGGCGGAGACGTCTGTGGTTCCGCGTCAGAGGTAGACAAAGCAACGGACGTCTTGCGGACAGACCATTCTGCTGTAAACGACGTCGAATGGTACGCGCAGACACTGGATGATGCGTTACAGACTGAATCTGCTGTGATATGGTTCGTGATGTGACTGAGCGGTCCGTCACTGCCATGCGTACAATCTGCCTGTCATCACGTGACGTGGTGCACTGAGGTCGATGCGGTCGATCACGTCTGTCCGTCGTACCCTCCTGCACCCAACGATCACATATCCGCATCACAGTTGTTTGGTTTCGTCCAATACGACGACCGATTTCCCTGAAAGATAACCCACAATCTCGGTATGCCACTATCCTTCCTCTGTCAAACTCGGATACTTGATCAAAAGATGATCGTTGTTTCCTACGAGGCATAATTTATCGTTTTTTTGAAAAAAAAGCAAGAAAAACACAATTGCTGTACTTGAAACCGTCGAAATCTCCAAGCCTTAAATAGCGCTTTGAGGTGGCGCCACAGGCGCGCTTGATGTGCGTCTGCGCTGAAATTCTAATCATTTGCATATCTCACCTCAGCTAATGCATGTTGTAAATTTCATATTATTTGCATGCTTCCTTCAGGGTGTTGCATTTACGATGGCCAGCAGTGTAATTTAAACATGTTTCATATAAATAATTAAGTAATAAGAATTTTTGTAGCTGAAATTAGAAATATTTTGCTCAGGTTATATCAAATTAGGCATGTTTTGTGGGGATTTTTCTTATGTAGCTGATTTTCGTATTTTTGCGAGAACCTATTCGAAAAAAATAAATAAGGGATGAGTTTAAAAGGGAAATTAATTTTAAAAGTAAAACACATCAAATGAAAAATTAGAAAGATAATAGTAATAAAAGAATATTAGTTGTAAAGGAGACTTAAAAAAAAATATGATATGACAGAAAATCCATGTGTCATTATGTAAAATGTTATTCGAATGAATTTTAAGTATTTTCTAAAATTTGGCTTAGGTATCATTTGGTAATTTCATAAAATTATTACTGGGTGATAGCTGTTTGTAAACATTCGAAAGTTTTCCAATATGATATGAATACAAAGTACATATTCATGACGTAACACTCATGCATAAAATATTGTATTAGTTTAAAAAAAACCATCAGTCTTTCTGTCTAAATTCTCCAAGAGAACGATAAAAATAATCGATATCAGATTTTCTTGAGTAATTGTTTATTGAATGCCATAGATTATTCATTATTGAGCTTCGTTTTTCTGGAAGTTAAACTTTTAATGTTATATTGATGTAAACGGCAAAGAGAAGCGAAACTTTTCCTCCACCATTCTTTGTCTACACTGAATTTGTATTTAATTGCGGAAAAAGTAGAATTTTGAACCCCGTTAGATGTTTTTCTTCATTTTTAAACTTTTAATGATATTTTGATATTAGCATGCTGCGTAGTATCGTGTGTTCCTTCCCCCCCATTTTGTGTCTACATTATTTATTTAATTGTCAAGCCTTGGAACATATATACAGGATGTTCCGAAAACATTGATCTAGATATTTTATTCCATAAATTTTGATCATAGACATGTATAAGGTTATTTGCGGGGATATACAAGTTGAGAGAAGACTGAAGTTTGCTGCTATTATTTTTGATTTCTCAAAGTATAGCAATACCCCTGTTTGTGAGAGGCATCTTATTCCAGTGTAGACGTGTATTGTGGATTTATCTCAAATTATCGTTTTCAATGGCCAATGCAACTCGTGATTTTATATTTTGAATTGTGTGTGCATTTAACCTGTTGAGAAAGGCATAATAGTCCACTGATCCAATTCGAAGTTAGTAAACGGGTGTTTTATTTTAAATGAAATATTAGCAATGTGAGTGAGTTCCGCATTCTGTTACTCGCACAAAACAAACAGAAGCGATCATAACCATGCAGCAATACAAAAATAAGCGTGAAGGGCCTTGTTCTCCTGAATTATAATAAAATTACAAAAATATGTTAAAAAAAGTAAAGAATTTTATGAAATAGATTAATATTTGCAGTGGATTAAATTTAAATAAATACGAAAATTAAACTTTTATGCAGAAAAAAAAATACAAATTAGGAAATTGAGCCCTATACACTCTTGAAGTGATACACAAAATGGGAAGATTTTATTTATCCTAAAAAGGGTCAACGATATAAAAATAAAAAAATGCCGACATAAACCACTTCTTTATTGTTCACTAAGCGGAGAATCTCGTCGGAAGATTCTTCGTCAGGGATCTCGCAGAAACAAACAAAAACAACAACAACAAAAAATCTAGCTGTAAACGTTTACATTCAAATTCATGTACAGCCTCTTAGGCCGACTTTGTTTGAAAATATATCTATTTTTGTTTCATGAAAGGTTAATTTTTTAAAAATCGCTTAGTTATTGTACTGTTCACATTTTATTAATTTGTTTTCGTAGGGAGCCATATAAAAAGTGAAATATTTTATTTACTGAAATTTAATCCCTTTAAAACTTGAATCGAATTATAAAATTCTGCGCCTTTTTACGTAGCTTTGTAATTTATTATATATGGTCAATATTTAAGTAATATAAGCCGGAGATCTTGCCGAATCAATGATTTTAGGACACTTTGTAGATAGTATTAAACAAATCAAAATATAATTCATAAATTATCATTTTATGAATTAAGATTGCTTTAAGTAATCTTAATTTAAAATTATAATATTATTGAAATAATATTTTTAAATCGATATGTTTATAAAGTGGCTTAATTCTCCATTCAAACATACCAAGCATTTTTTCTTCAATTTATCATAGCTTTTTATTTACAGACAATTGAAGATGTTAACATGTATTAGTATGAAAAATGATTAAATATATTTACACGTGAAGTAACATATTAATAATGTGAAAAAAAGGAAAGAAAATAACCTCAGCAATTTTATTTTAATAACTAATGAGAATTTTAAAAAAGTATTTATAAATTAATAAGAATAATACCCGCATTATGTTTTTCAGAAAATATATATTAAACATTGTCCTAAAATATCACATAGTGTCATAAAATGTCTTAAAAACCTAATATAAAAATAATTTAATAGGCGCTTCATAGCAGAGATTTTTTTGAGAGAAAAATAATACGATCAACTTAAGTTAGCTATTGTGTAAAGGAAATTATAATTAAAGCTCTGCAAAAAGTGTTCTTAATCTGCTTTGCTTATAATATTATATTACGTTAGATATTTAATTACAAAATGAATGGATAAAATTTGAACAAGTCTGAAACACACACACCCATGCATTTAATAAAAACTTTACATATTTTCTAGTTGCAGCTTAATATTGCTGAAGTCTAATAACTTTTGTTTTCAGACACTAAAAATAATATTCTTCTATAGAATTATGTAATCCGTAAATTCCTCCTTATAAATTTTCCGTATACTTAGAAAAAAGAAGCAAATGTACGAAGATCTGTAAGCAAAATGCTACCTAAAATGAAAGAAAACACCTGCTACGCTCTTCTTTTAAATGCCTGCGGAGTGTTATAACGTGCCTATAAAAAACAACAACAACTATATACATTATAACAAGTTTATTTTGAGAAAATAAGTTCTATATTAAAAAACGAATTAATCAGAGCTTTAGAATGCGCTATTGCATAAAATAAAGAAAATTAATTATTTTAAAGCTTAGCATAAACATATTTTTAAACTGCTTTTTTACTGGATAAATTACATTACGGGGATTACTGTTAAGTGTATTACAAGACAAAGAGGAAGGAATAGGCTTTTAAGGAACCCATAAAAGAGACACGTGTTTATAAAACAATGGATATTTTTTATAGCATCTTTTGTGATTTCATTACAAGAACAATGGCTAAACGATAGTGAAATTTCTTTCGTTGCTCTTACTCCCTAAAAATAAAGAAAATTAAAAGATCAACGCTGTTACGGTTTCGTATTACACTGTTTTTCTGCCATTCTTTTATGCGTCTTCACGTGAAAAAAGGAAGAGTATTTGCGCATTTACAATTTATGGTAATCTAGTTTTTGTCTTCTTGGTATAGATTTAAGGTTCAGCTTTAACTGCCCGAGACTTAAGGAAAGTGGCGAAAAATCTGTCTTTGTTATCATTCAAATAATTGGTTGAATCCTTGGCATGTACTTTTAAGACGAGGTTGTCATGTTTCATCTACCCTTCCGCTCTTGAATCAATGTTTAACATATTCACTCCCATTGCTGCAAAGGCATTACTAAAAGTTTGTGTTTTTGCAACAAGTTAACTATGAATGAAGACGGTTAATGCCTGGTTTATAGAAGTTATCCAACGCGATTTTATTTTCTTTTACACTACTGCTTATAAAATAGTTATATTCGATATCATCTCTGCAAAGAAGTGATGGCAGCGATTATGCTTCCGTGTAAATCGTTGCTTCCAGGTGTGGGTGTTTGAATGTTCCCGCGGTATCACAACCTGATGCACAAAGCAGTGAATCACAGCGAGACATGCAAAGATTCAAGCTTGCAGCTCGGAAAGCAACGATGGCCACACATTGGCATTCCCTTCCACACCGTAATGATTTAAACGACCATTTTAAATCCAATATCATACTCAATTATTTATTTCTATTATTGTCCCTTTAAAACCAAAATCTGTAACAGTCCTTTGGTTTATGTCACAAATATTTATGTTGGGGTGCATTCCTTCATTACCTTCATTCATGTAGATCAATATCGTTTGAAATAACGGTTGTCCAAATTAAACTTCCCCAACTCAGAGGCCTGTGCAGGATGTTGTATGAGTCATAATGGGATGAAATTTTGGAAACAGGCACTTCAGATCACGCGCTGGTAATTTATTAAAAAGAAATTATTAGTACAAGATGTTGCCGATAGGTGGCGCTGCAGATCAACAAGACGCTCTACAGACGTTCAACAGCACGAGAAACAGTTGTCACGCTGACAACACCATGTGGCGATTGGCTAGCGGCGTCCACGACCGCCAAAGCAACGTCTTAACCGCGTGCAGAATCCACAACATGTCGTCCTCTGGTAAAATTCCCAGCTGTCCGGTTCTTTCAAACTTCTTCATCATGTCTCGTAAAGCACGTGGTGCCATTGGTGCTCGGCGCAAGTTCTTCAGCCGATGGAATGCTCTGATCGCAGCACAGGAGTTCTCGCAATTTTGGTAGAAAAGTTTCACTAACAGAGCTTTATCTTTCAAAGCCGCCATTGTGCATCAGCGAGCTGGTAACAACTGCCATTGCAGCGGCTGTCTTCCACTTTTGTAGGGCTCGCCTTTTGGATACGTTGCTCAGAAGCTTTATTTCTGCAAATCACGTTATTGCAATATACAAATTACTAGTGTTACAGCGCCACCTATCGGCAACTTCTTGTACTAATATTTTTTTTTTTTAATAAATCACGAGTGCGTGATCTGAAGTGTCTGTCTGCAAAATTTCATCACATTATGACTCATACAACATCCTGCACAGGCCTCTGAGTTGGGGAAGTTTAATTTGGACAACCCTGTAGATGAATACTTCAAAAATAAAAGACTACTCATAAACATCAATGGCTTGAAAGTGTTTTTGATTTTCCTATTAAAAAATACATACATTTATTTTTACTAGTAGGGTCCATAGCACTGGCATATTAAAATTTCAAGTTAGTTGGTGACTATTAGTCGAAAGGCTGAGTTGTATACGGAATATATACAGACAGATAAACTGAAATCGCAGACAATTTGCCAAAAAGTGTTTAAAATATCATCATTTGCTCTCTGGAAAAATGCCGTGAACGTCGCTGGATGCAGGAACATTAGCAATTTAAAAAAAATCATGAAGGTTATATTTCACTTAGTAGAGCTGTTCGAGTCAATTCAACACCCCCCCCTTCGATCCCCCCACTAGGCCAATACTTTAAAATAATGGTTCTCTTGATTCTAAATTGCCTTCGGTCATTAGACGGCGTTGAAGTAACACAGATTTCGACTCCAAAGCATTTATTTTAGCAATATTTCACAACAATCGACCACATTTGCTGGAAAACCATTCCTCCCCCCCGCAAAATAATTCGAATCAGATTTCCCAACTTGAAATGTATTTAATTACCTCCCCTGTAATTTCCATTTACTTTTCCCTCTGCTCATTACTCTCGAACCCCGCCCCCCTCCCTCCTCTCCCCTCCCTCTCCTTCCACCTCTTCTCTTTCATCGATTTTGAATCTTTTAAATACTGCTCCACCCTTTATTGTTCGATACATACCCCCCCCCCTTCTCTCTCTCTATGCCATAATCTATCTACAACAGACCTTCTGTTCTAAATTCGGGGCAGCTCTGTAGAACTATAGATGGACACTGATGGTCAGATGTATGTTACGCGGCGATAAGAAGTGCTATGCAATGCCGAGACAAGGCAGTGCCCCTGATAAGTCGGATCATCCCTTTGTATTCAGACGTTTAGCGTCTTAGACGTTCATGGTCAGTTATTGTTGATTTAATGGCAGCTTGCACAGCCTTTTGTGAGTTATACATGTTTCAATGCTTTTAAAATTTAAGTTGAAAGTGCTTTTTGGATGGATTTTGATATGTATGGAATGACGTAAAGATTGTATTATAGGAAGAGTAGGATAGCTTCGATATTAATGAAAAATTTTAGTTTCCTTGCTATGAACAATTTAAAATTTACAGAAATCACAAAAGAAATGACACCGGTACTGAAACTATTGTCACATACCCCTTGAGGAATATTTAAACCATAAATAGCGAGAAATAATGCAAATACGGAACAGTTTTTAAAAGTTAAAGTAAGTTAAAAACTTATCCCTACAAGCTATTATGTTCAAAACGTATCTCTACGAACTATTATGTGAAGGGTGTGGATGCAAAACTCACGCTCACCACGTTACATGTTTTTAGAAAATTATAAAAAAAAAAGCTGGTTATTATTAACAAACATGATACATCGACACAATTTGGTATATTTGCTACCAAAACAACTACTTGCGCATACTCATAAACCTGTATTAAGTCTAGTGAAGCTAGAATTTAAATTTAAATGTGGAAAATGTGAGTTTTGCAACAAACTTTTATGGGTGATTTTGTTAGAATCCAAAATTTAAGAATTTAAAACAAAAACAACCAAAAATAGATAGATAAATAAGTAAATAAATATTTGAATACCAGTTTTCCTTATGTTATTTTGGTGGGTAAATAAAGATCGACAATCAACAAAAAAGTTTCTTAGTTTTTCTCTGAAGATATCGACAAATGTAAAGAAAACAATCATATGATGCATGTCTCCCTGATTGGTTGTATTTAGATGGGTGTTTGTATAGTTTTGCGTTTGTGTGGTTGTATCTAGTTTTGCTGCAAAACAACTGTTGGGTGATGTGAGTATGCATCAAAACAAGATTTTCAGCATTTTTATTTCAGCCTATTAATATGTCCATTATGGCCCAAATGACTGTTATAGTTCGACTAGCCTTAAAATGACGCGAACACGGTAAAATAAATTACTCAGTATCTTAAAAGTTGGTCATTGTGACTTTTGCATCCACACCCCCTCTCTTACAAATGGCGGTAGTTAACAATGCAGGGAAATACTGAAAATGCAGTATTTTGCAATGTTTATTTTAACGGTGTTGTTCGAAAAAATCATGTAATTTTGGTACATAAGTACAAATAAACTAATTATGCCAGGCACTTCAAAATTTTGAAAATGTCTCTTTACAAGCTGTACTACATACTGAAATAAACGATAAATCTGTATTAGTTTCAAAACTTTGAGAAAAATTCTTAAAAATCGGAAATTTTCGCAAAATGTGTCACTTTTCGAACAATTTTGCAGCTCAGATCCATGTTTAAGAATTTTTTATGAAAATTTCATAAAAGCCACAGCTTTTTGGCTTATTGCAGTGTGTAAAGCAGCTTACGAAAAACCATCTGGAATTTTTTGGCGACCATGGTGCTATTACTTTATTTCAATTTGTGCACCAAGACTAAAAACAGAGTTATTTTTCTTCCACATACCCTTAATGGTTGTCACTGATCACTTTAGCTGTTTCTGTAATGTACTTTTATTTGATTGTGCATCTTTTCTTAAAATTCCATTTGTCTATTGTTTACAAATATTAGTTGTACATTTTTCTGAGAAACATTTTTATTTTTTTACTCTGTCTCAATTTGTTTATTTAGAAAACTGTTTACCAATTGCAACACATAACTCAGATGAAGAGTTTAAAGCTTGAGAATATCTGTAAAACAAAAGTAGTGGATACATGTATTTATGATTATTGCATGCAGAATTTTAAGTTAGTTAAAATAGATTTTTCATTTAAATATAATTGCACATTAATTTTTTTTTACTATACTTAAGAGCTAAATTTACTTCAAAATCTATTTGTGTACATAAATTAAAAGGAAATTAGATAAAAATAAATAAAATCATTAATCTAAGTCATGTCTTAGTAAGTGAAAGATAAATGGCTCCAGTTTACTACGAACCTTGTTCCATATTTTTGGGGGAAGAAAATTAACTTCGCTTTGTTTAAACTTAGCAGGGTGACTCAGTGGGGTGCATGGAAGAAGCAACTACATTTCATTAACGGTTCAAGGCGTAAGTCGAAACAGTAACTGCCTTTGATTACAGAATAATAATGTTTTGTTTAGTTTTCCGGAATTCGTCTAGTCTTTCCAAGAAAAGAGATTATTAGAAAGCACAAATAGAAAATGCAATTGTTGAGTGTTTATGTAATTACGAATATGACAATTTTGTTCTTTTTTTACACATAAACATATTTTAATCCTTTGAGGCGCAACCCTTTCCCAATGCTGAAAAAAGGGCAGCCGTTGCCATCGCTCGACTTAACTACCAGCAAGATGGCGGACGATCGAAACGTTCATCGCGTGCCACAGATCTAGAGACCCTTTTTTGACGACAACTGACTGTGCCGGCAGAGCCAGTTGTTGTCAAAAAAGGGTCTCTAGATCTGTGGCACGCGATGAACGTTTCGATTATCCGCCATCTTGCTGGTAGTTAAGTCGAGCGATGGCAACGGCTGCCCTTTTTTCAGCATTGGGCAATCTATCGAGCTGTTCTCGCATTCTTCCATTTTTCAGCAGATGCCAGTGCTGTTAAAAATAATCGTGACAATTCTTTTTACGGGAAATGACGTGCTAAGAAGTAAAGGATGCTCGTGGAGCGATGTCACCCGCAACTATTTTTATAGAAAACAAATCTATTCTTCGTGACTGGCAACAGTCAAAACGTCAGAGTTTGGTGTTCCCAGAGCGGGACCACTGCGCGTTAAAGGGTTAATCATGAATATCAGTAAAGCCCCCCCCCTCCACATATAAGCCATTCTGAAATATGGAATTTTTTATCCCTTCCATGCGGCATGACCGTAAACTTTACGGTAGACTAACAAGAGGTAAAACTCGTAGATTAGAGTGGGAATAACAATCATTCATGTATTTTATAGATTTCCTTTTATCATTTTAAAAAGCGTCAATAAATGCAGCATTTAAAAGTCTGAAAATTTGAGCCAATTTTTTTTATACAAGGTATTTTAAATGTTAAAAGTTTGTGGATTTAATCTTACTAAAAATAGATAATTTTACAGATCACCTATGTCGCCATTATCTGCTTGTTTTACAATATTAAAAAGAAGTTGTAATATAATTACTATAGTTACTAGAGTCGTAAGATTATACTATTTTAGTGACTTTTTTTAGAAGGGAATACTGTTTTTATAAATTTATGGAATATGATTATTAAAAGTTTGTTAATCTGAAAGTGTGACATGAACTTAAAACCATGTCAGAATCCATATAACTAACTGAGAAATTAGAATGTTGGTTAATCGAAAGAATAATTTTATAAACAGTAAAGCAAGTCCATGTTTTTTTACGATTTCTTTTCCCCCTCAAAACTGGAATCAAGAAAAAATTTTGAGCAATTTCTTGGGATCTGAAAGTAGGTAAACTTATTAAAGAGTGAAAATGAAAATGGGAAATTACATTTCAGTATTTTTATCATATGCATAAGTCAATATTTTACAATTTTTATCATCAGGGAAGCTTCACTCATAAATGGCAGTTTGGTATATTAAGAACTACGTGTCTGTTTTCAAAATACGCCTGCGCAGCGATGCCCAGATCCCGTTTAATCTCGGACACGCACGTGTCGAACTTGAAACCACCTCTCCTATCGGATTGCATTAAAAACCATTGTCTTCGAAAATATCGCTTTTCGTTTTGTCCAACCAAACTAATCCAGTGAAGTTTTCAATACACTGGAAAAAAAAAGAAAAGAAAAAGTACGAAATATTACCGCTTCTCTTATATCCACCAATCAAAGGTGAGCAATTACGACTAAAACGTGACATTCTATTAGACAGATCTCCCAGAAATAGGCTTGGATTTCTCAGCGTTGTGTTACCTAAATGATTGGTGTTTCTTTTTTCCGTTTTAGCGGGAAATGATAAAACCGTTCTTGATTTATTTGCTGCCGAAGAATATCGTCTTGCTTGGTTTATTTCCAGCTCGTCCCTTTTCTTGTTGCTTCACTGTTTTTTTTTTTTATTAGTTTGACACCAAACCAGGTTTTATCTGTATCAACGGGGGGAAAATCACTAAGTGGATTAATATGTCACCTAATCGCCGGGATTTTGATGAAAAGTGAGGATTTTTTTTTCTTTTATGTCGTAGTAGTCGGACCAATAAGATCCGGAAGATTTTTGGCTGAAAGAAATGTCTGTATTTTTTTGTACACAGAGTAAACAGATTAGACGCAATATTTTTCAAAAAGTTGGACTTTATTTATTTTCATTATCAGGTACGGTGGGTTAATTCGGATGATATTTCTATTGAACAAAACACTAAGTGCATTATAATTTACTGTGTAACTATTTTGAAAATTTAACTAGGTTTTACGTTGACTATTATCAAATGATGATATGTGTATCGTTGCATAACTAGTTTAAAAGACGTTCAGATTACGTTATGCGAAAGCCTTTTTGAACGTCATTTGAACTAGTTGTGCTACTGGGGTTATGGTAGTTTTTTCCGTAAGTGTCACTTGATGCCTTAAGTTCTGCTTCGTGTAGTGTCACCATGATATCCCCAAATGATACCCCCCCCATCCCTATTGCCAAATGCATGTCGTCTCCTGTTTTTTGTAGCTGGTAAAGAAAAAAAACGATGCTCTGCAATTGAGAAGTAAACTGTGGTTTATTCAGCTCCGATCTACTATCGCACACTTTATAAATAAGCTCATAATATAATATTCTTTAAAGTACCAGTGCAAAGAAATGACAATTGCATGTTCTCATACCCATCACTGGACAGTTGAGGTTAATGCGAGAGTGGGTCAAGGCTATGATTTGGGGGTTGCAAAGGTTAAACCGCACAAGACGTATGAAATCGAGGACCACAAAAATGACTTTTTCTACTGATTAAGTCAAAACTCTTTGTTTTGGTAGATAGTTTTCATTAAACTTCCCCAGTAATCATCTCTGCAAGGAGGAAGAAAGAACCTTATCGCTACTCGTCTTAGAAATTCGGCAATTTTAGTACATCTAAATACATAGACAAAATTTAAAATTTTGTTTTTTTAGCTTTTATTTTTAAAAATTAAAAAAATTAACTTCTTTCTTTCCTTCCCCCCCTTTTTTTAGTTCTACTTTTACATTCTGGAAGCTTTATTTTCTTAGAAAAAGTTCGCTAAGTCTGCGTTTAGAGACCGACATAAATTTGAAATTAAAGAAAAAAATTGTAGAAAAATGATAATATTGCAAAGTAGTCTTTGTAACACGTGTTTTGCTTAAAATATCATAGGTTTCCTTACATCCCTTTGCAAATGTTAGCATCTGTACCAAGTAATAATGGTTTTGAGGATCTAGGAAAGAATTTTGTTACTTTACTATTCTTGATATAAATTTTGGAAAAGATCTTTAAGAAATATCAAAGTCCCAAAAAACTGAACTTGGGCCGGCTTAAACCTCTGGGCTTGGCCGCGCAGGGACATCTTATTTCTTTATTCCTCTTTCCCTAATATATATATATATATATATATCGATACATCTGTATAATTGGTAAGGATGAACGTATGTACTACTGTATTATTCACAACGTTTTCTACGAGTCTTAGCACTGTATTTAAACTGTTTATATTAAGTTACATTCGTCAAATTGTAGTAACTTAGGCTATCTAACCTAGTCAAGCATTTCTAGAGCATCACGTAAAGGTAATTATAAGCTACTTTTGTGCAGCCAGATTTCAGTAAAAAAAGGGGAAAAATAAGCTATCAGTAATATTTATAAGATTGCGTTTCAGATTATTATAATAATTAGAAAGCGAAATTTTTAATTGCAAAGAAAGATTTTTACTAGGCAGTTCAATTATTTTATTCTGTCTGAGCTCCAATAAAGAGGAGTTCATACACTATAAAAAGTCTGGCATGCTTTTAATTAGAAATAATAATATATAAGCAATAACTCTTTAGGTAAAATTATCTTCACAGTCCCTAAAAGTTATTTAATTTGATTCGTGCCTAGCTTCTGATAGGCTACTTACGCTATACCTAATAAATAAGTTTTAATGCAATGTCTAAAAAAAATATGTTGGCGGTGTTTCAACTAATGACCTTTAGGAGTGGACCAATTACTTTCCAAGTCTTTTTCTCTCATTACTCCGTAAATTGCCTGTTTCGCTTCCTATCAATTCAATCCGTTGTCTCATCAATAGCGCGCCAATAAATTATGAACCTCTCTTCATATTTACGAATCGAAATTGGGAGGTTTTGGGGACAAAACGTGACATAATGCTGAATAAGATGTTTGAAAACTGCTCCGAGTTTTTCGTGGACTGGAACATGAGTAGTAAAAATTAAGTGAAGTAAAAACTTCGGAAAACAGCGTTAGTCATTCCGCTAATGTAGGATAACTAATTAATTTATGCCTAATGGTTTGTGTGAATCCACAAAAAGTAAATTTTTCATGTATGGCTTTTTCTCTTATTTATCATCAGCTGAAAAAGCTATAAATATTTGCTTAGCGAGATAAGTTATATGAATATTTTAAGCAGAGCCTTTTAATAAACTTTTGCAAAATACTCAGTGTAAACTTCAGTTACATTTCATATTCCCTTTTTGCTAAAAACCGTTTAAAGGTACTACATGTATTTACTTTGATTATTATTTTTTTGTGAGAAAATGGTGTAGCAGTTATGGAAAGTTTCTCACAGATCTAACTGCCAATCAGTATATCTATTCGCATTAAGTTGTCATAGATATATGAGATGTCTAAAAAAATATTGCGACGAACTTTTAGAAGAGGTAGGGCATAGCATAAAAAACTGAGAATTGCATAGTAACTTATGGCCAGAAACGTTTGGGGAAAGTGATAGCAGAGGTAGAAGATCTGAATGGAAAAATAAGAGCGATTCATTGGAAATATTTATTAGGCATCATGAGTAGAAATAGCCTGCTAGATGGATATAATTTATAATGTTATAACACTTGCACTCACGTTGCATGCCATGCCTCATAACAACGGTTTATTAATCGACAGAAATGCTCCAGCGCATTGGGAGTTTGGTTGTAGCAGCATGTGCTGTCGGTGTCAGGCAAACTCGGCGTCTGATGAAGCAAACTTCGAGCAATATTACGTAGTGTATTCATCTAGAAGGCCATTTGTACTCATGATGTCGATTGATGATTTGCGATAAAGGCAAAGTTACACTTGGGCTATCTTCCTAGATGAGGGTGCTTAGGGCGGAGGACTTTTTAAGAGGTTCTAACGCAAATTCACGTTACATATGGAAAACATCGGCCAAAACTCCAGATCGTTTGATCGACAGCCATGCTGCAGGTCCGAACCTATATGTGACCTTCACTTTCGCCCATCTACCATGTTCAGTGTCTCATACACTCGGCCATGGCCGGGCCGTACTCATGATATCAGAGTGGATATCAGAGACAGAGGATCTTCTACCTATGATATCCTCTTTCTCCTGACGTTTCCGGTCATGGGTTGTACAAAATAACTGGCGTTAAATGGGTAAAATAAAAGATATTTGTAAATAACACACATACACTTAGAATTAAATAGTACAGTTATTATTTTAAATCTGTGCCATAATTCAGTGAAAACGCCTTGAAAGATGTGATCAGGATAGTTAAAAATACTGCTAGGTACTGCAATACTGGAATACTGCAAACTATACAGAGTGTTCCAAAAAGTTGGTAACGGGCTTTAATTCTTTTTCTATTAGAGATAAGTGGTCAGAGCAAATTAAAAGAAATGTTCAAAATAAGGTCGTTAAGAAAAAAATCCTCCCGTTAATTTAAAAAAAATCACACTTTGTAAACTTGTATAAGACTCCCGTACAAAAAAACAATTTCCAATTAGTAAAATGTGCCCCATACACTCATGAGGTGGCATACAAAATGTGAGAAATATAACTTAAAAAATGTCAGAGATATGAAGATAAAATCAACGCTGACTTAAACCACTTTTCCATGGTTCTCGAAGGAAAATGAAATCATGTCGAATAATCATATTTTAGCGCTCGGACAGAAAACGAAGGAAATTTTTTTTTTCCACTCTAACAATAAACGTTTACATTCAAAATCTTGTATAACCTCCGATCATCTTTCTTTAAAAGTTTTCTCTGTGAAGTTGCATGATGAAACGCTCAAATTTGGTACATCACCTCATGAGTGCATGGGGCACATTTTATTAATAGGAAATATTTTTGTATGGGGGCTTACACAAATTTAACAAGTGTAACTTTTTGTAAATGAGCGAGAGGAATTTTTTCTTAACGGATTCTTATTTCCGACTTTATTTTAAACATTTTCTTTTCAATTTAAACTGCCCAGTTATCTCTAATAGATAAAGAATTAAAGCCCGTTACCACCTTTTTCGGACACCCTGTATAGAGAGTTGATATTTAAATGAATCCCAGTGATGTAACGGTTAGCGCATGGTTCAGCCGTGCCAAGATTTCGGGGTTCAATTCCTTGGCTGGGCAATGTTGACTCAGCATTTCATCTTAAAGTGGGTTGATAAAATGACAACCCACTTGCTTGAGGACAAATACTGTCAGGCTGACCTCCCGCCCGCCGCATATGCTTTCGGACTACTCATAGTCAAATGCACAAGACTTGGTCCTAGTGAACTATTTGTCTAATGTTTAGTTTAATTACATTTTTAAATAGTATTATTCTTCAAAAAATTATTTTTTGGAATTGAATAGTTAGTAATATTTTTGTAGTAAACTGTTTTGCTGTAAAATATAAATAATTCTTTTACATACATATTATGAAATTGTAAAACGTGAAAATGTTTTACTAAAACATTTCCTAAATACATCAAAGAATATCTTATTATATTCATTTAATTTCTAAGTTAAAAATCCAAATGAAAATTGTGTTAAATCATAGTAGTATATTTAAGAGAAAAACACACATTTATTAACATTAAGGATATAAATAACTGTGTATAATTAATATTTTAATATTCAGAATGTAAATTTAAATTTGTACAGCTGCGGAAAAAAAAGGCCCACTTGCTCTTTATTTCGCCATCGTTCGTCGTATAGCAAAGTTATATATACCATTCGTTTGCAAATAATGCGTACTTTAATTTACTATTAATCTAATTTGCATAAGGGGTTGTCTTCATATTTAATTCTGCATCAACTTCGTTTTTCTCAATGGCAACCCCATATTTTGACTTTATTAAACGAAAGAAAACCTTCAAATTACCCTAAATATAAATTTTCACCAATTTTCTACGATAATTTCCGGAGATATTGCGAATTCATTTTTGCGCGTTTATAAGGGACTTTCTGCAAATTGAAAAACGCTATTTGTAGGTTCCGAACTTTTCGCCTTTCATTTATTTCGCTCGCGAGAATTAAAAGAAATTAATATTATTTTCAAGGAAAATATGGTTCCCATCTCTTAAAGTTTTTTGTACTGAGAATATCAAGGGTAGAATAGAATATTTAGTCTGTGGTCCAAATGACCCGTGAGTTCATAACTTCCTTGGTTCGTACACATGATTTAAGGGGAAAATGCAAAATGACTGCTAAGGATTTTGAAAATCTTTGTAGTTTTGAAATTTTTATTCAGTGTTTCCCATGATGTTTCTCTTAGACAGCTGAAATGTTGGCAGGAGTTAGAGGCTGCTCCCTGCTCTTCTGACTACAAGCATGAATATTGCTCGACTCAGCTATGGTCGAACTTAAAGAATGGTTTCATGATTGAAAATTTATTTGTTTGAATTTCATGTAAAAAACGCAATTACTTTTTTGCCGACCCAATATTATCACTGTGTTTGTTATTTCACTTTCTTCATTTAATACTATCGCCTGCAATGTGCAATATTCTTAAGACTTTTGGCGGTATTTTAATTTATAGTTAAATGAAATTTTTTTACAGAAAAACGTGATTTTGAATGTTTGATAAAGTATGGGGAATTCCAAAGACCTAATATTTCCGATATTAAAAAAGGTCACATTCATGCCTGGAAAGTTGAGGATGTTAGTTTTTCAGAAATAGGACGTTGTATTAGAAGGCATACATCTACTGCATCTAATTCTATAGCTGGAAAATATTTTATTTGGGGGAATATAGTAGCGGACGCAACAATACACGCTTTATAGAATCCCCAACAAACTGTAAAAACCTCTAATTTATTTGCTTCAAAATTTGATATTTTTAATACTGGTATCTTTTACTGTGTTTTTGCACAAAATATATCTAATTTACATTTATTTTATGCAATTTTCAAAAAATTTTCACTTAATAAATTTATATATGGTCCCTTAACTCATGAAAATAACACATTTTATTTAATATAAATTAAACTACTGAACGTAAAAATTTGAAATTTTTCACAGCCATGTAATATTAATTTCTGCATCTATTTCCATCGAAATTTGGCTAGGTCGCTATTCATAATTTTTTTGAATATTAATTTAATAATTCATAATTCATATTAATGATTTATTAAAAATCATAATAACATTAAATTATGTTTGGGTCGTTTAGTTCTAATAGTACTAATAAAAATCAGCTTCTTACTACCAATATTATATGAGATATGAATTGAAGTATGAAAAAATATTTTAACATAGGGGGAGGGGGATTTTGGGTGCTCATAACTCACTCATTTTCTGTCCAAATTTATTGAAAATGGGTGTCCGGGGTTAAAATAAGCTAAATTTTTGAAATATGAAGTGAAATCTAGGGGTTGCTGTTGGGAAAAAAAAAGTTGGTGCGAATTTTAATATGTAGATGGCCCCTTATGCAATTTTTATGCATAGCAAATTAAAGTGGGCGTCAATCGTAAACGATTGGTATCTGTAACTTTGGTGTGCGACGAACGACGGCCGAAAAATGTACAAATGGGCCTTTTTTTCCGCAGGTGTACATTTATGACGTTTTTTATTATTTTACATGAAAAATAAATAAAAATCTTAAATATCAAAACTCAGTCATTGTCTTAAAAAAAAAGAAAGAAAAAAAAAGAAAAAGAAAAAAGAAAGAAAGAACTAGGTTCGTGTGAAATACATAACAAATTTCCAAATATATCTGCTTTTTATACCATTATTGTAAAGAAAAATGATAAATAACTCGAAGCAAATTTTCCTTTTTATTGACTAAGAACTCACAAAATGTCAAATACATAAACTTATAAGATGTAAAAATGCAATAAAAAACATTCAACTGCTAGAAATAAATAACCTTCTAATATAATGAAGTACCAGGTCAAGTTGTTAATGAAATGAGAGTTGAACTCAAAATGTATTTTTTTTTTTTTTATCTGGTAATGATTTTTCATTTTTGCAATTTAATGTCACTCCAACCATAAATACCTGAATTCTAATTATTCCGCAAAAATATTTTAGTGGCAAATTTCAAAATTTCTTCCATTTACTTTTATATATACTTAATAAGTTTTTTTTTTCTTCTTTCCAAAATCCCTGATAAGGTTCTTGATTAAAACCATGAGAAATTCTAATTACAGCCGTCCTGCACATAAGTTTTAATTTCACATTAGTATCGGATAAAAATTTTTGATGGAAGCAAATGACATTATCGATTAAAACGCATTAATTATTTCTTCTGTAATTTGGCCTTCATTTTCAATTTCCTGATTAAAGGCCCGGTGCTTTTCCTTCACTGCAACTTTCACTGCTTGAGCCCCGAAACTTTAGCGTTAGCATCGATTTTAAATCTTTTGAACCTTTCAACTTGTCTTTTGCAGTTTTGTTCAAATTCTTCATCTCAGAGGAAGGAGGAACAGAGAAATCGCATTCCGATAGTGCAAAATGAACGAAGGCTATTAAGAATTTGAAAATCGTTATGGTATTATTAGTTAATTAAGCATTTTTTAACTTAAATTGAAAGCTTTTTAAAATGCAACATATTGCTTGCATGTATTGAGATAATTAAATTGATTATTAGTGACATATTGCTGCAGTAATTTTAAAATGTGGATTTGGATTTTAATGTATAAGATAAATAACATAAAACTGAATATTGTTGATGTGTTTTGCGAATACTGCATGGAATCAGAGAGCTTTGAACAGTGCCGCAACTACAGTTTACGTTATCTAGTGCAAAGCTTAATTTTGAAGCCCTCTTCATCACGGCTGCCGGGGCACGTGCCCCGTTTGCCTAATTTAGTTGCGGCCCTGGTTATGAATATGATCCCTAAATTAAGAATGTGGATCATCGTAGAAAGAAATTTCTGTTTATAAATTTATATACAAAAATATGAAGAGCAGCGTAATAAGAAAAATAAAAACAAACAAACAAAAATAAATAGAGCAATTATGTTCTCTTTTAATTACAGTTAATTTATACCTTCTGTCTAACGTTTCCCCGTATAGTTTCATTTGCGTTTTGTATCTTACAGTAATATAAATCATTACAATTTAGCCCATTTTAAAAGATTTATTTAAATGTGTTAATTTCATATTCTGAAAAAATGAATAATTCAATATATCTATCAAAAGACTTAGAAAAGACCGCATTAAGATATACTTAAAGGACCCAAATTCTGACTAATAATTTTTCTTTAAAGATATCTAAAGTGACGTAAGACTATTGGAGAATGAATAAAACGCAATGATAAACACACTTAACCTCTGGTCAAGCGATTAGAATTCTACTCCTCAACCTCAACTCACGTTCTATAATAATGCATTCTTTCAGTAGTTCCCTGTCATTTTACAGGAGACCCTAAAACGAAGTGCGCCATCTTTTCCCCCTATCACGATCTTATTTCTGTTTATTTTTCCCTGAATATGGGTTTCCCGAACGGGGCAGGGAGCATATTTGGGCTGGGGCTGAGTTATTTTAGTGCTGAAAGGGAGGAGGCATAGTGTCGGCAGGTTTATTTTAAAAATACGAAAGAAATGGTTTTTGTTGGGTTTAAAAGACCAGAGGGAATGAAATGCGATCGAGATATGAGATGGTCGAATGGGATTATTTTTTTTTCTGTATTTGTTTTCATTGCCGTATGTATCTATAAACTATTATTTTTGTGTGTGTTCGATAAGTGATATGGTCTGTATTCTTGATAAAATCTAGCTCTGGTTGAATGAAATAAATATGAATTAAATGTTTAGGAAGTTATATTTGTGCTTCTTTCAATTTAAAAGGTTTGACTTTACTTGGAATAAAATATCGTCGATGTAGTCTCCAAATTATTTTATCATCAAAGACTAGGACATTTCAAGAAAATGTTAAGGTCATTAAAATAAGGACAGTGCATTTCTGCTCTTTTTTATTTTTAATACATTACTCATATCATCGTCAATGGATGACTTATCGTAGTTCTTTATTTATGATCTAGAACAATTATGCTTAACACATTTATCAGCTATGAAATGGCAAACAGACTGTTACGAAACCCGCAACCCCCTGTTTGGGGTTTAAAATAGTTCGAAATTCGTATTCTACGCGTGAAATAGTTAAAATTTGCTTTTTGTTGAAACAAAATCGGTTTGATTCAACAAAAAGCAAATCAGTTTTGTTGAATCAGAACCGGAGATACGGAGGTTTTGGTTTCCCATGTGATTTCTATGGTGTTTCTAGAAATCTCGAGAAATATTGGTCCTAGGATTTCTCTAACCTCACTTTTGGGGACTTATTTTTGGTGCCAAATTTGGTGATACTTCGCCAAAAGTCACTAAGCTTGACAACGTTTTCGTCATTTGGCGCGATTTTCCCAATGGGGCTTGTAAAATTAGTTTTTCTGCATTAACAAGCATAATAGCGTAAGAATTCTCTTCTATGACGTAATCAAAATTCTCGCTTTATGTGGAATCTTCGAGAGATACATTCTTCTAGAAGCTCCTTGTAGCTTGTGCGACATCTATAAATACCGGCATGCAGAATCCCCAGTTCAGTGTGGATAGAGCTTCCGATGAGTAGGGAGCTTTGCTCTCTGAAGTGTATTGTGCTGTAGAATCGGTATTTTCTCTGCTTTTCGAAGCTGATTTTTAAGTGATGTGTGTAAATTCTTTATTGTTTAGTCTTTAGCGACTGTTAGTGTTATCCTGCGGATATTTCCACCGAATTTTGCTTATGGAAGTGTTTTATTTTGTGTGAAAATTACAGCATTTGTGAAAGCTTCGTTACTGATATACGAGCTACTGGCCCTTAGTGTCTGTGAATTTCGTATAGCTGATTGTTTGACGAAGTTCTAGAAGCAATAAAGTTTGTGTTCCATCCTGACGAGTGGACTCTTTTGTAGAACTTTCTACACCAACTGGACTGTAGAACGACAAATCCAGGAAACTAGCAGAGTTTTCTGTGACAAGACTAAGCGAACGGCCCAAGGAAAAATGTCTTGTGATTTTTTCTTCTTGCCGTAGAGATGCTAGCCTTTATGATGTATTTGCATCTCAGCCTTCACGCAGCTTTTAAGTCTAAAAAAGGAAAGGAATTTTGCTAGGTATATTTGTAATTAGAAAAAATAAGCTATTGATATTACTACCTTCTTTAAAGTTAAAACATATTTTGAGATACTTGTGTGTTTTAAGTAATACAATTTGTTAGTGCTTTACAGTGAGAACTGGAATAAAGTGAACGTAATTTTACGTCACAGATGCTTGGAGGGTTAAGAGGTCTTGAAATAATTTTGAGGTTGCTGCTAAATCAATTTCGTGAATTAACTGTACAGAAGTTCTGCACTATGTAGTGATTGTTTAGGAAAAAAGTGACGATATTATATTGAGCATTATAAAAGTGTTAAATTATCATACATATTTGCTACTTAATAAGTACACGTGTGCTGAAGCAATATAATGCAGAATAACTTATGTGTGTTCGATATTTTGCTTTCTTTCTTATTGATGATTAGTATACACCTTCGAAAAAAATCAGCTTAATATAACTTATTAAATTAACCTGAGCTAATTTCTTGTGCATAGGAATCCTTATGCAGTAAATGCTCTAAATGTATATTTAAAGAACATGGTATGGTGGAAGATTAATGCTGATTATATCAATAGCAATTCACATTTAGGATCAATAAAATGTATACTTTAACACCTACAGTCCACCGCTCTGCCAACTGAGCTATCGACGGCTAATAAAATGTATACTGAAATATATAATTTCAGTAATATTTAAAACGCAGATGGCGCAATACACACCGACGTAGACCTGTTGGAAAGGAAAGAACATTTTTGTCAAACCCTGAATTTTTGTGTACTATATAATATATGTTTTAAGATTTATTTAGAGATCCTTCAACATAGTTTATAATAAATATCTCTTAATTTCTGATTAATAACACAAGAACGGAAAATTCCAACAAATAAAATTTCAACAAATGTTGAATTATAAACAAGCTGTTCCTAGACTCATATATATATATATATTAATTTTAAAGAGGGAATTTAATAGATAATATGTTTTTTTTCTTCCAAGAAAAATAGCTGCCCTTCCCCATTTTTCACGTCTACCTACCTTGGAGGATTATATTCGAAATAGTTCGAAATCGACTTTTAGGTATTCGTAAGTGTTGTATTTTACAGCAAGGATTTTTTGGATAGCTCTTCTCTTTTTTGAGATCATGTTGGATACGTGAAAAAGACGTTTTGTCTCCCATTCCCCTTAAGTTACGAATTTTGGAAAATGCTGTGCAATCTAGTACCTTCGCTGAAAAACTCACACATTTGCCAAATTTCAAATTCGTAGCTTCAGTAGTTTTGACTAGGCAATTTATTGATAAAGGGCATCATTTTCAAATACGCGTAATATATGCACACGAATGCCGAAAGAGAAATAGACTCGGTGATCTTTTTCATTGGGGGAAAACATAATGACATTGCACTTTAAAAACTCTCTTCTCTCGAACATTTTAGGATAATATTTTCCCCCAGAACTATTTCAACGTAAACATATCTACATTTTTATACGAACCAAACTATTTCACTTATAAATTTCGAACTTTTTTTTCCCAGCGAATTGCCGAAATTTTTTCCAAGACTATGTATGACCCTCTCTTTACAGAGAGAGAAAGAAGTACGTGCCTGTTCGATATAAAATCCCGAAATGCTCGCCCAATATCTCCGGAAGGGGTTCGGCGCCTTTATTTTAAAACGTGATTCGGCAGTGAGAGCGCTTGACCATTTGCCCCTGCAGGCCGTTTTCTCTGCATTTTCAGCACTTCTGCATGTGATGCATTCATTTTCCAGATCGAAAGATGTCACGTTCGGAAGTCTCGTTTTTGAAATATTTATTAACATGCACTCTCTCGTCTGTTTTTGTTTTTAAGGGAGCGAAAGGATTTTGAATAATGTAGTGTTTGTTTCGGGAGAGAGCGGTTTAGTTAATGTTGTGGGGAATATTAATGACCACACACACATTAAGAAGGATAAATAGTTACTAGAGGTTGCTCTTAGAAGATGTCACCTGAATTTTTTTTTTTCAATTTTCAGGAATTTCATCAATCCAGAGTTACCCCAGGTGGTAAAGGGAGAAAGCAATGGTTCTTTTCTTATTATTTTTGATTGCTGAATTATTTAGTGTAGTATTTGAATAAAAAAAAGCATATATATTTTAACTAGTACTGTGATATAGACGTTGGCAATAACTTATAAATCACATTTGCTCGTTGAAAAATATATTCTATTAAGTAGAGAATATTTACAAAATAGTGTATAAGAAGAATTATTTTATGAAAACATTCATTTATTTATAATTGTTATAGTTCATTTTTTTAAATTATGATCAGGTTAAGATCAGGCTATAATAAATGTTTCTCTTACACACCAAGTTTATATATGTGAGGAAGCTATCTTTTAATGTTTATGTACCACTACCAATTCTCTTCATGACCAAAAGGAAACATTCAACAAAACATGCAAGTTGATTAATATTTTGTCCAATGTTTCGTCCTGTCTTATATAATATAGACATAGTTTATTTATTTATTTTTTAGATTTACTTAGACAAATTTGCATATTTTACAAACATTTTAATGCATAGAATTGAAATGCATAAAATGTTTTACAATTTAATGCATAAAATTTTTGAAACTTAACATATTGCTGTATAAAGCTAGAAAATATTTAATTATGACTAGAATTTAAAAATTGTTAGTATTTTATGCACAGACTTGTAGGAGGAAGTATTATAAATCTACTTTAGAAACGCACGCTAGTTAAATTTTTTAGCATATATTTATCGCAGAATTGCTTTCACAATGACATAAGTACATTTTATTCGAACTAAACTATAATCAGTGTACCTTTTTCCGTTTTTATTCTTTCGACGAATTGCCGAAATGTTCTACAAACATATGAACATTCCTTCCAAGAGAGAGAGAGAAAGAAGTACGTGCCTGTTCGATATGAAATCCTGAAATGTTCACCCAATATCTGTGGAAGGTTTCATCGCCTTTATTTTAAAACGTGATCCAGCATCGAAGCGCACGGGGGATTGCTTGACCATTTGCCCCAGCAGGCCGTTTTCTCTGCATTTTCGGCGCTCTAAGGTGTATTCATTTTCCGGATCGGAAGATGTCACGTTCTGAAGTCTCTTTTTTGAAATATTTATTAACCGTGTAACTCAGTTTATTTTGTTTAAAGGAAGCAAAAGACTTTTGAATCATGCAGTGTTTACTGGTGAAAAACATTGCTTCGGTAGTACAGTGAAAACTTTTAATGGTTAATAAAGATGACGAATGATTACCCACACTTGTTTTATAAAAAACTTAGCAGGAAGATTCACGTTGCATATTTCAAAGTGCCTTTTATCAAGCGAGAATTATTCGTATATAATCAAAGGGATCACGATTTAGTAAAAGATGAAGGCACTTAGGATGAAGTTGATATTCTTTCATTCTATTGTTGTCGCTATATGCTGAGTGAACTTTACGTGAATAATATCAATTCTTGCTACATAAAATAGGAGACACTTTTTTCAGGAATGTTACCAGAATGAATGCATGTATCTGGATGGCTTTTATGTAGTATGATTAACTTACGATACCGAATAAGGGAAAACTGAGTTGGTTGCAGAACTAGCATTTAGTATATATTCTTTAATTCTATTGTTTTTGATATTTACATTAGCACAGCTAACGTCTATAATTTCGATTCTCGCTATTTTTATGATATAGAAGTAATGCTTTTCTGAAATATCGCGTCGCATATTTTAGTACCAAGATCTTTTTCATATATAAGTTCTTGCGGATGACTGATAAAAATAAAACAGCCTACTACAAAAATATCTTTAATTGTTATCGACATTATAGCTACAAATTTTAGTGAGAGAGGATATTCTTAAGAAAATCAGATCCCAAATCCTTCACAAAACATATCTACTCTTTATTTAGAGTGATATTGCTATTTCTAGTGTCTAATTTCGAAGTATGTGATTTGTTGCAAATTTATACTGATGTACCAAAAGTCATAAAAAGCTTCCTAATATTGGGTGGGACCTCCTGTGTTCTGGGAAACGCAACAACACGACTTGGAATTAATTCCCATTGAAAGTTCCCTAAAGATACATTTAATCATGTTGCTTCTACAGCTGCCTAAAATTGCAAAAGTGTTGCAGATGCAGAATGAACGGGTTTTTTAAACATGCATCATATATGCTCGATGGGATTCGTGTCTGTCGAACTAGCCGGAAAAATCATTCGCTGAAATTTTACAGAGTGTTCCAATTGCGAACGATTTTGAACTGGTGAAATGGAACGCTGTCATTCTGGAAACTTTAAATGTTGTTTCGGTAAATGATTTGCAAATGGTTCAGCTTTACTCAATAGGGTAGTCTAGTTTGACGAATTAAAAAAAAAAACAGTTGATGCCATACAAAAACTGCTCATCAGATCATTATTTTGCCACCAGCAGTTTGCATTGTGCGCTGGTGATAATTTGGACCCGTGACTTTGTGGGATCTGCGTTTACAAAGAACGTTAACAGAAATCTGCGTTAACAGGGAACTAGGATTAAACCGATAAGTAAAAGGTTCAGATGTGGCACTGCAGAAGATGGCGTGCTAGTAACGGCACTAAAGTTGGTATTTTTCTGCAACTAGGAAGAGAGATATCACTGCACTGTCCTCACGAATGCATCCGTTGCATGTCCCTAGTTGATTACTTTTGTTATTTGATCCGGTGTTGGTTGTCTGTGAGCACTGATATCTTTACATACGTCTCTCGTATCGGACATATTAAGTATACTCGGCAGGCTACAGGGTAGGAGGTAATGTTTGGAATCAAACATTCTCGGCCTACACTTTACGCTATATACCGAAAAATAATGATTTCCTTCTGATTATCCGGAGTAGAATGCTGTATGCGTCTAGCTCCAACTAGAACTTTACATTCAAATTATTATTATTCTCGTCGTATAGCCATAACCATGTCAGAAACGTTTTCACACAAAATTATATATATATATATATATATATATATATAATTTTTTTTCATTTATGCTCAAAAACTTTACATGCATAGGCAAATCTGTTAATGAAAATTTATCTAATTAAAACACACACACACAAGCAAAAGTTGAACTAAAAGGTCCAAATTGCGCATAGTATCAACACCTCACCTCCTAGATATAGAAAGCCTAGCAACTGACACTTTGACGTCATCACTAGGCCTACAAAAATGACCTCATCACAGGTTCATTTTCGCAAAGTAAATATTTTTAAAATTTCTGTTGGATACAGCAAATATTTAGCAACATCTTAAGCTAAAGATAAAAGTTAGAACACCCTTCTGATACAAAATAATTTATTTATGATCCATTGCGTTATCATGTTATATATTTCGTAATGGTTAAAAATTGTCATTGGTCGAAATTGAATTTCTCTATCACAAATCACTTAAACGTTCTGATGTGTCAGTAAATTCACCATAAATTTTTAATACTTTTACTTCATGGCAGTAAAACTCTGATGACGTCATTTTCGCAGGCCTTGTGATGACGTGGAAGCTTCAGTTGTTAGGCTTCCTATATCTAGGAATTGCTGATAGTATGTGGGTAAGTTCCAGCGTGGTGTTGTGCAGTAGTTTTAAGCTGTGGTACAGCATTTCCTATCGCAAAAAAGTACTGAAATACTTCATGCGCGTTGCAAAAATTTTCAGAACTCTTAAAATTGTACTCTTAAAATTGACCCACACACTCCTTAAAATAATAAATCCACGGAATAAGCTGTCTTTATTTCCGAAAACGGCACAAACAAAAATGTAACGAAAGGAAAAACTAACACAATTGGACACATCGAGGTTACACTTTAAACCCTCGAAAACAATGCAGACCGCTGTCTTACTTTTCTCTCAACTTCTCAAAGACACGATGAATCTCTCTGCGAATCCTAAAAAAACGACACGCAAAAACACACATGCATCCTAGGCGTGTCACCTTAGTCTGTGATGTATTGGGCAGATTTAGTCGGCTCTACCCACCCCCTCAAGACAGACTGTCACGCTTCCCCTTGGAACAACACAGTAATAGAGTTGTTGAGAGTCAGTATGTCTTGCCCGTGATGAATGGACTTATCCGGGAGGCACAGGATTGGAAAAAGAAGTCATAAGATGGACTTGCTCGGATGGGTAAAAAAAAAAGCGTCAACAGCATGTTTGTCTTTCTCAGTTGGGGATTAATCTTAATGGAGATATCTATTTATCTTTCCGGTTAAGTGATTGTGCGTTTCAACAGATACAGTGTAATGCAATCGAATCCATTTATAATTGCATTGCAATTGTTATGTGTACTCCCAGTAGCTCTCTATTTAATATACTTAAAAAGAAATGTTATAATTGTGGGGTGGATATGGGAGATTGATTACTTTGTTTTTGCTCATTAATGAACAAGTATGTTATTATCTCAATGAAATTTTTGATTTTAATGAGTCTGTCAGTAATCAAAATATATAAAATAGCCATACACGAAAATTATCAGGTAAAATAGTCCAATTAAATCTGTATAAGACGTTTCTTTAGAATGGTAGTTGCTGTTTGTCATCCTCTATTACTTAACTCATAAAGCAGTTTTTACGTAGAGAATGTCAGCATAACGACAGTTCATTCTTTAACAACATTGTTAAAATGCGACCAGTGAACCGTGTTTATTATATGTGGTTCATTACGAGAATGTTATAATAAAAATATACTACGATACAGACTAAATTTTGAAATCGAAATCTACTACTACTGTCTAAAAGCCAGGAAGGAAACTTTCTTTCTCGTGTAAAGAAGATAAGAATTTGTCATAAAATAAGATTGAAAATGTCTTTCAGATTGTGGTTTAACAGCGTGTGCTTTACTAGTTATTAAGCTTTTGACTAGTAAAACTACTAACAGTTACATTCTAAAATGATTACAGGTAAATCATTAAGATGGGTCAAGTACTTATTCTATTATCTTCTAAGAAGCTGTTGTTTCCTTTACACAAAATGCAAAGGAAAATAGAATTAGCAGGATATGAAGCTGAAATTACACGAGTAAACTCACGTATAACGTCTGAAATCTACTCTACTATCTTAAGTTCTGTCAACTCCACATCCCTAAGACAGACTGTCACATGACAACACAGAGGTAGATAGCAAGTGCGTCTTTTGATGTGATGTGAGAATGAACTTATCCTCGGAGGCACGAATTTTAAAAAAAGAATTCATTAGACTGGCAAGGATGAGGAAAAAAGTAGTATCAACAACATGTTTGTCTTTTACAATTACTCCTAGTACAGATGACTATTCATATTTCTGGTTAACTGATATTGTTTTAAAACACATCTAGTGCTATATAATTCAATCATTTCTAATTGCATGGTTTCTGTGATATATATTTCAAGTAGTTATCTGTTTTTAGTATTTGGGAACAAGCTGCGAAATGAGGATTGATTAACTTTAGTGTCTCTTATTGCTTGAAAATGTCATTGATTGAATTTTAATACTGCTACTGAATATTTTTTAGATTACCTGTATTTCTCATGGGTTCATGCTCTTACCAAAATACAATCATTTAAGAATTTAAGATAAATCAATTTTGTGACAATCAAAGAACTAATTTCATTTTTCTTTAAAAAAAAGTAATCTTGAGAGATAGATCCAGTGATAGAATTTCGAAGAATACTTACAAGTTTTTGAGATTTCCTACTATATTTCCCCCAGTGGAGGACTATACTGTTCGAAAGAAAGGTATTATTTTAAAACGTGCTTTCTCTTGACCACTGGGTATTGGACTCTTGGGCAAATCGGTTAGATGAAACTGACCCCTTTATTTCATAATATGAGAATTTATAGCCTTGAACTTTCTATCGAAATCTAAGGTCAGTTGATTTTTTTTTTTCTCCTAAATATTTTTGGCGGATAATTTTAGTTAAGGTTGTTTTTGTGGAAATTAGGAACTTGTCTAAAACATTTTTTTAAAGTGTAAATTATAAAGACTGAGTATTTCAACGAATATAGTAGCCGCGCTTACGTGACATAAACAACCTGTATTTCGGTGGTTGAAGTCCAATTTTGAATTTTGTAAATAATATGTTAAACGCAAAACAATGTATTAAACCAACAACTATATTCTTAGATGATTGAGTTCATCGAAATTTTTATGCAAACGTTTTACTTTGATTGACCTGAGGTGTACTATGTTTTGAAGTTATTTAAAATAATTTTAGTTTATGTTTTTAATACAATGCTTATGGATTTATTATAAAGGCAATCAGAATCTGCGCAGAAGGATGAACAGTCGACTGATGCTTACTAACATATACACAACACCACGTTAAAAAGTAATTATTTTACCATTTTTAAATGAAGAATTTGATTGTACTACAAATTTCAAGAAAATTTTTTTTCGCTATTTACAATTCAAAAATTTCGTTTATTACATAATTTCTCCGAATTAAGTTGTTTATAAATATGTTCGATGTCATTTTGAAAGTCTGTTGATAGGTCTGTTTAAAAACTATTTACAAGTCTGTTTGAAACTAAAACTATTTGCAAGTCTGTTTGAAACTAAAACTGTTTATAAGTCTCTGTAATCGTGGTAGTAACTGAAGTGGATTTTCTATTAACTTCTTGCTTGTTGTTATTATAAATACATTTTTATAGCATTGTTTGCATGTTAATGACATATTAAGACCTCTTTAGATGTTAAATTATATTAGAATGTCAATATTATACCATCGAACCTATCCTTCTAAATTGACAATCTACTATGGAACCTATATTCTTCATTTGAAAACGTTTCATGGAATCTTCTTCCATAAGGTATGCTATCCCATGAAGTGTTCTTCTTCAAGTGATAATATACTATATGAAAACCATGGCCTTGAAGTCTTTCTTAACTGATCGTGTACCACTCAATCTCGTTCTTTTTCAATTGATCATGTATTACATATCCTATCTTTCTTATGTATGCCCATTCCAAGGAATATTTCTTCTTTTACTAATACTATACCAAAATCGTAAGCGTTACTCCGTACCTGATATAAAATAGTTACCATTTATGTTTAATGCAAAGAAGGGTAATATGCCACATAAAGTGAATTAAGTTTCTTTTCTAAATTCCTCCCTGTACTTATTTATTCTGCTCGTTTTAGTTTTCTTGCTTTATTTTATTTTATCCGAATTTCAGGACACAAAAAAATTGCTATATGTCATTATATACATTATACTGATTCGAAATTATATTTTATTTTTATTATTTAATTGAACGATGGTTTCATCTTCGAAGAATTTACCAAGAAATATTTATCATCTGTTTGAAGCTATGTACAGAATAACATATATCTTCAGACACTCACTCGTATAAACATTTAATTTTGCTTGTTACTTAACTTGCTTGGTGCGAATTTAAACAATATTAAAAAGTCTGATTACAATTGCCTCAGAACACTTCTTTATCCAGTTTTGATAATTTTTTACGTTTTAATTACACGGGGAAATGAATGTGTGCGGTTAGTATTTAAATTCGTAATTGTGTGTGTGTTAATTTCCTATGACCATTTGGAGCATTAAGTAATTTTTTTTTACTTAATCGTTATTGGTATCGAGCATCGAGCAGGCAGAGAGAAATAAAAAATAAAAAAACACTGAAGTAAAAAAACAGTTTTAATACGATTTATTTATTTAAAGAAAGGTATGCTGCTGCACAGATATATAGGGGAGCTTATTTAGCCATTCTAATCAAGTCATTAGTGAACATCGTTTCAAATCCCTTTTTAGAGAAGACAAAGCACTAATTGCTGATACTACACAGGGGAGGCATGAAAAACTTCATTTTCGCCCTTAATCCCAATTTCGAACATTTCTGCAAAGACTCTTCCAGGAGAATTTCATTATCTGCTTAATCCCTGAGCAACAAGTTCCAATATTCATTTTTCATTTTCGGTGGAACGCTAGAACGACAAAAGAATTACTTTTTGAAAAGGGGAGGGTGGGGGTAAAACAAGGGGGGGTGAGTGTCCCAATCAGGCAGATTAAAATGCTTTTAGCCGAATTTGTTCCCGCTAAGTCCATTACATTTGGGGGCGTAATCTCTTTAACGGTAAGCGACGAAGCCATTGGCTGGCTCTAAGTTAATCCTGAGGGGGGTCGTAAATAAGATGGGGCAAGCTCCTCGCGTTCACTGTCTTTTGGTTTGTCTCAGCCCCATGGACGTTTTTACGCCCTGGTTAATGGCAGGGATGAGCACCGACATTAAATTATACTACTCTGAAGCAACAAGTCCGCTGGGGGGTCTGCTCAGTGTGAGCTCTTGAGAGAAAAGAGTAAAAGAATCGATTGCCTTTCAGGCAATCAGTTGTTTAAAAGCTTTAGTATTTATTCTTTAACAGGATACCATTTAATGAACCTTAAGTCAATGTGGAACAATTTAATGAAATGTCCAAAGTAAAACAGCGTCATAATTCTCTGAAATAATTGCTTATTCAGTTTATTGATTGTACACATATTGAAAACAGAAGAAAAATTAGTCCATTATTGTACTTTTTTTCAAGAATGAGGATGGGAAGTAATATTACTCCACATACTATTCCTGACTCCGTGTACACACGATTAGTAAAAAAATACAGTAATTTCTGTAACTAGATACTCAATTCAGCTTCCCTAAATTCAGCAAATCGCTGTGAATTTTAGCTTACATTGACTTCTTTTCAGAGGCATTATGACGGAAGTTTCTAAAGTTGCGCTACAGATCTCTAGAAGTGTCTCTTATTTTCTTGCTTTAAGAAAATTTCTATCGATTAACTAACAATCTTCTATGGGTGTCCCATTCTTCCTACATTCTTATACCTTATATCAATGGCCTCAATCAGCGTACTGACTGTGTTTGTGGGCCTTTGTGCTGATTATAAGTCAGTATGAGCCTATGTACTGCTTGTGTCAATGCAAGCCTGAGTATAGATTACGTGAGTGCTAGCCTGTTTGAAATAATTCAAAAATTCGAGTTCCTCTCAGCACATTGTTGAAACTTCTACCATTGCGTCTTACTGAACTTTTAGTTAGGATACTGTTTGCAAATACTAAATTTAATTTGTTATCACTATCAAGTGGTTAATAGCGTTTTAAGAAAGAAGTATATTCTGAACAACTGCCAGTATTCTTAACTACCAAGCTGTCAGCAATACCATCTATTAGAGAGACTTGATTCAGTAATTTCATTGAACATCTTAAATCTCCTTTTTGCTTTCACTTGCGTCCTCAATGAGTTAACTCTAATCGGGGTTACACGCACACACACTATTATATATATGTATATGAAATATAGTAAAGCTTTCCATCATACATTAAATAAATTTTAAAATGTATTGTAAATATATTAGTGTTCGTTAAATATTTCCATTTACCTTAAAGAAAAAAATTCCAATATATAAGAATAAATTCTCCGAAATTGTAGCTACGGGGTTTCCAGTTGCCGAATAACAACGCACAAATTTTCCACCAGAACCCTTTTTTGATGTTATATTAGATTATGTCAAGGCAACGGACAGGCTAAAGTTTCAACCAAAGTTTAAGTCAATTAAAATTAATATACCATCCATGGCCCTCTAGCGGTGAACTCCAGAAATGCCCCTTTTTCCTGCGAGTTTTCGTTTAGATAGACCTGTTTCTGCAGTTCACCGTTAGAATGCTAAGGGCGGTACATTAATTTTAATTGGCTTAAATTTTGATTGACACTTTAACCTGTCGATTGACTAAATAGAATTTATATGATACCTATAAAGGTTTCTGGCATGAAGTTCGTGCATTGTTACCCAGCAACTGGAAACCTCGTAGCTACAATCTCTGAGCATTTATTATTTTTAATATAGAACGTTTTTTATTTAAGGTAAATTAAAACTCGTTGGAAAAGGGGACATTTTCTGGAACAACGATGCAGTATTGAATGATTTGAACCTTTGTCGAAACTTTGCTAGCGCATCCAAGGGTCTCAGGTCCTCCCCGCCGTCGCCGACTATGACTGCACATGGAAAAGTTAATAAAGAATTGTTAATTCTTAATACAGTCTCATCCCTTTTTGCACTGGCCATTCAGTTACACCCCGAGATGCATTGCATATAATATATATAGTCAAACAGCTAAACTTAAGATTCAAGGAATCAATCACCCATCAATTTAGATATTCAAAACTAACCAAAGAATGCATTAATCGTATCCTAAAAGGGCTGTAAAAGATAGATATCCAATAATATAGCCTATAATAACTAAGTAGAATATAGCAGAGCAAATTTTAGATGATCAGTTGGAACAATGAAGTTGAATTGGAAGAAATAAACAAGGATAGCAAGCATCGGCTGTACTCATCAGGCCCTACAAACCGAATGCTTACTACCAAAATAAAAGAGGGGTATCCTGTTTACAAAATCAAATATGGAGGAAAAATGACCGAAAGCTTGAAGGCAGAGTGAAGAATATTCAGACTGTTGTCAATAAAGGAAGAAAAATTACCAGTTGCCAGATTTCGAAGTTAAATAAGAGAGAAAAAAAAATTAAAATAAAATAAAATTAATAAATATAATTGCATGATATATGAGGTATATAATAGTTAGATAGATATACATCTAACCATGCCTAAACATCACTATTATTGTTAAGTAACTAAGATTTATATCTGATATTACTATAGAGAAAAAAGTGATAATTTTAAGAATACAAATGATCATCCATTCATTTAAATTTTCGTTTTTAAATTTTATAAATCAATAAAGAAGAACTGAAAAGAAAAATGATTTATTAATTTTAAAAAATATATTTGAATAATTTTTTATAAGCCAGCTACCATACCCCACCCTTTCCAACCAAGAAATCCCAATAGGACGCATGTTTACAGTAATTTTAATTGCAACTAGGAAATAAAATAGATTTTAGAAATCTGCTAGGAAAATTATATCTTAATGCAGTATTAAAGAAAGAAGATATATTATCTGACTTAGAATTACTAGTTCAAAGAGACATTACTCTATATAGATGATTAGCTATAATATTTCTAAATACAGATATATGCATACATGATGCAAATTCTGTGAAACTAATTACTTTAGAAGTAAATTTATCTCCCTTATCGTATATATTAAAATTATGTTGTCTATTTATCTTTTATTAATATTTGTAAATCAAGAAAATTAATATTGTTTTTAGGTAGAGGATTTTTAATTAATTCTAAACTATCAGGATTAGTAATGGGCAATATATCTGTGTTATTATAATTATCAGTAGCTATAATAATATCATCTATATGCGTATACATTATAATTGAAGAGTTATCATAATGTTTCTTATAATTAGATAGAGAAAGTTCAACTAAATAACTAGAAGTAGATCCACCCTATGGTATACCTAAAACTTGTGGATAATTATTATGTAGTATATACTGATTGTGTATGATAAACTTAAGTAGATTTTTGAAATAATTAAACGAAAAACGTGATGGTAGGTTTAATGTATTTTTACTATTATTAAATAGATCAAGTATTATAGCTGATTTAAGAATCAATGATAATAAATTAAACACTCAAGAACAATTATGATTTTTTTATTGATTTATTTGAATTAATGTATATCTTTTTTACCGCAATGTTTCTTAAAATCAGAGGACATTGATGTTTTGTACAGAAGAACTCCAATAAATTCTATAATAAATGATAGCGTGAAAGAAGAAACTGAGAAACAATTATCCAGAATGATAAGAGAAATCGCAAAAAATAAAGGGGGTGGGTAGAACCCTTTTTCTTCCTGAGATTCGGAGAAAGCCGTCGCAAACAAACAAGAAAAAATACACAACGTGTTCATGGGACCAGCAAGTTTCGGCGGCTGTCTTCGAAGAAAGCAACTCTTCAATTAAAGGAAATCTTTGCGGTGCCCATGATTCTCCGTGCTTCATCTATCACCTCAACCTAAGTGCACTTAGTCACAAAATAGAATGGGAGAGAACGTAATTGATGTAATTGTGATATAGTTAATCTGGGAGAAGTAATAGTTAAAGAGAGGTGGCGGAAGGGCGTGGGAGGAAGAAGTTGGTGCTAAATAATTGATGACGGGAGATCGTAGCGGGTTAGTATGTAATCGTGTAATGTAAACTGTCGACGCCGATCAGGGTTCAATTAGGTATTGCTGGTGTAAGTAAATTTTATTTGATTTGGATTATGCTAACGACTCTCTTGCTAAGATGAGGAAAGTAATTACGGATTAGTTTAGTTACAGAATATAGAGAGAAATTGATATGTTCTTTGGGTAAAATGGTGAATGAAACTACTTGCATATATTTCGGGAATATTATAAATTGTTATAATCACTGAATGTAACTTCATTGTTAAGGAATTTACTTATAGAAATTATTGAGTTGATAAAATTACATTTCAGTTCTGAAAATGTGGTGGATTTCGGAATTATTTCCGAAAGAATGGTAGTGTACACAATTAATTTGTTTAAACAGTTGCTACTAAAACAAAATTTGTGCATAAAAAAGTGGACGTTATTTTTTGTGTAAGCCAAGTTAGTTTAAATTAATTTTTTTGGATAACACTTCTGAGTGTAATTAATTTTTGGGTAACAATGTTGAAGTTGTCTAGCATTTCTGTTTCTTTATTTACTCATGCAGTTTAGTTCGGATAAAGTTTGGAAGGCGAAAGGTATGGAGTACAATTTATGTACAGAAAAAAAAATTAAACTATGCTTTTGTAATAGCTTTTATTCTAGATTTGAATTTTTAAAAATAATATCAAACTGTATGGAATGCTGTTTCTGAGACTTTTTAATCAATGCGTGATAGCTTTACTTGCAAATTTAATTATGTTTGTTATGAAATCCCAGTTGTTTTGTAAATATTTATAATAAGTAGATATATAATGCTTAATTAGTATTAAATCAGTAATACAATTTCCAAAATTAGTCATAGAGTAGAATAAATAATATGCAAGTACAAAATAAAGCTTTTAATGCAAAACTTGTTTTATCCGTTAATTGTTTCCATTAGTACTACTAATTTAGTTTCAATGAGTTAAAGAAAAAAAATAGCTGTAACCGATATGATGTTCTAAGTGCAAACTCATCACTTACTGTAATATGTGTGCTCATCATTATTCCTGGATAGTTATTATATACTAAAATCTACTTGTAAACATTTTCATCAGTAGCTTTTCTTCTTCGTGAGGAGGAATGCAGAAATATATAATATTTTACTGTCTTTTCCCCCAAATATCTCTTCGATTGAGTTTTAATGTCTACAGAATTAAGTATATATATATATATATATATATATATATTTAATTCAGTAGACTTTGTAATTCTAATTACAAATGAAATTGAACGCGTATTTCAGTAATTATATATGTACATATATAATGACTATACATGTATATATATATATATATATATATATATATATATATATATATATATATATAAATATATAATATTTATTTACCACACAATTACCTGTTTAATTTATTTTGAGTACTGAAAAAAAGTGTTTAAAAGGTGCAGATAAAATTTTAAATGAAATTAAACTAACTTACATTCGTGATATAATGTATTATGCTATGGTTAAATTACGCATTTTAACAAATTTTGAAATATACAGGTTCTACGTACTTTAGTAGTGGAATTTCAGTTATTTTTAATAGCAACGCTGGGAGTGAAATGAGGGTTATTTCAGCAATACCATTTATATGATATAAGTAATGTACTTACAACTAGAGTATTTAAAGAATGATATTTTAGTACTTCAGATTTTGCCAATGGAAGCCATTAACGGAAGTGTTAGAAATGGCATGCAGTTAAATTCTGAAATTTTTAAAAATTCATTTCCAATGTAAAAAAAATAAATATAAAATTAAACAAAGAAAACAAAATTCGAGAAATTTTTATTGGTGAATTAACGAAATTTTAATTAGCACATTTATAATTAAATAATGTTTTTGCATATTAGTTGAATTTTTGATTTTACAAAATTATTTCATTAAAAAAGCGCCAGCAAAATTTGGTTAAATTAAAAAGAGAAGTTAAAAATCTCAACAGACCATAAAATTGACAATTTAGCCACCGCATCCAATAATTCAGCACACTTCCAAAATATAAATGACTGAAGCCAAGGAGAATAATCTCCAGAAAAATGTTATTTATATTTGCGGCGGGAATTATTTTCTCAGACATTAAATAAATGATCTTTTTAACATGAAACAGCAAAAACTTTACTCCTCTTCATGGTCCAATAATTCCCTGGAATACACTTCAACAATTAACGGAAATCGTTCCGTGGGGCCATGAATCTTAGTGGTCTATCCATCACTTGAAGTAAGTCGTTCAAACTCAAAGAGACCATTTTAATTGCTCTAGTTGGAGAGCTGGGAATAGGTTAAAATGGAATGGGAAACCATTATAGAGAGGGATGGGAAAATCAGTGGCGAATTTCGACGATTTAATTCTTGGTCACAAAATATGAGTTAATTGCCTTATTAACCCTTTAACGCGCAGTGTTCCCTCTCTGGCAACACCAAACTCTGACGTTTTGACTGTTGCCAGTCACGAAGAATAGATTTGATTCCTATAAAAATTGTTGCGGGTGACACAGCTCCACGAGAATCCTTTACTTTTTAAGCACGTCATTTCCCGTAAAAAATGATCACGATTCTTTTTAACAACAATGACATCTGCTGAAAAATGGAAGAATGCGAGAACAGCTGGATAGATTGCCCAATGCTGAAAAAAGGGCAGCGATTGCCATCGCTCGACTTAACTACCAGCAAGATGGCGGACGATCGAAATGTTCATCGCGTGCCACAGATCTAGAGACCCTTTTTTGACGACAGCGGGCTGTGCCCGGCACAGCCAGCTCTCTAGATCTGTGGCACACGATGAACGTTGCGATCGTCCGCCATCTTGCTGGTAGTTAAGTCGAGCGATGACAACGGCCGCCCTTTTTTCAGCATTGGGAAAGGGTTGCGCCTCAAAGGGTTAAAATATATTCGAAGTTTACAATGTTACATTCTCAGTTTAGATACGCAGGACGTAATGTTACGTTTTTTTTGTGAAATTCAACGTGAGAATGCAGCGTGTTTTTTTGTGTAGTTTACCTTAAAAAGTCTAAATCACTTCTTTTAGATTCACCGACAGTTTTGTATTAAAACAGCGCTCTGTTATTGTTTGAAATCATCCTCGATTACCAAATTAGTCTGAACTTGAAATTCCAATTTAGAACTTTTTAAAGCCTTTTTAAATTTTTGAAATCGTACACATTAAATTGCTGAAGTTATTATCACTTCTAGTGAAAAATGCCCTCTATTAACTAATCGACAGGAAAATGGAGGGAAAATTAGTGTTTACTATTTGCTTCTGAAATTTTGGTGATTTCCCGACTGTGTGTGTTTGTCTTATATTTGCTACCCTAATATGAAAAGCACTATAACTGGAGCAAAATATAACAATTTTTATTTTTAGTCATTGTTTTTTAAATTTAATCATGCGAAAATGTATGTATTTTTGGTTTTAAATGATGTTTTGCTCCGAAATAACCACTTTTATATGTTTTTATAGTTTTTAGTTTCAATTGAATGACCTTTTTCGCATGCATTTGAGTTACTGTATTCAAAGTACTTGTTGAAAGGTACGGTTTTCGTATGAAACCAGGCAGCACAGAGAGGTTCCCTGAACGTTAACAGACGTCCGGAGAACTTTTGTGCGTTGCCTGTCTAACTCCTCCACTGCAGAAGTGTTTATTATTTTCATTGTTCGAGTTGTAGATTAAAACTTAAAAATACTGTGATGTAAAATATAAATGCCCATTTTATTGTTAAATTTTAATTTACGAATGTGAGACTAAAAAAGCAATAAATGAAATTAACGCAGTTTTTAGAGTATACAATTTCAGTTTATTATTTTATTTTTTAGTTGAGGATTGTTTTCTTTTCCATTACAGAAAGAAAGGGAATTTCAAACTCTGAATAATATATGAAAACTTAATAAAGCATGGAGGTTCTACATCATACCCTTTCCTGTTTATGTATTCGTTATTAGAACTCACTAGAGTGCATTGACAATATTATGCGAATTTGAAATATTGTCAATTGAATTAAAATGAATTAATAAAATACTTTTAATTTTTAATCTATTAATTCAAAGTACTGAAACGCTGTTAATTATTTTAATTAATATGCATATGTAATCAAACATTACTTAAACTTGCTAATTTTTTTCTCTTTTAAAATATTTGAACACTGAAAAGTGCATTAAAAAAGACTTAATTAATCTAACATTATATGTGCATATTAATAATCTTTTTCTAACGTTTTCTGTTTTCTTTTTTTCAGGTAAGTGGATATAATTTTATTCTGATGGTTTATTTTTAAGCAGGTAAATATATTTTTTAATGATTTTACTTAAAACAAACATTATTTTACGAAATCCAGAAGCCGTATTTTTAATCATTTTAATGTAATTGTTTATGTGCACCTTTTTTTTTCAATACTATATTCTGACTAATATTACTAATATTTCTTACGTGAAACACTAGGGTATACCCATTTTTATAAAACCAAATTTTAAAAGATTTTATGTCCCCCCTCCCCAAGAGAAAAAAAAACAACAACAAATTGAGAATATAAATTTTAAATTTTTGAGGTTTTATCGATATACTTATGTATAAATCAAAATTTTCTGTTTAAATAAATATTTTATTAGCTTATTCGAATTATTGTTTACTATATAATTATGCCTCGTTCTAAAGCAAAAATTTCTTCAGTAAGAGATTGGGACTTTGTGAAAATTTAGCCCCACGACTTGAAAATGAATGTGACAAAATGTATCGTAGTACAATGTACTGTACATCTGGTTAGATTCTGATTTTAATTGTAGTATCAAATTAATTAGGAATTATAAAACAATGTTTTAAAACATTATTTCATATTTCCAATTAATATGCTCTTTTTACGATTTGCATATGAAAAATATTGAATCAATAATCATCTGTTTAACTTGACAGATATAATCCATAAGCGATATAAGTTTTCTACTTTCAGCCATTGTGTGTCATAATTTCCAAATAAAAAGTGCATTTTTACCAAAGTGAATTCAGTTCTTTTCATTAAATTTCAAACTGGATGATGTGAAAAGTGTAAACTGTGACTGTCTCCTAATCTCAGGTCTCAAATTATTAACAATTGTTTAGCAACGACAGTACCACTGAATTTCCAAACTTACATTGAGAAATTTTATATTTAATCAAGCCAAATAATTATCAGTCAAAGACAGAATGAATTTCAAAAGCAATAAATGAACGAAGTAAATAACATAAATCATATGTTAGCGTATCATATGTAAACGTAAAACAGACAAATTATGTTAGATGAAGAGCTCAAAATTAAACAATTATATCTGGCATTTTAATGAAATCGTCGAAATCTTGTTGCTGAAAATGTATTCCAAATTTACCAGTACTTACAGTTGTAAAAGGTTTTTGAAATTCTTAAAAATACATATCGTTAAGGGAAGAAACTGCAAATGAACATAAATTATATAAATTTCAATATAATAATTCTCCATTCATATGCTTTGAATTAGAACATTTTAATACTTATGATAAACTTGTAAATATTTTAAAAACGAGATACAGTGTTTTAATAATGCTCTTAAACTTTTAAATATATGCAATATTCTAATTATTTCATCTTTAAATTTTGCGCAAGTTTAAGAAAGGTAAAAATGAAGAATTAATATTTATAAGAGCACTGCATTTCGAATTCGTTGAAAAAATTAAGACATTTTCCTGTAAATATTATAATCATTATTTTAATTTTACTGTTGGATTTCTAAGCAACTAGTTAATAAAGTTTCATTTATATGTTTAAAATATTTAATTAACTATTTCCCAAGACGTAGTCATTTATTTTACTAATGAGTACACGTTCCTTACTTCCTGTCTGATCGATCCTTATTTCCTCTCTGAAGTTAATTTTTATTATGTGTAAATATCATTAAATATTACTTTAACTGTTGATCTTTTGAAATCGCTTGTCTGTAAACAGATACCTCAAAAGTCGAAATAATGAGAATATTATACTGAAATTTTTCCAAAACTTTGTTTGCCTTTCTCCTAATTCTCATAGTTCTGCGATAAAAAATAAATGGAAATTAGAAAAGTTCATACAAATATTTTAAATGTCAGGGAACAGCATCTTTGACGGCTTTTATCTTTTTAGGGATACATCCCAGGAATAACAAAAAGATGGCAAAATGCCATACATAGTCAACTCTTTACCTTGAATACATTATAAATAAGTAGCATTGCTCGCTGTGCATTATTCTGTAAAGGAATAATGCATGAAGGCTGTTGTAAGTTTTTCTCCCCCAGCAGTTAAAACTTTTCCGGTGAGGATTGAATTATTAATTGTAAAGAGTGAACGGGTTTTAAATGAACTAATTCGTTTTTTTTTTTTACTTAATGCATATATGCTTGTAAAAAAGTACTGTGAGAATCGTATAAAAAAGATGTTTAATATAATAGTGTACAATATTGTGATTTTAATCGATGCATTTCGATTTTAATTATTCTTTGAAGAAGTGCCTTTATGATTTCTGTTTTCGAATTCAGCGTTATACATTGAGTTAGTTGTCAGTTTAGTTTGAGAGCGTAAAGCCATGTTACATAAAAATTGCTCACATTTCATAAGAAGATGTTAGATTGACTTTATAAAATAGTAATGCTTATAACAGGTAAATAAATTTAAATTTCTGCATTTTTTTCCTGCAGTAACGATTTTTTGTTTTGTTTCATTTTCTGTGTAGTTTAAGCAGTACAAAATTTATATAACTTGCATAAACATAGTTTGGAAATTTAATAAAATACATATTATTTGATGAAAATAATGAATAAGAACATAACAAAATTCTTTAAATGATTTTAGCTATATACTTTTTCATTCTCAAAAGAAGGACGAGAAATTTTACACCCACTAAGTGCTTAGTCTAACATTTTGAATATCATCATAATTTCTAAATAATTAAGAATTTATAAAAAAAAATAAATTACTTTACAATTGATAAATAAAATGAAAAGGAAATTTGTTAAAGTATGTTTCATTTATGTGTTTCATATAGCGGTATTTAATGGGTTAATTGCCTACTTTTACGCTTACAGGCTACCCAAAATTAATTTTTTCTTTGAAATAAAATAATTTTAGTACTCGCAAGTTATTGTGAACAAATTTGAAAAGAATTTGGAAATTCGAAACAGTTTTTGGTTTTGTTTGCATTATAAATACTGGGTGTCCCATGACTATTGGTACAAATTTTAAGGCTCAGTAGAGCACATACCAAAGAATAAGAAACATATAGAACAATATGGGGTTAGAAACTTCGCTTTCATGTAGCTCTTAATAATCACTTTGTAACAAGTGCTGAAGTAATAGTTAACTTTTCGACCATTGTTCGTCAAAAACTAATCGATCTTTCATAGAAAACACGGACTAAAACTGATAGTTTAAAAATGCTATTTAGTTTAATTTATAAAATCTTTGGAGACAAACTCATTGCTTTAAGAAATTAGATGAACCCTTCAACACTTTTTCCAAAATGATTTTTAACAAGGAAATGAAAATAGCGTTTTGACCACACATAGCTATGTGATTCTGATGCTTTAATATGTACTCTAGCTCCCCTTAAATTTTTTACCCATAGTTATGGAACACCATGTACAACCTAATATTTAAAGTTATCTCACTCCATAGTAGTTTTCTTAAACCGTGCAACAGGTGCTCGTGCTCATTTTTAACCTACCAATTTTCCCATTAAAATTTAAAAGTATAGATTTAAATTTTTTGCTGCCATGGGAGGTTAACTGTCACCATAGCATGCCCAGTAAATAGATAAATAAACAAATGCGATTTCTCTTACGTTATATAACCTACAGCCGTTAAAACTTCGAGAAATACATCTCATTACTTATTTATCAAGTTTAAAAAAGACGCTTTTTTTCTTCCTCTCCGATGCAACCGAGTTGCTTATCTGCAGCATCTCACGCTCTGCGATTCTGTCACTAATAACCAAAGTTAGCAACGGGTCGCGGAAGATTCCGACACTTTTCGGCTCGGATCAAAGGCTGATGTGGGACCCTTCCAGCACATGTCACCGGCATGTTCTTGTCAGCGCTGCTACAGCGGATGACACTTTCTTTAATTACCACTTCAAGATTTCTTATTCCGTCTCGAAAGAATAAAAAAAAATAAAAATAGTCACCGCTGGTGTCACATCTCTTTAACGTTCTGTTTTTATGTGTGCCTTTAATTGGGTGTACACTTAATCCGGTTTTATACTCGTCCCGGCTTTGCATTTGCAATTGACACATGTCGGGTATTTAGTTTACTTAGCTTTTTTTTTGTTGTTGTTGTTGTGTTTTTCTTTGCTTGTGCGCTTTTTTTTTAGATCTCCCAGAGCTGCGAGAAAGCCCCGCTAATTGTGTGGAATTATTTATTATCCGGTGATGCTGATTAATGATGGGTTCTTTTTAGAAGTGGGTGTAAGTTAGTAGAATTCACGCCGTCGGAGAATATATGGCATCGTAAAAAAAAAAGTCTATTGAAAAAAAAGGGAAGTAAAGAAGAGTAAAATTAGGAAGCTGTTTGTACAAAGTGTGAACAGTTAGATTTTGAATTAAAAAGAAATAATATATAAATAGATTAGATCCATTGAATATTTTTATGGCTTTTTTGAAAATCAGTTTATGTGTGCACATTTTATTTTGTTTTACTTTAACTGCATAAAAATTCTTACATAATACTGTTACAGAAAACTCATTCGCATATGGGAAGTTCTAGTGAACAGTCGAGTTGGTAGGACTAAGCACAAATTTTATTGGTTCTAGAAATTCGACGAACAATCTGTTTTACACAGTTCACTGAAATTAACCAGCGATAAATCTCTTATACCAGTCGGCTATTCACAGAAACTTTCTAAAATGTTGTATTTTTCATACAATAAAGTCCTCCGACAGTCTAAAAACTCAGTGGAAAATCTCGAACAGAAGTCTCAGCTGCTCCGCCGTATACATCAATGAAGAAGTCACAAACGGCCTTCAAAAACAGGCTTCTCAAAACAAATAAAAGAGTGTTCATAAAAGCACACAATACGAAGTCTTTTAGCTCTCACAGATATGCATTTTTGTCGAGCAAACTCACAACCGAACTGAACTGTGAAGCAACCTCCCCTTTTATACGTTTAGCTGACGTTTCACGAACATTCTACAACTTTCGTATTGTAGCACTTTCGAAAAAAAAAATCGCCTTTTGATTGCCCATTACTAATGCTATTGCGTAATACTTCCGCAGGAAAGCAAGCATTAGAGGCTCATTAATAAAGTTGCGCCAAATGTCGTCCAACTTGGCAACATTTTTGCCTAAATATTACCGAATTTGGAGTCAAAAAAGCCCCAAAACTGAAGACAACCAAGCAATATGTGCTGGGAGAAATCGTCAAATCGTATGTTGAACAATGGGGAAACACAGACACCCTATCTCGCGTTCTAGGTAGCCGGTTTTCATGCAACAAAATGTAAAATTTAATTGTTCGACGCATAGAATTCGAATTTTTGCCTTAATTTTACCTCTGAAGAGCAGATCTAACCAGAAATTTGTAATAATACGATATCGACATAAAATATGTTAGTATCTGCATGTAATGTAATTCAACAAGCATGTGTTGAAATATATTGATGAATGAATCCAGACACATTTCACCCTTGATCCTGCTTAGTACAACCACCAGTTTGCACATAGATACCACCAAAGTAAGGTTGCTCAGGATACCCCTACTCTACGAAAATTACAGGCAGTACCACATCACCTATTTGAACAGAAATGCCAATACAAAGGACTAGACAGGCTACCAATATCTTTCAAAAAATACAAAAAGTATGATGAGTTTTTTTGCAGAGAGGTTCACTAGGAAGTTTGCACAAAAACACCAGTGCTTAAAAAAAAAAAAAAAAATGCGAGAAGTACAATCTCCAGTTTGTTCATACATTCGCAATAAAGATTTGTTGTGCTACACTAACTGCGCTAATTGGATATTTTAACTGCATCTCGCAGGTATTCGGGTGCTAAAGAACATACCTAACGTTTATTCTAGTGTATAATTCTTTTAACTTAGCAGCAAATCTTCACGTATGCCAATACTCTCTAAATATTTTGTTCTTACTTGTATCAAAATACTTCTTCCTTCGAACACTTCTTGAGACAATTTTAAAGACTCCCACAAAAGTTTGGTTAAAGTGAAAGACAAATGGATCAGTGAAACATTAAAGAAGTAACTCATTTTTCAAGCGTTTTAGAAAAGAATTACTATAAAGGTGATTGAAGGAATTTATTTTAAGAATGTAGAGAATTTTAGTGAATCTGGAAGTGCAAAACTTCCATCGGTTAACAGATATGGCTGGATAAAGACTCGGCCTTATTGAGGACACAATGGAACTAAGTTTTATGGAAACAACTTTAATATCCTTAATAAAATTAACGATAACAGTGTGTAGTATTTCGCATTTGCAAATTTATACAGGAAAATATGTACTTTGTTTGCATTATTAAAATTTGTTTACGTGGAAAATAAGTGTCACTGGAATAAGAATTGTAGAATCTGAAAAAAAAAAAAAGAATGTGTTGACATTTTAATTGTGAATGTTATCTGATAGTTTTCAGCAAAATGTAACATGAGATCAAACCATTAAAATGATTTGTCCCGTTTTAAAAATATTTGCCTTAAAGCTCAAATAAGTCAAATGCAGTAAAACAAGTGTGAAATTTTCGCATCATTTTATTTTATGTACCAGGCCGAGTAATTTGAATAAATTGCCCTTTCTAAGCATTGCAAAAATTATAATAAATTGTAAATAAATGCATTGAATAAATTGCAAAATTGCCCTTTCTAAACAGACAACACCCCTTAAGTATCACAATGTTTCCTTTTTTATTATCGCTCCTTTCTTAACCCTTTGAGGCGCAACCCTTTCCCAATGCTGGAAAAAGGGCAGCCGTTGCCATCGCTCCACTTAACTACCAGCTAAATGGCGGACGATCGAAACGTTCATCGCGTGCCACAGATCTAGAGACCCTTTTTTGACGACAGCTGGCTGTGCGCGCATAGCCAGCTGCGTCAAAATAGGGTCTAAATCTGTGGCACGCGCTGAACGTTTCGATCGTCCGCCATTTTGCTGGTAGTTAAGTAGAGCGATGGCAACGGCTGCCCTTTTTTCAGCATTGGGCAATCTATCTAGCTGTTCTCGCATTCTTCCATTTTTCAGCAGATGTCAGTTTCTGTTAAAAAAAATCGTGGCAATTTTTTTTACGGGAAATGACTTGCTAAAAAGTAAAGGATTCTCGTGGAGCTATGTCACCCGCAACTATCTTTTATAGAAATCAAATCTATTCTTCGTGACTGGCAACAGTTAAAACGTCGGAGTTTGATGTTCCCAGAGCGGGAACACTGCGCGTTAAAGGGTTAAAGTTCAAATAAATCAAATGCAGTAAAACAGTTGTGAAATTTTCGCATTATTTTATTTTATACCAGGCCGAGAAATCCGGCTGCAAAATTGCCCTTCCTAAACAGACAACACCCCTTAAGTATCACAATGTTTCCTTTTATATTATCGCTCCTTCCTTAAATGATCGAGCATTACATGTCTCAGATTGTAATTATTATCTTCCCTTTCAAAACCACGATCTCCATAACTACTAGGAAGGCGCTTGAATTATAACAGTCTAATTCAATAAATAAATAATTTTTTTCCTAATAACAGCTCGTAATTCAAAGTCCCGCGCTTGTTTTTACCCTGTAATATCAATCTAAGCGAACAACGCGTCCTGAGACGAGAACGGAGAAAAAAAAAATATTGTATAATTCCACGGCTTTTCCAGACTTCTATAACTCCATATAAATCATTCCCCTAAATTATGAAGCGCGCAACCTCAGACGATTACATATATTGTGTATTTATTACCCACCACTGAGTTTGGGTGGTTCGCTATAAATATAAAAAAGTGCCATGATGTATAAAAAGTGTATATATATATTGAGCTTTATGGCTTTTTATAGAAGTGTATATTTTACGCCTAGATTTATGTGCTGCAGAAGTGTCTATGAACAAAATGAAGCAAAAAAAAAAGAAGTTTCAAGTGTGGGGCGTGAAGGAACGTTCGAACCGGTTTTCTATTCTTGTTTCGTCATTTCTTTTTGTTTTATTTTCTCGTTACCGCCCCCAGTTGCCACAAGACAGACCGCAGACCCGTCCGCCGTGTTCATTAACACCCTGCAGACGATTGCGTCGTACAGCGACCCCCCCTGTAAATGTGGTCCCACCCCCAGGCATCTGCTGGTTGCTTGCGAACTCGTTTGGTAGGGAGATGGAGTAACCATTCTCTCTCAGTTATAAGGGACGAGATGGAGAAGTGGGAATTGCGTATTTTTGCAGCAAAAAATACGGAATCCGTCTTTTTTTCGAAGAATTTTTCTTCTTTATGTAAGTTTCTGTTTCACGCAAACTCGTCCTGAAAATCACTATGGTAATCAACAGCACTAGAAAATAACCCTTTAACGCTTTGACGCGCAGTGTTCCCGCGCTGGGAACACCAAACTCTGACGTTTTGACTGCTGCCAGTCACGAAGAATAGATTTGATTTCTATAAAAATAGTTGCGGGTGACATAGCTCCACGAGAATCCTTTCCTTGTCATTTGACGTAAAATATTGTCACGATTATGTTTAACTGCACTGACATCTGCTGAAAAATGGGAGAATGCGAAAACAGCTGGATAGATTGTCCAACACTGAAAAAAGGGCGCCACAGCAAGCTGTCGTCAAAAAAGGGTCTCTAGATCTGTGGCACGCGATGAAAGTTTCGTTCGTCCGCCATCTTGCTGGTAGTTAAGTCGAACGATGGCAACGGCTGCCCTTTTTTCTGCATTGGGAAAGGGTTGCTCCTCAAAGGGTTAACACTCGGTGTCCTCGCTGTGAGGACCCAAAACTCTGACGTTTTGAATGTTGTCAGTCATGAAGAATAAATTTAATTTCTACAAAAATACTTGAAGGTGGCATAGCTACACGAGTCACTTTCATGTATTATCCGACATGGATTATTCCGATATCATCATAGAGCGCTTATGATGTATATATATTTTTAATAAAGTTCGAAGCAATCTTTTTTGTTTTTTTGTTTTTTAAATCGAGTTAACAACTAATGAAATTTTAATTGTTTTGTGTACTTTTAATATCCATTATAAGTAGTTTATACTTCGTCGGTTTTTAAAAATCATCCTAATGTCGAGATCGGTGAAAAATAAACAAAAATTTCTAGAGAAAAAAATTCTTTAAAGTAATAGAAATAATGTATATTGTTGAAGAACATTTGCACATTTTAGTGTATGTAAAGGAAATAAAAAAGGGGGATGATGCAAGATTATAAATGCATTTAATTTTCATTATTTTAGGAGTAAATTAAAAAAAAACTCTAATAAAAAAGAAAACAGCCAAGGCAAGTTAGCTTTAGAGTTGCTGAAAAAATTCCAGGCCTAACACTGAATACATATATAATTCTCCGAAACATAAAAAAAAGCAATTATTACACATTTTCCCACTATTCGAGAATTGGACGGCCTGTCTCTAGTTGATAAAATAACATTACATATAATTTCTGCTTAAGACTAATTATAAATCATGAAATTTAGTTCTATTTTAATAACTTTTATTTAAATAACTAGGGGCCAAGGCCCCCAGACTCGCTACGCTCGCTTTTCGTATGAGGCATTTGGCCCCTAATAAGGCTTATTTGTAAAAAAGTCATAATTTCAACAGACAAAACCCGAAGATTGGATCCGATAGAATGTTACTGAGCTACACATTGCTTGGTTTTTGCATGTTCATTGGTAGATAAAAATTTAAACTTCACACTACAGTAGACCCCCATCCCCCTCATAACACGGAAGATATTTTGTTACGGGAATCCGTGTTGTACGGGTCATTAGCTATACTCCACCTGGAGTGCGGACTCCGCTTATATTCGCTTTTAAAATTATTTGCACTCCTCAGAAACACAATGACATTTAATGTTGCCTTTCAAAAGTTATATTAATTAGGAGCTAAATGCGACACCTTGCGAATTTGCCACCCGTGGCGAATTTTCATTATTTGGCGACTTGCGTACATGTAAAGTTAATAAAAGCTACGGAACAGATAGGATAGCTTGCCACCAATGGCGACTTTTCACTATTTGGCGATTTACACATGCTCACAACCTATAATTACTCTTCATTTAATGGTTACCGAAAAACCGTTATCTATATTTTCATTTACATAATCGTTTGCACATTGGCGTACTTAGAACCACGAATTATACCATCTCGTCGCGCTAGCAAATATCCAAAGTGTATAACTGCTATAATGGCATAGTTAATGCCGCCAAATATTTCTACTGGTAGCAAATAATCCAGCTGGACCAAACCGGCTTTAAAATAATCTGCATTTTAATTATTTTTCAGTTTCAAGATATGAGTTATTCTTTTGGAAAAACGAATAATCGCTAATTCTAAATTCCTGTTGTCTAAGCGAACTTACTATTTGAAAATTGTCAACTTTTTGAGTTACTTATTTCATATAGTTTTTATTTTGGCGTAAAATGAGTGTATTTCTACTTATGTTTGACAATTTGACGTGATACTACATACTTGGAAACGCTTTGTTGCAAAGGAATGAATGATTTTATGCCAAATCTGGGAACCATTCTGTTTATTTTTTCAGTTTTTTATTAATATCTTCTAAAATAATTCTATTTTCGAAATTTAAGTCATCTTATCAGGTTCCTCGGTATTTTTCGAATCTGTGGGCACCTTAGTCGAAACTTAAATCCCCACGGTTTAGGAGGAGATAGCCCAACAAGCTTTGACAGCGCCAGAGGCCTTTACTTTTTTTTAGAATAGAGAGATAACTTAAAATTATCTCGAGTAATACATAACTTAGTTTTTTTTTCAAATTAAACAAGCTAAATATAGGGTAGTTTGATTGCGACATTTAATGGAATAGGAAGTTGACAAACTATATCAAAAAAAATTCTGAAAAAAAAAAAATCACGACGTAGTCAGGGATATAGAGATGGAAAAAGTCAAGGCAACATGAATTACGAGGGTAGAAACTCACATCATTCATATGCTATCACATCGCCTGAAATGAGGACGATGACATCTAAAATATGTTATTTTAGTGGTATTGAATTTCAAACTCTATTTTTAAATCATGGGCAATTTGCTGCTTTATGTTTATTGATTGACAGCATCGCTATTGAAAGTAATTAATTCATTTAGCCAAGAAAAAGTAATATAAAAAAATAAAAATTCTTTGAAAAGCATTTCAAAGAAAGACACTGTGTAAAACAAAATTTTGTTTTAGAAATGAAATATTTTGTGTATATATCTAACATAATTTTTAAACTTCAAAAAAGTGACAATACTGTGTTATGAAGCACTTTTGCAACAATTGGTTGCAATTTTTGCAAGTAAAACGTGTCTTAGCTATTTTGTGACGATCAATATATAAGTATTATAAGAGATCTAAAAATATATAACCTAAACCATAGATTATTTTTAAAATGATATCTTGAATTCTTTAGCTATGGTTACATTATATTTATTCCTTATGATTTTGACTGTACTAATTCAATCGATATCTCCACATTGAATTGTTTAATTACCAAAAGCATACAAATTTATAATACTGTTTTCCGAACAGGGCCAATTGAATTTTAAACAGCTGAAAAACAATCACTAATTTATGAAGTGTCAATATAACATTATCTGGATAGTATTTTGGTATATTAATACGAATATTTTTAGATGTTACCTGCAATGATGGCAAATTTAACAGAATTTTTAGCGTAATTATGGCTATGCCTTTTGCATGGCATACCATTACAAGCTGCTAAATATACCAATGATTTCATTTAACTAGCTAAATAAAAATGCAAATTTGGACACTATTGATTTTGGGTACAAATACTTGTGTAAATACCTGGTGTTAGTTGAGGGAATATGATGTCCTTTGATACAACAGAAATACTTAGGTTTATTTTGACACCTTTCTTTAAAATAATATTCATTATGTAAAAGTTATGCAGTATGATATTTGACATGGCATTTTCGCATTTCAAGATTGGGACAGATAATTGTTGGTAATGTGACTAACATTCTAAATTGGCAGACATTAGAAAAATCTAATCACACATACATAAGAGAAAAATTGAAACAGCAAAGAATGCTTTATGTCAGATACAACAATAAATAAAAATGCATTAGAAATGTTAACGTTGATTTCCCTCGCTGATTCAAAACATACACTTTCGACAGATAAGCAATCTATTGTCTTCAGGATACAAAGATTGATCTTCCAAGTTGCATCTTCAACTTCATATTTAGCTAAAAGTATAAAAATACTTATGAAAAATTGTGTATACCTTACGAATTTTTCAAATTCTAATAATGTCTTATCATAATAATTGCCTATAATCCCAGAACAGAAAAAAAGAGAGAAAGAAACAGTCTGAATATTCCTCAGCATTCTTCACCACTATATTTCCTTTAAACGACATCTTGACAGAGCTAAAATGTCATTTGAACGTTCCCTAAATTGAAGCGAGTCTTTGTTTTTATCACGAACTTTGAAGCTTACGTTGGCAGCAGTGGATGCGGGGTTCCCTGGGGGGGATGCGAGAAAGGTAGCGCGCCATCTAATCGCATTGTCCAATAAACGGAGTCACTTTACGCGCCAAAAGGACTGACGCCGAATCCTGATTTTATTTTTATTTTTACGGTGAGTTTTTAGTGCTCTTCTGCTTCCCAATGGAGATTTGCAGAGGAAAAGGAAGGAGTATGGGGAACTCTTGACGTCTGTTTGTTTCACTTTTTGTTTTAGGGTTTCTGTTTTCTTGTTTGTTTATTTTTTATTTGCTTCTCACCAGTTTTGTGTTTTATTTATTGGAAAGTAGAAGGTGGAATGAATTTATTGCCTTTGCGATACCCCCCTGAAGATGTTGTCGATATATGAATATTGTAAAAGGCTCGGATAAAATTTTAGAAGTGCTGCGTTTTTGTTGTGTAGCGAAATCTGACTTTAAATCCGATAAAAACCTTAAATCCTGCTTCATAGTGTAAATAGGCTCATCTAAAACCTTTGGATCTTTTTGGACATCGCGCATTTTATTCCAGTAAAAAATACATGAAATATAAATATTGCACATTATAATGTCCCATTCCCTTGCTACCACTGAAACGGTGTACCTGCAACCATGTTAAGTAATACATGGTAGAAAACAGGGAAAAATTAAGTAAAATATCTAACAACGCAAGTATATCCGAAAGACAATTGATTTCGCATGATGATGAGTCACGATATGTTTTTTCGTAAAAAGCATTTTCTTTATGTCACAAACCCTGATCTGAAAGACTGCATCTGCTTCATCTGTTAATCTAGTTTTGTATAAAGTTTACTGTATGATTCTTCTTTTATAGAGTACTTCAAGGAATTTACAAATATTAATAACATGAAAAAAATATTATCTGAAAACATTCTGAATAGTTCGATGTCCTGTAAAGACTAAAATGTAATTTGAACGACTTTAAAATGAAGCAAATCTTAGTTTTTGTCACGGACGTTTTGAAGCTTATGTTGGCAGCAGTGAAGTTAAAAAAAAAATGTAGCGCACCATCTAATCTCATTGTCCAATAAATGGAGTCACTTTACACGCCAAAAGAAATGATACAAAAGTCTGATTTTATTTTTATTTTTTTATGGTGAGTTTTTTGCTGTTTTTCTGTTTTCCAATGGAAATTTGCAGAGGAAAAAGAGAGGTATAAAAACTCTTTGTCCCACTTTTTGTTTTGGGAATTCTTCCCATTGCTAATTCTTTTTTTTCTGTACTGATTTGTTTTATTAATTGAAGTGTGGAATACGGAATGCATTTATAGCACTACAGATGTGATGATACATATTATTGTGCACTTTTAAAAAGTACTCCTTTTCTCATTAAATTCTGCATCTGATTCCTGCAAAAATACATGATATAAAAAGATAAATATCTATAGATGTATTTATTGATTATAGTTTTGATATTGTATCAAATAAATTTATATGATCCTGGACTGTTTCTTACTTTAACGAGCGCAGTCTTGACTTTTACTTATATTCAGATTGTGAGATTTTTGTATTATCCGGCATACAGACTCTGTTCTGAAATTAATCTAAAAATTTAAATCCTCCAAGTTTTATTTTTTATTTTTATGCTAGAGAATGTAATATAAACAAAAAAAAATTCAGACTATTCATCTGCATATACTTTTACGTGCCAATATTTTTACGATTATAGGTATAAAAGTTTATAGAAAGTTGGGAAAAATATTTTTACTTACATATTAAAAAAAAAAAAAATCTTAATTTTATTTGTATGTTTCAAAATACTGCTAAGTACCACATATGCACAATCGACCCCATATCTGAAACGAGCACGACTCAGACTCATTCACACATGTGCACGACATACGGGCATGCATGTACGTCCTGGAAATTATCATTCAGATGCGTTTAATGTGCAATAATATTAAGAGAAATACCTAAATGTTTCCTTTTAATTCATCCTTGAATGAATGCGTATCCACTGAGAAATCTTGGAATCAATGCAATTTAATTCCTCAGAAATTCATTCGTTTATACGATTCCTCTGTGACCCAGTCTTCAAATGTTCTTTTGATGAACCTTATTAGAATGTTATTTCGTTGAACATCTGAATAGAATAATCACGTTTATTTGAGAGAAGAGTCACTGAATGGAAACAATTCAACGGTTTATTTTCAGTGAATACAATTACATCGGAAAATAAGTACATTTCCTTTAATCATCTATTTTTGTTACAGCATGCAAATTTTTCTTGTGTAACGTGTATTCATGGTATATTGCTTTTGAAATTTCTTTAGAGCTTTTTCTTATTCGTCCTTTAGATAAATTATAAAGTTAAATATATTGTAGAGAATTTTTGTATCAATACAAATGTATAATTTTGAGTTCTAAGGAATTTGTGTGTTTATATATGATGTTTAATGATGATGACAAAACTTATGTATTAGAGAAACTATATATAACTTATGCATATTATTAAATATGTATATGTAAGTAAATATGCATTTGTAAGTGTATGGAATTTAACTAAGTAATTAAAAGATATAAATATTATGAGACAAAAATAAAATGTAAACGTCTTTTTAATGTTATTTTTAAGTTATTTTAAAATTGTACTCCTAGATCGAAATTCTGAATGCAAAGAAGATTAATCAGGCTAAGTACTTGAGTTACACAACATTTTCCAATACATTTTATTATTTGCGAATGTGTTTTCACATGCATAATTACATAAGAAGCCCTTTATTGCCGTGTAAGAAAAATATTCATAAAAATTGACATTTTTTGATACATAATGCCGAAATAAAATGATCTTGGAAGGGGTTAATTAAACGCTATTATTATTTAACTGATAAATAAAAGAATCGATAAACATCGGTAAGTAAAGGGCATATAATAATACTAACATAATTTCACTTCCAAAAGAATAGAACAGAATCCTTTGAAAAAATTTTACGTAATCTCTTTCTTTGTTATTATTTATTTAGTACATTTTATTCTTATTTTATTGGTGAAAATTACAGCAGGAAATTTCTGTTGTTAATGATCATTTACTCACTAGAGAGTTATCTCAATAAATTTAATCAAAATATATTCCTGATTGCATAAGCAATAGTCAAGTACAGTAACATTTACAAATATTGATAGAAGAAAATTTCGTTATTCTGTTTTTTTTTTCTTCCAGGAAGAGTAATGCAACGTATAAATACTGAAAGTTAAAAATCTATCAGTATTCAGTTTCCTTCAATGTACATATTTATATATATATTAATTCTGCTTTGTTAAATCTTGTTCATCTGGGAAATCAAATCTGTATGATATAGCGAGAAAATACTGTATTAAAAAGGAAATTTTTAAAGAATAATTTAATGAACTCTGAATTAATATTTAAAAATTGACATTATAAAGAGAAAACCAGAAGAAAAATTAATTTAATTTAATTAAGTTAGAAAATATTCACAGAAACCAGCTATCCATTCTGTCTTGGGTATAAAGAATGTAATTTTTAGAGAATTTAGCAAGAAATATGAATTATATTATTGGAATAGTTGTCTTGATTTTTTTATATTAAAATAAGTTGTTCATTGAAAATTTTAAGTTATTTTTAAACTATCTAATGTGCAGGTAATATTACTGGTTAAATTTTACATGTAGAATGAAGTGAAATTAAAAACTTTAAATAACATTTTCAGAACGTAGTGCAACATTTTACAGACGTTTTATTAGCATTAAAAAGCATGAAAATATTAAAATATTAAAAAAAAAGAATTAACGCGAAAGAGAATTAACAATAAAAACGTTACGCATTTCTAATGCGTTTTCTCATTCTTTTTTTTATTTCTTTGATATTTTGTGATTATTTATAAAAGTTATTTTATTTTCCTAAGATTTGAACTTTCCGTATTAATACGATTAAATCGTTCTTTTACTTTCCATCAACATTTTAACTTAATTTAATTGTTTTTATGTAATATATAGTCCTTTTTTTAACTTTGGGTGGATTCGTATTAAATAAATATAGAAATATTCCTCAAAGGATATCACTAAAAATTATTTCTAGTTATAGAACTTACGTGCTTTGTTTATTAGACTAAAGATGTGAATACACTTTTGATTAATGGTTCCTTTCTTTCATTGCTTGTTTGAGAAACGTACTGAGAACACTTTTTGAAACCACTTGAAAGACTACTTTCCGAAATCGGGTAGGGGTACTATCTTTCTATCTTTGATAGTGGCACTTTTTTTGGCTGAACAAAATTTGTGCTATTGGTTCATCTACTAAGAAAGTAGGAGTTGCGTGTGAGTTTGTAAATAAACTAAACAAAATTATTCATTCATTAAAAATATTTATAAAAGTGGGATACAACTTTCGGGAATGTAATTTTTTTTAGGGTGAATGCTGAGTACGTTGGAACACCAATAAAATGCATGACATCCCATTTTCCTTTTCTGGTCTTGGTCTTAATGAAATCTAACTGTTTGAAGAATTACACTTTAAATGTGATTCGTCGGTTTCTGGGCACAGCTTCGAGTGTTTCATCATACTCCCTTTTATTTGTAGTAAAACTGGTGTAACGTATCGCCCCGTTCAGAAGCTGAAGGAAGGCAGCCGCACACAACCATGTGGTTTGCTTAACTTTATTTAGGTTATATTCTTGGTTAACATGGATGAATTTTACACACAGACGACACAAAAATACACATATTTACAATTTCAATAACCGAGCGAACGCCTTCGGTATCACAAGGGAAATTTTTTCGGAGCCCATCCTCTCAGCGTCTTTTCTCTCCTGCTGCTCGAGAGGGACTCTCCCTCTCTTTGGGGGTTGCCAGTAACTTTTTACTTTCTTGGCGGTGTCCGTTACAGCCCCTCCTTCCACAAAAGGTTGGCTTTCCCGATATACAAGGAAAACAACGAAAAAAAGTTTATGTACAGTATGTAATAATTCGTTCTTAGTTCGTGTGCACATTATACTTTCACACTTTATAGTTCACAGTTTAGTACGTTATACTTCACAGTTCAAGTTTGAAAAAAAACTGTAATTAAGTTCGCACTTCAAATCTGAGAACGTTATATCGAGTTCTCATTTCAGTGGAGATACGTTAAAGAGTTCACAGTTCAAGTTTGAAAATAACTGTAATTGAGTTCTCATTTCAGCGTAGATACCTTAACGAGTCCTCCACCCATTACCAGGCCATAATAATTTTAGGTAAATATACAGATAAGTTCACACATATAATAGTACAATCAATGAGGATGATATAAAAATATCCACCCAGTTAAATGGTATTTGTTATACTGAAAACATTTCTTTTCTTTTTTCTCACCAAAATTTGAATAAAGCACAAATTTAACACACAATAGTTACACAACGTTAGACACAATAATTACACAACTTTAAACACAATAATTACACTCTTAAAATCAAAAACATTTTTATGACCTTGGTTTTCTAAGTGGCATATTTGGATTTCGACTTAAACAGTCAACATTTGAGTTTTCTTTTCCTCTTTTATGTTTAATTGAAAAATTAAAAGCTTGCAAGGCTAACGCCCAGCGAATTAATCGTGGATTATTGCCGGAATTTCTTTGCAACCACACAAGTGGGTTGTGATCCGTCTGGATACAAAATTCTGTCTGGCCATCTATATACCCTTTAAGCTTCTTAATGCCATATAAGATGGCCGCACATCTTTTTCAGTGGTAGAGTACTTCTTTTCAGTTGGAGTAAATTTTTTGCTAAGGTACAATATTGGATGTTCCTCCCCATTTTCATCCGTTTGTACAAAATAACCCCGTATCCTAAATCCGATGCATCTGTTTGCAATATGAATGGTTTTGAAAAGTTTGGCGCGTGCAAGAGAGGTTTATTAGTGAGTTTTTCTTTAAGTAAATTAAATGAAGCAGTGCATTCCTCATTCCAGGTAATTTTACCTTTCTTGTTTTTCCCTTTCAACAAAATCTGTTAGAGGCGCAGTTATTACAGAAAACATTGGAATATATTGTCTGTAATAGCCTGCTAATCCCAAGAAAGCTCTGATTTCAGTTTTTGTTGTTGGGACCGGAAAAGATTGTATAGCCTTTATTTTGAGTTCAGCTGGTGAACGTTTTCCGCGTCCTACAACGTGTCCAAGGTATTGTACCTCTTCTTGAGCAAATCTACACTGGCAGGTTTTATAGTTAAATTAGCCCTTTTTATCCGTTCCAAAACCTCCTGCAAATGTCCTAAATGTTCATCCAGTCTGAGAAAAGATCGCGATGTCATCTAAATATGGAATCGCATAATTGTCGCACCCTTCAAATTTCACTCATCAATTTACTAAAGTAATACGGTGCATTTTTAAGACCAAATGGCATACGTAGTGGTCTATATACGCCAAAGTTTGTGCAAAAGCCGCAATTTTCTGAGCTCTTGGGCTCAACGGAATCTGCCAGTAGCCCTTTGTCAAAATCGATTAAAGTGATATATGTAGCTGCTGCAACTGTTTCAACTCGCTGCTCTATATTCGGAATGGATAAAACTGAGTGCGTGTTATTTCATTTAATTTTCTGTAATCAATGCAGGGCCTAGGGTCCTATTTGGCGTCTCTACGAGGATCATTGGAGAAACGTATTCGGAGTCTCCCGGTTCAATTACATTATATTGTATCATTTTTTTAATTTCTGCTTTTAACAACTCGTTTTGTCTAATTGTCATTCTATAAGGATTTTGCTGAATAGGCTTATCACTGGTTAATTCAATATCATGTTGAACTAAGTGTGTCTTGCCGGGGATGTTTGAAAAGATATTAATATATTTTAGTAACAAATTTCTTAACTCGATAATTGGTCATCGTTGAGTCTTTCTTTCAAATGATTTATTTCTACTATTTCGTTAAAATCAAAGACTTTAGGATCAACTAACATGTAAGGAAAATCCCGTCTAACTCTGGTGTGTCTAAGGACTCATTATTTTCGCCTAATGTCACTAAATTTAAAATTTCGGCCTTCTGTAATACGGTTTCATCATGTTTACATGATAAACCTTGTTTATCTCTTGGTTCCCTTCGAAACTGACGACATAATTTGTCTCTGATAATTTCTTTTCAATTTTACCTGGTCTCTTCCATTGAGGTGCTAATTTATGGGCCTGATTTATTGTTAGAACTAACACGGAATCTCCTTCGTGAAATTCTCTTTTTATGGCATTACGGTCATACCATTTCTTTCTTTTGTCTCGCATCTCTTCCATTTTTTCTTTTGCTAGCTCCTTACTCTTTTTTAATCGATTTATCAGTTCGAACACATACACTCAACTACATTTCCCTTCCTCTGGGGGTTCTAACCATTTTTCGTATAATAACACATTAGGGGTTCTAAGGTTATTGCCATATACAAGTTCTGCAGGACTGAAGCCTGTACTTTCGTGAGTGACAGTCCTTAAAGCAAAAAGAGCAATTGGTATTTGAGTTTCCCAATTAGGAGCAGCTTCGATGCATAAAACTTTCAATATCCTTTTCACAGATCGGTGAAACCTTTCAACTGGATTAGTCTGTGGGTGATAAATAGAACTTCGAAGGATTTTTATCCAAACTTCTCTAAAAATTCAACCGTTAGAACACTCATAAAGGATCTCCCTTGGTCCGTCTGAATTTCTTTTGGGAAACCCATCCTGCTGAAAATCAACAAAAGTGCATCGACCACCGATTTAGAAGTTATATCTGGGACAGGGATAGCGTCAGGAAATTTAGACCTAAACAAATTACAGTTATGAGGTATCTATTCCCTTGAGTTGATGTTGGCAAAGACACAAGCATCAACAGATCATTTTTGCTAAAAACTTCCGAAATAATGGGTACACTCATTAGCGGTGCTTTCTTTTTGTCAGTCGCCTTTCCAACACGCTGACATGGATCACAAGTTTTCACATATTCTTCTATTTCTTTATAACAATTTGGCCAGTAGAAGTGCCTCACTAACTTATCTTTTGTCTTAAGAATTCCTAAGTGGCCTGAAATGTCATCATGGCATAAATTTTTAATTTGCTCCCTGAGAGTTTCCGGAACAACAATCAGGTTTTGCTCATCACCAAATTTATTTAATTTCGTCTTAACTAAAATTCCATTTTGGATTTTAAAATCAGCCTTGTCACCCTCCCGTTTTACTGACTCAAATAACGGTACTAATTCTTTACTCTTCCTCTGCTCATTAATAAAAGACTGAGAATCCATTTGAAATATATTATCTAGGGTAGTATTGGAATCTACCTGAGGTAAAATGTCGATATTCTCTAAGTTATCGTCCCATTATTCTCCCTACCTCCAGGAACGTCAGGCTCCTCAATGACTAACTTTTCGTCTGATGAATTTTTATCATCTTTCAGCTGTCGCCTTTGAGACCGAGTCAAGACAGCATTTACACTCTCAGTACTTAATGGGACATTTTCTCTACTTTGCTCTAAGAGAGCCGAAGTTTGATTCCTAAAATATACCGCCCTTGATCCAACTTGTTCGCAATTACAACTGCCTTGGTGGTTATTGTACCTAATTCGCATTCTACGTCTACTTCAGCAACGGGTAAACAAGTCATATGGTCATCGAAAATATGCTGAACCCAACGTGTTCCCCGGTCATTCTGTCTTTGTCAACATATTTTTGACAGACAACGTCTACTGTGGCTCCGGTATCGCGGAGAATGGGCATCTCAAATCCATTAACTTTCCCGTTTACAGTGAAGGGATCTAATAAATTTTTTTCAGATTTTTGTACAATTCTATATGCTTCCGATTTTTGAATTCTTAAATTGGGGCACTGAGGTCTGTGTAAGGTCGTAAGAGCACATTCAAAACAGCTGAGCTTTTTCTTATGCTCAAAGTTTACACCCGTTTTCCTTGCAAAGGTACGCCCGTCATGTTCTTTCTTAGAAATTCCGTTTGAGGGCTTTTTGTTAACATTACCATTGTAGAAATTCTTTACTGGTTTACTATTTCCCTTAACTGAAGATTCTCCTAACTTACTCTTTCCCATTATGGTTTTCTTAGCATCCTCAAATTCCTCAACTTTCCTTACCAGTTCTTTAGGGGAAGTAATTGTAGACCACTCATCCAAAAAGTGTTCCTTAAAATCGTTTGGCACTCGCCTTTTAATCTGGTCTACCAACATTAGATCTTTGAGTTGTTCGAATGTTTTAATTTCAAGGCCTGTTAGCCACCCCTCTAAAAAAGTGTTTAACTCGTGATAAACATCTTGCCAAGTGGAATCGGGATTTTTTTTGAGATTTTACCAGCATTTGCCGAAATTTCCCGCGGTTCAACGTCCCTGTTATCTGACACACGTCTCATATTGGAATCCTGAGTTTCTTTCTCCGGTTCTCGCGCTATTACATTATTTATCTCCGCTGGTAAGGTACTAATTAAGTAAGAAACCCATCTCTCTTTCGGTATCTGCATCAATTTAGCTTGCCTCTCAAAAAGTTCCAGGAATAAACTTATATCATCGGTTTTTAAATTAAATTTTGGCATTAGTTTTTGAAAATTTTGACTATAATTGGAATCTACCACAGCCGCGGATACTGTTGTTTCGACCCCCTGTTTTGCTTTTAAACACTCAAGTTCTAATTTTTGCCTTTCTAATTGAATTTCTCCGTCTTTAATTTGCTTTTCCATTTCTAATTTTTGCCTCTGCAATTCATATTCTCTATTCCTATTTTGTTTTTCCATTTCCTCTTGTCTAATCTTTCTTTCATCGTGCTATCTAATAGATTTCTCACAAATTCTTCCTCATAGTTTTTACTACCAAAGGATTAATTAGATCTTCAGTGCAGTAGCCTGTTCACCAAGTTCTAAGGCTACCGAAATTAAATCCGATTTTAATCCCTTCCCTAAATAGGACATTTTCAAAAAAAATATCTAAGTAACAGCTCAAAGCAAAAGAACATACAATAAATATAAGGGATAAAAAAAATGTCTAACACCTATTCACTAAAGCAAATTTCTACAGTGCGATAAAAAAATAATAAAAGAGGAAAAGCAAGCTCGTTAAATTCTTCTACATACCATCAAAACACAGCAATGACTCATAGCACTTTTTTTTTTTTCTGAAAGCTTCGCAGATTCAGGAAAAAGCGAAGAAACAACATAAACAACAAATGAGTCAGGCTCAAATGTCCGCTCGTACACCTGCACAGTGTGAAGCGGGGAATCCTGCAATGCCCTCTTATCTCCGTTCATAGAGGGAGAAGTAGTTCAAAACAAAATATAAACACACGTACTATAAACTGTTCGCTGGTGCAAATACTAGAAGTTATATGGGTTATTGTGCACATAAAATAAGGATTACACTAATATTATCTCTGATGAGTATTTAAAAACACTGTTATGCATAATATATAATACTTCTAGTTATTTAACTCTGATGAGAAAAATACTATGAATTTTCCAATGGCTGGAAATATATAAACATATACTTTCACGGCGAAAGTTTGAAACCAACAAAATTAATAATACTAACACTGGTGCACATAAAATAATAATATTTCAAATTCACAATAAACTCTCTTGAGAATTGTTCTCATGAATTTCCCATGGATGGAAATATATAAAACATATACTTTCAGGACGAAAGTTTGAAATTAATAATTTAATAATACTAACACTGTTGTGCATAAAATAATATTTCAAAGACACAATAAACTCTGGTGAGAATTGTTCTCATGAATTTCCAATGGCTGGAAATATATAAACGTATACTTTCAGGACGAAAGTTTGAAATAAACAGAATTAATAATATTAACACTGGTGTGCATAAAAAAATAATATTTCAATACTAATAAACTCGGTGAGAAATGTTCTCATGCCTTTCAATGGTTGGAAGCATATCTTACTAATGTACTTAATCTATTAAGTCAGCAAAACCTATACTTTCAGGGACGAAAGTTTTAATTCCATAAAAATTATTTTCCTCAGGATGAGAAATTCGATGCTCGTACACTGGCGTGTACATAAATAAAATAATTCACAGTAAAATATTATACTCTGGTGAGTGTATGGACTTAATACACTTCTAATGGTTAGAAGTTACTTTTAATAACATTAGAGCTATTGAAAAGCAATATTCCGCATGTATAATACAATACAGGATGCAAATTATAAAAACAACAGAACCTGTATTCTCAGGGTGAGAACTACAAGATACTCTTATAGAAATTTTTAATTTTTCCCTTTGGCCTGGCTATGGTAAAAGGTGGAGAACATACCTGACCTTGATACCCTTGCATTCATGGTATCTCGGTGGAACCTCCAATTTTCATCGCCTGTAACGTATCGCCCCGTTCAGAGCTGAAGGAAGGCAGCCGCACACAACCATGTGGTTTGCTTAACTTTATTTAGGTTATATTCTTGGTTAACATGGATGAATTTTACACACAGACGACACAAAAATACACATATTTACAATTTCAATAACCGAGCGAACGCCTTCGGTATCACAAGGGAAAATTTTTTCGGAGCCCATCCTCTCAGCGTCCTTTTCTCTCTGCTGCTCGAGAGGGACTCTCCCTCTCTTTGGGGGTTGCCAGTAACTTTTTACTTTCTTGGCGGTGTCCGTTACACTGGGATCACCAAGGCTTGAAGCTGAAGATCTTCCCACTGGTTTTTTGGAGGATGGACAAAAACGATCCGTTCTAATGACTTTAAGTATCTGGCCCGTGTACTAATCGAAATTATACAAAATTTTTGTAAGCCTTGAATCAGATACGTGCTCAAATTATAATATGAAGAGCTCGTCATTGAGAATTTCATGAATATTTTAAGTGATTGTCTTCTGTTTGGATGCTATTATATCTGCAGCAAATTTGTACTAACGTTTCATAAACGTGCTTGAGAAAACATTTTAATGGTGCTGCCGTTTATTTTTCTTTGATTAAAATGTTATTCATATTAACCCATTCAGATCTTATTAAATAATTTATCTTTTAATTAAATATACAAGGTGATCAAAAAGTATGTAAAAACTTAAAAACTCATTAAATAATATATCAAATAATAAAAGAAAATTGTGGTTTGCACCAAATAGGTTTAGAAGGTGACCTGATTTTTTTTTTTTAATGACAAGAATGGTTGTAGTTCCAACTGTTGCCGATAGGTGGCGCTGACATGCACAATCGGAAGCAATTTTCCAATAAATAAAAAAAAAAACGAAATCTTTATAATCTTATCCATGCAAAAAGCATTGTTTGTTCTTTTTTAATAAATTTTTAAACTTTGATGTACCCATGATGCGTCGAAAGCTCGTTAAAACTTCACAAATTCATTGAAAAAGAGTAAATCATGATACAAAATTGCAGTTTGCATGGAAAGGATTGGAGAGATTTCGAATGTTTGTTAATGTGAAACTTGCTTCCCATTGTGCATGTCAGAGTCATCTGTTGGTAACATTTGGAACTACAACCTTTCTTGCCATTAAAAAAAACCCCTATCACCCCCTAAACCTATTTGTGCAAACTGCAATTTTCTATCATTATTTGTTCTATTTTAATGAATTTTTTACGGACTTTTTGATAATCCCGTATTGTTATAATAATAAAGTTGTAATTCAAAAGTTAAAATAAAAAATCTTGAGTGACTCCACTCTGCTTTCCTTACACTTACGACTAAGATCATTACCAAGGATTAAATAAACGCTAGCGCACTTTCAAGAATTCGTTTCCCATAGGCAATAATGTAAAAGAAATCTCTGTCGTAACCCTGTAGAAAAACTATAAGTCCTATACACATTAAAATCAATACCGGTCTTACGATGGTGGTTTATGGCATATATACCCAATATGAGCTCAATCGAATGTACTGTTTAAACGCTAGCGCACTTTCAAGAATTTTCCTTTATAGGCCATAATGTAAAAGAAATCTTTGTCGTAGCCCTGTAGAAAAACTATAAGTCTTATACACACCAAAATCAATACCGGTCTTGCGACGGTGGTTTATAACATATATACCCATTTTGAGCTCAATCGAATGCTCCGTTTAGGAGCTATCGTGTTCACTCACATACACACAAACATACATACACACAAACTTACATACACACATCTCGTAAAAATAGCATAAATCGATTCAGAAGACCTCAAAAAGTGTTAATATACGAAAATCTCGAAGTGGAATTTTTCCATGACTACAATACTTTCCTTACATGGTACATGTTCGGAAAGTAAAAATCCATATGATTTTCTTTACTTGCACAAATTAGGACTTCCGTCCTATGTGATCGTATAAGTAATTTTTGTGTCCTTAATTGTAGAAGTCCGGGTATAAAAGTGCTAATTTATCATTTTAAGTTTTTTTTCGCAAGTGAGCAACAAAAAGAATGCCGAGTTCATATGTATTTAATCAAACCCGTTAAGGAAAGGATACGCTTATCAGTGTGCGAGAGATCATTTTAAACTGGTCCGAGAATTATATGCACATCCCCATAGCCATAATCAAAATTCGATCGCCATTCAAGTGACAATAATTGCTAGCACAATTATCGCCAGTTGGCGACCGCAAGCCTCACGATTCCGCCATTTAATGAAGCCTAGTATTTTCCTCGAGCTTCCAAAAGTGCGAAAAACAGCTTCTCTTGTGCATGGCTTTCAGGCGCCGTGCTTCCCAGAGGGGGAGAAGCACCATTTTACCGAAAATTTGCATATATTCAAATGCGGCTGCTGTGCTGTCTGTTGGTCTCCGATAACGTTTTAATGCCCCCCCCCCCACTTTAGGAGATAGTATCGCGTGGATACGGAGCGGCGTTTATTTATTTTTTTTTTCTCTTCCACGATGCACGAAATGGGTGTACAGAGAGAGTGGATGTGTGGTAGAGGATTTACGCCACCAGTGTCCAGCTCGGAGGAATGTTTTCGAGTGTAAAAATTAATGCCCCGGAAGAAAGAGAAACGATAAAAGTCGTCCAGATAAAATGGAAAATGGTGACTATTGTCTTCTTGATTCGTAACCTATGTGTAGTAATAAGTTGTACCCTGTACCGCGTTGCAAAATAATTTTAGGATTCAAGTGAACCGTTTGCTTCACAGATAGGTGTCCTTATATATTTTCCTGAGGAGGGTAAAAATGTCGAATTGTCGATAATCTGAAATATATGGGACGCCAGATTATCGAAAAATTCCGGATTATCCAGAGTATAGAAAATATGCACTTTTTCAGGAAAAAATGAGACATAGAATTAGGCTGTGAAAAATAATCATTGCTTTCTGATTCGTTTTTTTTTTTTTAATTATTTATAAATTTTATCAAGAACATGCTATATTGTAAGAGTTTAACCCTTTGAGGCGCAACCCTTTCCTAATGCTGAAAAACGGGCAGACGTTGCCATCGCTCGACTTAACTACCAGCAACTACTGTGCCGGCACAGCCAGCTGTCGTCACAAAAGGGTCTCTAGATCTGTGACACGCGATGAACATTTCAATCGTCCGCCATCTTGCTGGTAGTTAAGTCCAGCAATGGCAACGGCTGCCCTTTTTTCAGCATTGGGCAATCTATCCAGCTGTTCTCGCATTCTTTCATTTTTCAGCAGATGCCATTGTTGTTAAAAATAATTGTGACAATTTTTTTTTTACGGGAAATGACGTCCTAAAAAGTAAAGGATTCTCGTGGAGCTATGTCACCCGCAACTATTTTTATAGAAATCAAATCTATTCTTCGTGACTGTGAGCAGTCAAAACGTCAGAGTTTGTTTGGTGTTCCCAGAGCTGGAACACTGCGCGTTAAAGGGTTAAGCAGCAGGACATCATCATTTGCGATGTCATTTTTTTTCTTACGATGCCATCGCGAGCGGAGAATGAAATCGGATCACGTGTTTCCCAAGGGCGCCGGATTACCAAAGGTGCCGGACTAACCAATCGCCGGATTATCAAGGTTGTACTGTAATAGCGGTTATGGGGCATTTATGGGTGGCGAAGTTGCGACAAAAGCAATCGGAATCAAAATTAATAGAGGAAATACATTTGTAGGGTAAGGGGTCGCTTAATTTTCCAAACTCATTTTATATTTACATTAGGCTTTTTTAACTTTTTTTAATAATTTGTGTTATACCTTTATCGGTATAAGCAGTTATTTTTTGATGCTTAGTGTTAATTGCACTTAAGGAAATAGTCAAATGCTCATGCGAAAATGCTTTAGAAAAATATTTGAGAAAGGTTCTACCCATGAGATTTGAAGAATAAAAATTCATTCGAAATGTGCTCGCAGTTAGGGAAAACGTCTTTTTAAAAAAAATTTAAAGCGAGTATGTCAAATACCTAAATTAAACTACGAGGATGTTTCAGAAGAAAATGGGAGCAACTGTCCTTTTTACCGGCGATTGCCATAACATAAATAAATAAATAAATAAATAAATAAAAGTCCAATTTTCTTCCAGGGAAGGGTTCAAGTGACCCGTTTGACCCTCTACTTCTGCTGACGCCCATACATCATTTTTACAGAACAGTGCATCGATACTCATTTCGAGAAAGAGCAGCTATAGTGACTATATTTTAGAGCTGCTATAGTGACACCGAGCGTCTTCGCAAAAGCAAAATATTGTAATCTCCCCCCCCCCCCCCAGTTCACAGCAATTTTGTGCACTTTAAATAATAAATATATAAATTTTCATAAAAGAAAATGTGTAATTATAGAAAAAAGTTATTAAGGATTTTTTCCAAAGTTTTAAATAAAGCTAAGATATATACTTGCTTTAACTAATAGAATATATTGGAGATCCATTAAAAATTGGAATTTATCGAACAGTGTTTTGCACCTTTCGTACTAGTACTTGTTATAGTTTATGATTGGGATTCTAATTCTTCGTTGAGTTATTAAATCGCTGCTGCTTGTTTACAAACACAGTGACCAAGTGTATGCTTTCCATGCAAAATTTATACTTAGTTCTAAAATAAAATGAAAAATCCATGATTATTTTTTCAAACAGAAAAGCATATCTGAAAACCGTTTAAATAAACAGGTTGAAATTTTAAAGTATATTTTTCCTTTATGTTGCGAAATTGTAACTTTGGCCAAAAGTTCGTTTGTTGAAGTTTATGCAGAAATAGTTTTCCAATATGTTAAAAGCATTGTTTGCATAATCAACATGTAAAGTTGTGAAAATAAAACCCATCAAATTCAATTTCCCTGTACAAGCTGTTTCATTTTAGTTTTACTTCATGAGATGCAGTCAGTATGGTTTACGTACAATTCAAACTGTGAAAAGTTATTTTTCTGTTATCTGTCGCGTTTATGACAGTTGCATGATACATGGTGACTATTTTTGTGCCAAACACCGATTGCATCATGTTGCGACTTTTTTCCTACCTCTGTATTTCAAAAAATAATGTATATATATAAAAAAGCGAAAGCGTCAATTAAATTTGTCAAGTCAAATAAAAATTTGTTCTTGCTACAAGTGAAGGTTTAATCTTCCCAAAGCTCTACGTTTGAGAATTATGTTTTACATTTTATTTTGTAGCTGAAATTATGTTGTTCGTTCAAAATATCAAAGATCAAAGTTCAAAAGATCAAAGGTAATAAATATTTTCTAATAAATAGACTACATGGCAAATATTTGTAATTTCTGAAGTTAATTATATATTTCGCAAACAAAAAAAAATATTAAAAAAAATGAAAATAAAAATTAATTTAAGCTGCCAAAATATACCGCCAATATAAGACAAAACGTATTTATTTCCTTTCAAGTTTTGTCGTAGTCTGACGTATTTCCAAACATTCATCTTCAGAAACTGTATTTATTTCAGACACTGAATTCTGCAGTTATGTGTGCTCTAGTTTAATTTTATAGCCTATCACGAAACTGAAATATTACCCATAAAATTGAAACGCATACATTTTCCGGTATATTTACAAGAATAAATATGCATTGGTTTACCAAGCGTTTGATAGACTTTTTTTTTCAAAAACACATTCATCCTGAGAAATTGTTATAGTGTTGAGAGAGAGATAGATTGAATTTGCGCTTTTCCGCTTTGTTCGATATATTACATGTATGATGGCTTCTTTACTAATACTTCTTATCGTTCTTATTCATGGTACATTTGTTATTATTCAGCTGTTGTTGGTAGTTTTATAGGATTTTCTTATACTCGTTCTGTCTGTGGGATCGAGGTGTAAGTTTGGGACAAGTTTTTCAGGTTTGAGACAGGTTCGTTGCAATCGAACAAATCTGAATAATTGAAATCGTTGAAAACTAATATTATAAAAGCTAATTAAAATTTTTGAAAGTATAGAATTAAAAAGAGGGATTCTATTTTAGGATTTATAATTGAGTATCAGGCAAGCCCAGTTTGCTGAAAAATCAGTGTTTTCGAGGTATTTAAGAATTTTGAAAATTTATCCTTGTCACCCAACAACATTCTGCGTTTGGCTTATATTTTATGTAATTATCAATTATGTAATTAATCAATCATTAATTTCATGTAATTAGCAATCAAACAACTAATGTAAAACTACAAAAATTTGTTAAGTGTTTTGAAACTAAAAAATTATCAGGGGGTTGGGGGGGCTCTATTTTTGGGTACATTGTCGAGTTTGGATGTAGCCCAATTTGCTCAAAAATCAGTAGCTTTCGAGATTCTGAAGAATTTTGAAAATTTAACCTTGTCACTCAAGCAACGTTTCTCCAGGACAACAGGAAATTTGCTGAGCTGCTATGCAACAATTGAACAACAAATCTAAAATTATAAAAGTCACTTTTTAACATTTCTTGAAATTATGAAGAAAAACTATAATAATAAAAATAAAATATAAGACATTTTATTTTATGTATGCGTTAAATTTGATTGAATCGGGGACAAATTTTCAGTACATATCTGACTGCACAGAATGATTCTATGTAACTGCTTTTCCTTGGTTAAGGTATTTAGTAATACAATAAGAACAAACTCGATTAAAAACCCGAAATTAAAATTAAAAAAAATATTGATTAAAAGACAAAACTTGCTGCGTAGGATTGTTTATTTCGGAATTGACCAACCACCTAAGAATAAGGGTAGAATAGGTGCGATCTTAAAATCTTGGTATCAAAAGTTTTCTTGGTGATCGTATCGTAGTTCCTGACTTCAACATAAATTCTTATGGTTATCGTATTTATTATTGTCTCAGGATGAAACAAGTTTAAAATTGCCCTAGAACATCCTAGTCTTTATTGTTTCTAATCAACACTTTGTACAAAGAACTTTCAGTTACTGACTAATGACTATCGTTAGAGTGAAATATATATGCATATATTTTCAACGCACTTGCCGATTACGCATTGTCCACTACAGCTGCCCAAAAGTATTACGGTCATTTTATATCGAAGGCACCCAGTGGCCGCCAGCGTTACCCTCTATAAAGGGACGGACAAATCAGCATCTATGCGCAAGCCGGGAGTCGAACCAGGACTCGAGGCGTGTTAGAATGGCTCTTAACCCTTTGAGGCGCAACCCTTTCCCAATGATCAAAAAAGGGCAGCCGTTGCCATCGCTCGACTTAACTACCAGCAAGATGGCGAACGATCGAAACGTTCATCGCGTGCCACAGATCTAGAGACCCTTTTTTGACGCAGCTGGCTGCACCGGCACAGCCAGCTGCGTCAAAAAAGGGTCTCTAGATCTATGGCACGCGATGAACGTTGCTCGTAGTGAAGTCGAACGATGGCAACGGCTGTCTTTTTTCAGCATTGGACAATCTATTCAGCTGTTCTCGCATTCTTCCATTTTTCAGGAAATGCCAGTGCTGTTAAAAATAATAGTGACAATTTTTTTACGGGAAATGACGTGCTAAAAAGTAAAGGATTCTCGTGGAGCTATGTCACCCGCAACTATTTTTATAGAAATCAAATCTATTCTTCGTGACTGGCAACAGTCAAAACGTCAGAGTTTGGTGTTCCCAGAGCGGGAACACTGCGCGTTAAAGGGTAGCCAATGCTCAACCTGGGCGGCGATAGTGAAGAGACTGCTGTCCCAAGTAAAAGAAGCAATCAGGACTTTCAATCTTGGCAGCAACCGTTAGATCATTGCAAATAGGTTCTTTTTTCTGTTAAAAGTTCCTATCTAATTAAGTAACTTGCTGCATAGATACACGGAATGATAAGCACAGATACATTAAAAGCATACAGACTTTTCATCGCAATCGAAATGTGTTTAAAGAAAGAAAAAAAAATCCATTGCAATAGTTTGATAGCTTTTACATTTCTGCACTTCGGAAAATCATTCGAAGTTTTCTGTATAACAACTGGTTATTAAACTGAAAGCTAACTTTTATAGTAAAATAATACCAGTATTATTTTCAAGCTGAAAATACGATGTTTATTTCCCCCTTGTGGTTAAAACAGGATTTATTATAAAGACGATAAAAATAAAACTGAAACCCGTTAAAGTAAAATAAAAATTTTTTTGTTGCTGAATTTCTTTTGTTATTATTTTGATTTTTTTTCTTAAATTCAGAAAATAGATTGCAGAAAATCTATTAAGATAAGCAAGAAATACTAGTCTCTCTCTATTTTTAACGGTAAGCTAGTACAGTAATAAATACCGATTAATATAATTAAATGGGCGAGGTGTTCTTATGCATCCTATCTTTTAAACCACATGGGAGAACATTAAAGTTTTATATATGTTCTCTTTAATTCTATATTAAATATTATTAATTTGCGCCTGAGAGTTAATTATGGGAGAAAGATTGTTGATGTATTTCCAAGCCTTAGATTTAATGTAACAAATAATGCAGGCTCCAGATAAGAAATTAATTAACTTTAATTTGTTGAGAAAGGATTAATAAGCTTGGTTTTGTAGGCTTTTATTATGAATCTGAAATTTTCATAAAAGTATTCTATTCAGTAATTATAGTTTATAGTGAACTTCTCTAAAAAATATTACTTTCATTTAGGTATGGGAAAAGAATGATTATAAAAACAAACCTTCAGTTTTATAAGCTTTCATTATGAATCAGAAATTTCTTCATAATTATTTTACTTAATAATTATATTCTACGGAGTGATTCTGTAAACGAAAAGGATTATCTGTAACTACGCATGAAATAATTATTGTGACAAAAAATAAAACTGAAAATTAATAAGTAGTTTATGTTATGCACAAGGTAAATATTTATTTTTAAGCATTATGAGTTTGCATGTATGTAAACTGTAATTCATTAATTTATAAAATGAAATGCGTCATTCGAAGTTAATTATTAAAAATAATGCATTAATAATAAGATTGTCAATATTGATAAAAAAATTACCACTTAAAAATCTTTTTTATGACAGCTTGATTAATAAATGCTTTTATATTATTCATGCCCATTCAAAGCGGTGATTCAGTTTTCATCTTAGTGAATAAGCAATTTAGTTTTTCAATAAGAGTTCAATTTGGAAGAAATTTGTTGAGTCGTTAATTAATAAATATTCGTTAAAAATCATAACTATGAAAAACTGACGTACTTAGTTAAAAAATATTTTAATGCATTCGGAACACGTACTCAGCTGATTTAGTTTTATACAGATTAAAGAATATTTGCTGCAGAAATAATTCGAATGTTTAAAAGATTTCGTTTTTTTTTAATCAAGGAGGTTTTTGTACACTTTGCGTAACTATCTATATCATGCACAACATCCTTAATTGTATAGTTTTATGTATCACCTTTAACTGTGCAACATATAACTGTATAATCTAAATCAGTGTTGCCTCATGAAATTTTAGACTCATCGTCAGCTTATGGCTTCACTTACGTCTTAACGCACAGCTAAGGCTTCCTGACCAGAGCAAGTGGACAGGTAAAGAGATGGACATAGGTGATAAGGGGATTTAGATATCACGATGTATTTAAAGTAACTAGAAACGCAGGCAGTACCAAGAGCAGTTGGCAGCAGATGGTTAGTGAGACATTTCGTGTGAAATCTCTGAAGATAGATTTATCTTTAGAAATTTATCTTATCTTTAGAAACGATCTCTTGCTACTCTAGTACTTTCACCTCTTTTGTCAAACGAAAATTTTTAGCTGCAATCTCATTCTGTCTGTCATTATAAAGACGTGAGCATGTAATTGCATCCAGAATGCTGTGGAGTATGTTATTGATATGTGTTATACAAATGTTTCTGTTAAAAAGAGTGCCTGTAACATTTAAAGCTTCTTTTGGAGGAATGCACAAACTATTTCTAATCAATTTAAGTTTAAAGGAAGAAATCGTTTTTAGAGCATTTTGCAAAAGCTATTTTTTAAAGCAAAATAAAAAAATCTGTTTCGATAAATTTATAACAGCATGTTCTGTAATGAAATGGGCGGAGTAGCATTTGTTTTTCTTTTTCTTTTCTTTCTTTTTTTATACCGCGGCTGAAAAATGGATTTACATAGATTTGTTTTAAAGACTTTCATAACAAGCAAACTTGAATTTCGTTAACTTCGTGTTAGGTAGTTAATATTAGCTTCCTGAAAACGAATGTAATACCATTTGTCACTACTTCAAATTTCTGAAAGTTAACCTATCCGTTTTGGATCACTCATATGCATTTTCTTCAACAAGTTACAAAAGCTTGTGTGGCCAACTTCCTTTCTTTTAGTGTAAAGCGTGTATTGCCTTTAGTATTACAAATGGGGTACGTAAGCTGAACCCTCATCACAAGCCATTTACAAGTTTGTGTATTGTTTTTTCTTTCCACAAGAGAAAACGAGAAAAATAAATCTTTCCAAAAGCACCGATTATAAAACACTTTCCATCACAAGTCTTTTTTTTAGGCCGATTTTCGATCTGTTATTGGGGATAACTTCAAAGGAGCATCACATCATTATTCGTATAATTTTGAGATACTCTGTAAAATTACGCATTTCCATCCTTTTATGGAAGAGTGGGCAGTTATAAATATTCATATATGCATTGTATTGCGTTTGAAATTTATTAATATCTCAACTGTCACAAATGTAATGTTCTGAGATTGTTTTTAGTGCTCTTGTAGAAGAACTGTAAATGCTACATACACTATTTTCAATCGGACATATGATACAGCACACAGAAGTAACATATAAAAATTTCGAGTAAACGGTGCATATTTACGTCTGCTAGAGCATGGACGGAGAGACAGATAAACAGAAAATCAGAAACCCTTATTAGTGATAAAAAGAAGAAATTAGAAGATCTCACAGAATCCCACAGCTATAGGTTCGACATTTGTACGGACATGTAATCTTGTTGCTTGTGGTATGAATGTAAAACCATCTGTTCTTTGAAGGCTTAATTTTTTAAAATTAGTTGAAACTATTCATTTTCTCCCATATTTAATTGAAAGAGCATATGTGCAAAACATCTTTTGGGACACGTCAGTTTAATAGACCACTATTTTAGTTAGGAAAGCAAAAGTGTTACTATAACAAAATTTTTATATGTTACTTCTGTTCTACAACTGTATAATATATATTCCAAATATGAATAAAGAAAGTCACTATTTTAGAACTGTAAAGCCAGATTAATGCACTAAGATACTGAATATCGATCATTGATGGTCACGTCCGATGGATATTTATAATTTTGATTCGTATAAAAAGTATCATGATTTAACTTAAATTAACAATACTCCTTTTACAGTCAAGTAAGTGTTTTCCATAGCTGACGTATTTGCAGAAGGGGAAATTTTACAGTGAGTACATACGTCAAAGGTTCTTGTTTTCAAATTTCATTGCATTTTATAAGACACTGAAATGTATCATTCGAATAGTTACTTTTTAAAAATAACATATTTCTTTAAATATTTCTCTTGCATTTTTCTCGGTGATTTTTTTTTTTCGTATCAAATAATTCTAGATTTAATCCAGGCTATCCATCACGTTTCTCCCCTTATGTAAATACATAGAAATATTTCGGGGGTTTTATTTTTAGTTTTTATGCATCACAATTCTTAAAAAACACAAATTCTGTGTTTCTGATCGAAAATCCTCTACAAACATACAACCCCTCATTTCTGAAGAGTGTTATACTTTACGCGAATATATCTTTTGAAATTGTAAAATATGCGAAACTTTTGAAATCAAAATTTATGGTGCCAATAAGATTTATATTGTTCTGATAAGTCAGGAGGGTACTTTTTCCGAAAGAGGTAAATGTACACGGAATTATATCTCTAAGTTTGAAGAATTTCTGATGATTCCAGTGCGCTAATTTAACATCTGAATACAATCACTGAAAACCATGAATCAATTGAAGAGCTAATGGATGAACATGCTAAGTGGCATTAAAAAAATGAGGAGCTAGCAAGCAAAAGAATTTTTCTCACTTTTTTTTTCATAAGTGAGTCTGATATATCATTTTCTTCGTCTAGTTCAGAGCTATTTGGTGGCAAGAGTTCGTAGTTTTAAAGGACTTTTTTATTCTCAAAAACCATGCTGAAGAACGATTTTCCCTATAACGATTACAGCTCCAGGAATAACGTTTTTCATTATTTCTCGAAAATTTACGAAATTTGAGAAAACGTGTTTTGCTAGTTTTTGTTACCTCAAATACAGAATTCTAGGTGTAAGAATATGTTAAGAATTGCATTAAAGATTGAACGGTCATTGGTTGAGGGAATTCTTATAATAAGGAGGTTTCAAGCATAAGTTTCAGTAGAACACTACTGTACACAATAACTTTACATGCGATTATTTCAAATTTACTAAATATTCCTTTTACCAGTTCATCCACTCCTCTCTTTAAATCATCTCTTGAGTAGAAAATAGAACTAAAGATCTATCTTTAAATTCTTTTCCAGATAATTATCTTTTACAGTTGATGTCTAATTTGATAATTATTTATAGATTTTTGAACAGGTAGTAGAATAGATGCAATAAGGGCTTATAAATTTGTGGATTTTGAAAATTATTTTTTAAATATAGATTTCAAATTACCTTCTTAATTTGAAATTTACGAGAACAGCAAGTCTTTCGGTTAAAAAATTATCTACAATGGTAATGGTTTGGAAATAAAGACAGGTATAAATTATGTAATGTAGGTCTACTGATAAAAGTTTAAGGTTGACTGGTTTAAGGTTGCTACAATCTCAAGATTTAATATCTGAAGTAATAATATAGTTTTAAGCTGAGGTACAGCTGCTTTCCTCTCTAGATTTATTAATGTCAATTATATGTGCGTCGGTACTAACTTTATCTACTTAAGTAAATTAACTTAAGAAAAAGCATATGCTATAATTAAAAGCAATGAAAAACGGTACTGTAAATATATAATGTGGTGTTTTACTTAGTGATAGTACTTTCGGAAATTAAACAGCTCTTTGACGACTTTTTTACTAATCCATTTGCATGCTGACGAAATTCATATAGACGTAAATTTGAAGTTTAAGTAATTGTTGAACTATTATGAGACTAGACTTAATGCGAAATATACTTCATCCATCAAAATCCAATGCATACAAAAAACATGATTTTTTTTTCTCCCGCATCGAAACATTTTATCCTTTCTTATGCAATCATTATAAAATAAAAATAAAAAAAAATCCAAAATAAGCTACAATGCACTTCGTCAATTATTATTTACTCCCCTCCTTCTGCTCACGTCTATGAACGATTACCAATTTTTTTACAGTCCCTTGTTGATTGATTACTATTAAGATGATAGGATCGCTCTCTAAAGTAATAAATATTAAATGAACCGTCTTATCTTAAATTATCGAAAAGGAAGTTTTGTATTTAATATGCGTGAGAGGTTAACATGGTCAAACTGTTATTCACACGGATTAGAGATAAGATTTTTTTTTCATTTTTATACATGAGCTCACTTCTATTATTCGTTTCCATTGTGATTAAGCTTCAATTTTTGTGTTATTTTGTAACGAATCACGCTGTACTTCAATGAAAATGCATTTTTGAGATTTAAGCATTAGCTTATCAATTTTAACAATTGATTGGATCATTGATTTTGGTTCAAGTTCACATCGTTAAAAAAGTCCCATTGTTTCTTTATAATGCTTAAATGCTTGAAATAAAAAATAGCTTTAAGTTTTGAAGCTTTTTTCAGAAATAAGCATGCAAGCAAATTGTAATCAGGGAAATGATACTGTTTTGCAAATTGAAGGTTTTTCAGAATTTTGTCATTTTCAGATAAAGGTTTTTCACTAGTGCGTTATAGTGTGTAGTGTCACTAATTAACAAATACTTTTACTGTCACTATTCAATTACAAAATTATCAACTAATTTTAAAAATCCATACTACTAAGTTATAAATTGCATTTTAAGCTGTTAATATTTAGCTTAAAAAATTCTTGTAGAAGATGTTACACTCCAAAAATACATTAGCATTGTTTATATTTAAATTTTAAGACAGTCTTAAAATTATTTTTAATTATTTCATAAATTTCACACAACTTATAACAGTTTCTAAATATTGTTATTTCCTTTTCCAACATAATTTTAGCATCATATTTCTTTTTTCTTCAGTCAACGAAATTTCCTATATATTTTAATGATTAATTTATAAAGATTTTTTTAATCATGTGTAGCAAAACACTATTGTATTTTTATGTAGAATTATTTCAGTGTATTTTAATAATCTCGAATTATCATATTAATAAGTTAAACAACTAGATTAAATACAGTTGAATCTTGTAAACTATTCTCATAGAAGGGTATGAGAAATTATTTTATTTTAACTTTATTTTTAGCTTGTTCTTTTCGTTTCATCAGCATTTTAGCATACTTTACGAAACATCACAACATTAAAATATTTAAATGTTATTTATAATAAAAAGATTGCTTGCTAGATATTTATTATTGTAATAAAGATTATTTAATGATATTTTTCATACAAACATTCATCAGTTCAAAACTTTATACAGTATGAAAATTGTTAAAAAGTGTAAGTTGTCATAATTAATAAGGTTAATAAAATAAAGAATTTCTCATAAATTTCAAAACATAAAACAATGAAATATATGTAACGACACTTTATTAAATTTTTTATTTTTAATTGTGTATTTTTTTAATATTCAGTATGTATTGAAATGCTTTTCTGCATATTATGATGCAATGAGTTCGTAAGTTATTTTTAGATAATTTTTATATTAAGTAATCTAGAAAACTTCCTTGTTTTTAAATGCTCATCCGTTAAAAAAGTAATACATTCTAAATTAAATTTCTGTTTTCTTTAAATTTATATAGTCTTCAAATCCTTGTAAGAGTGTATTTTGCTATAAATCTTCGGAAATAATCGAAAAATTTCACACGAGAAAGAAAATCTAGATGTTAACTAAATATACGTACAATATTAATAATAAAATAGAAAATTGTTTTACGAAAGTTAATATTGTATATTTACATTTACTTTTCATACATGAATGAAATTACCATTATAAGTAACTTATCGATTAAATACGATGAACAAATTCGTATTTGCTCATTAAATCCCATTAAAAGTGCCGTGATTACTTCAATTTTAAATTCAAATTAGAGTAGTTCTTCTTATCATGCATAATGATAAAACATTTCTTAAAATGTTACCATGCGGTTATTATTTTCAAAGTGAATATGAAACATCGTGAGTCAATGTTTCTATTTAAAATATTTATGCTACAAATCAATATTAATATTATACAGCTTTTTTGCTTAGTTTATGCTCTTTAAGAAAGTCGATAATGATATTATCGCTTATTCTGCCGTGTTCATAAATTACCTTTATTGTGATTTTATGCAAATATGCATTTAATGCACAGTTTGGCTATATTTTATATTAAGGATTCTTGTAATCTTTAGGGTGGTTTTTGGAGCGGCAGGCAAAGCAAATTGACTTAGTGTGGCGGGCTGTGTCAGAAATCATTCGTTTCGGTGTAAAATATCCATTCATTAAATTTATTCTCTTTCACTATTATAAATATTATTAGTTAAACCTGTAATCTTGCAGATTGTATCATCGTGCATTACATTCCTATTTGGATAGCTTTAAGCTGAAGAAGGGTCAAGATTACGCAACGGGAGTGGCGAATTTTTCTTGAGGAATAAAAAATATATATCGTTCCAGATTGATTTAAATATACAAGGACATTTCAACGATAAATGCTGTGAAGGAAATTTAAATTTCTCCATAGCTGATGGATCTGTAGAAATATTTCTTTATTAAGCCAATGAAAAGTTTTTATGTAACTGAGCATCCAGGAGCACAGGCAAGGGAAAAGATATCTTGACGTATCCCTTTTTACCAAAAAATTTGCATTAGTTTATGATTTTCTAATGTTTAACATTGTGCATAAGTTACCTTTATTCAACGCTTTGACTGTAGTTCAACCACTAGCCTCTCTAAATGCATTTTCATCCTACACCCTTGCAATTGATAGGTATAATCGAAAAGCACGTAAGAGAAATGTCATTGTATTTTCCCTTAGAGAGCTTGGAAATGGAAGTACTTCTGCCACTATAAGCTTATCATTACTTTAGATTCACTGAATGTTTCAAAAAATGTTTAAGTTTATTTTTCGAGATTAGTTTGTGATGTATTACACCAAGGAAGTATAAAGTCTTTTACAATAACATACATTCTTATTCAGACAGCTTTGCTTCTCAATGAAATCACAAATTGACATGCTTAAGACAAGAAATTAATACCACTATAATTGCACCACTGTATTATCATATTTCAAACACATTGATATTATATTATTTCTTAAATAGGAAATAGTTCTCTTGGTGTAAATAAATTATGCTTGCCTATAATGTTATAGTGCAAATCTTGGTTACCGCACAATTTTGTTAGTTTAATGGAACTGGACTGAAACTGAAATGGTCGGTTTGCAACCTACAACTTCGCAATGCGGTTTAAGCCCCGGCCATACATATCAATTCTTTCCTTCTACCAATTGTTAGAATTCCAGATTTACACAGAATAAACAAATGAATGATTGACCAATTCTAAGTTTTAGCGGCTTTATGAAGCAACCAGGGTATGTAAATGCAGTTCATGCATAACTTAAATCGAAACCTTGGATATTAGTTTGGATCCTAGTAGATTTAATTATTATCTGATTCAAACCCGATAAGCTGCACCGTCATAACTCGGTTCACAGAAAATGTACCCTTCAAGATCTGAGCATTCTATTACAACAAGATAGATATTGACGAAACGAAATAAACTTTGATTTAATGGTTTGCTGAAAATCTTATTGGTGGTTGTGAGAAAATCCAGCGGGACGTCAAGAACAACGGATCCTACCCATTCCATGAGTAGATAAACTAAGAAGCACTCTTGATGAGAGTTTAAAAGTATGTTCTCAGGAGCAAACTGCACAGTTCTGGTGCGTATATCAGCACTAAAAGTTTGTTTAATTTCATGAGTATATTTTCCGGTGGATGGGTGATTAATATAACATTTTCACTGTTTGCTTGCGAGCGTATGGGGCAAGACCAGTTTGCAGATTTAGTTGCATTTTCTCTTCTTTGTGGTTCTATAGAACCTTATATCGTGATATCCTTAATTTTTACGAGAAACTGTAGGCGTATACGGTAAATAAGTGCAATATAAGAGGCGATTCATGAACTTCGGAGCGGTGAAGCAAATTTGCATATTCAGTATTCTACAAACATGCACGGAAATTAGAGGTCTGAATTGTGAGGTGCCATAAAGAGTGAGCTGGTCACATATCGAATGTAACGAATCGGAATCTTATTTAGAACTGAAACAGAAAAATAAGTAAACTTTATATAATTTTAGAAGCAGCACTCCAGCTTTAGTGCACGTGCGTCACCTGATGAGCTGTCACTGCCCAATTCGAGAAATGTTCAATTGAGCAGAAATTAGATCTTTGCAAACATACCATTTTCACGTAGGTATAAATTATATCCATAGATTCTCGAGCGTGATTTGGGGACAATTTTTATAGAAAAATGAATCTGCGACGTTGAAGGTACTTGACTTGGAATGGCCGTTCGGCAACCAATAAATTCACGATGTCTTCCTGAAGTTCCACCCATTCATCAATTCTCCTCTCCTTCCGATAATTAGGATTCCAGATTTACGCAAAATAAACAGCTCAATAAAGGGCCAATTGCTCGGCGGAGCTGGTAGAAAACCCTTTTTGCAGCCTATCCTCGTCCCCAATGGGCCGAAATGAAATTCCTGGATGTGCGCGCCCGGGAATGAGTCGCAATCAAAACGCGCTCGGTGGGGGTCGCGTGGTATGCGAAATATTCGGGAATAAATACGGGAATGCGTGAATCAAGGAGTAAGGGTTGTTGAGCAAAGGGATGTTGAGAATGCAGATATGGGGTCAGAGCTATTAAATACTTACATTCGGTATCGTTATGAATTTTGTGATATATATTTGCGTATTCGTGTGTGGGCAAGTATAAACTTTAATAAATGTTCTATGCATTGTGCTCTTTAAATTCTCATACCATCACAAGATATATGCAAGAATAAACTGATTTTTTTTTATCTCAGTTCACAAAGGAAGGTTTATTTTTTCTAATGGCTGCGCCAGTGACCTACCATTGGCTTGACCGCTTGGTGGACCTAGTAGGCAGGTCAACGTTGCCACAAATGAAAGTCCGTTCATGTCAAAGTATACAAAAATAACAAGAACACTTGAAAATTTTTCGTTTCTTTTGATGCATTGATTTTTTACATAAATTTATAAATACTAATGATCGATAAATTTGTAGCTTGATCCCAGATATTGGACGCCTAAACTGCGTTATAAAGGCACGGATAAATTTTGTAAGAACAGAAGATCAGTTTTCATAATGTATAACTTCCAGGTTCATTATTTCAGTTTTAAGGTTAGATGGAAACTTAAATAAGACTAATTTCAGTCGGATTGTAACTTAGTCATTACGGATTTCATTCATGTGGTAAATTTATACATTACTGACTGAACCCACGTGCTTTCAGTGCTTCAGAAACCGGAACGTCCTACTTCTGCTTCTGCTTTAAATATCGCTCCCTATTCCATTTCTGTGATATTAAACAAAAGAAGGAAAGACGTTATAGTATTAGTTGAACTTGCATTTAATCAAGGAAAAAGAAGAGACGTCAGCGGAAAAATCGATGTCAGTGTTTTAAATTAAGAATACAACCTGTCAGAGACGCTCAACAACTTGGATGTAATATCGTTTATTTAAAATCTCACTCAAATTCATTTCGACAGATTTGTGTCCACCTTTAGAACTGGTTAAGTTCGTTGAACTGCTCTGTATAGCAGAGTTATAAGTTCAACAGAATATAAAATAAGCTTAATAACGTGAAAAAGAAAGAAGAAAGAAATATAGATCTTTCTTTATATGCATTTTCAGAGCAATAAAGTTATAATAGTTCTATAAATTATCCCTTTTGTATTTTATCGCAATTGAAAATTATTACCCCAGCGTGATTGATCGTTCCAAGAATAAGTCATCAGATGTGATTTGGATAAAAGTTATTCAACCAGCGTTATTTATTCTATCTACAAAATGGCGCAGCGGACATCGCGATCTGTGTTGAACATCATCTTACACCTTGTTTTATCAGGAGCTCGGCGTTCATTTAGGCACCTGTTGAATTGAAAATAGGGTTGAGAGTGGGGATATCCACTTCGTGTTCGATTAGAGTTGGTGCATTGAGAGAGGATGGGGATGGGGGAGAGGGAGGTTGCAGGCGAAAGGCCAAGGTGATGTCGGCGTGCACCTAAGTGATCAATCACTTCGGGATTTTTATCGCAAATTGATCTACCCTCTTATTATTCGATGAATCGTATTTGAAATTGCGAGAATTGGAGGGGGGCATGATTAGCGATTGAAGACGATTTGATTTTCCGAATAAGTGTCACCTTGTGCATTCTGCAATCACATTTGCATATTGTACTTGTAAGCTATAACCGGTTCGCTTTCGAAGAGAATAAATTTTCGTGGGATTATGATGGTATTAACCCGTTACCAGCTGATACGCATGCATAACACTATTATAAAATTGAATCATGAATTGAGTTTCTTCGTGTTGTTTAAGTTGTTGTTCTGGTTTAAATTAATTTCTCTCACTATATATATATATATATATATATATATATATATATATATATATATACAGAGAGAGAGAGAGAGAGATAGCTAGGTAAATATATGTTTTATTTTCAGTTATATTTGATATTCTGAAAATGTAACTTACTTTAACATTGGTTTAGGAAAGGGTTTGATCTGAAAATCATCTGCTGGAAAGCGACGATGTGATTGAAAGTAAAATGTGATTGAAAGTGTTTGATACCAACTTCTCTCTCTACAATAGCAAATTTTAATCCCTCTTAAATATTATTTTTTCACTGCAAGCAATTGAAGAAATGCATAACTTAGAACTTTGATTATTTTTGCAATAAAGTTGCGCAAATGGTCTTTTTAAACCAAGTGCCGTCTTTTCTTTAATACCATTCCTTCCACGAATAACTGACGTGATCACCTTTAATTAATTTCCATGATTTATGCGCGAATACGGTAAAATTAATTACACTTCAAAGGAATATCTAGTAATTTTTAGTACACTTTCAGTATATTTTCAATATATTTTGCCATATATCCTGATTTCGACTATTTTCCTTCATTATTAATTTCCAGGTCTTTATTTATTCCCAAATTTTTTTTTACTTATAGCAAAAATATTATTTTAGCAAAGCATTTTTTTTAAATTTATACTAAAATATTAAATATTCAGGTTAAAAAAATGTTCTTCATAGAAAGAGAAAATTTAAAATTAGTAGTTTCAAAAAATTACTTAATCATTTTTGTTATATTTCAGAACTTAAACAGAAGAATTTTGAATTTGATACTTCTTTAAAGTATTTAATACTTGCTTAAAGACATAAATATCTTATAATGAAATTTCTGTTATAATTAGTGATATGATTTGCTCAAACTTAATAAATACCAAGAAAGTTACTTTTAAAAATTGTATTTAAGAACATATAGAATAAGTGCAGATATTTTGTTTAACGTACTCATCTAATGATGAAAGCCATCTTTGTCGTAAAGAAATTTGCTATTTGTAGTAAAGAAATTTGTCTACTAAAGAAATTTGCTATTTGTAGTAGTTTAAGAAATAATTTGCTGTAAATCTAGATCATTTCGTACATTTATAAAATATATGTGATTGTTCTGTGCTTTTTGTATAACATATCTCAGGGTGTCTCAAAAGGTGGTTTGCAAATTTAACATGCATGTCTGTCATACCATGACAAACAAGATTTATATAGGAACTTGTGTCTGGAAATGAAAACGGCGACCTCTAGAGGGCGATATTCACAGCCTTTTGGAAGCATGATCATTTCAGCTTAGGAAGTTGCCAAAGATAGGTGACGTTTAATAACTCAGAATTGGGCAATATGCATCACGTGTATGGTGCCGCATATGGGAAGTCGTATTAATTAATAAATCATTTAATAGGGGTCACACTTCTATTGACATCATTTCTCCCTTCCTTACGCCTTCGAACATTGTACATTCGTACCGCCACTTGCCCATTCCCATCCATGACACCATACATGTAATGCATATCGGCCAATTCTGAGTGAGTAAACCATCTTCGGCGACGTCCTAAGCTCAAATTATCACGCTTCCATAAGATCGTGAATATCGCCCTCTAGCGGTCGCCATTTGCATTCCTACACAAGTTCCTACACAAGTCCTATTGTCTGGGGAGTTCCTGTGTAATCTTGTTTGTCATAGTAAGTCAGACCTGATTGTTAAGTTTGGCAACTACCTTTCGTGACACCCTGTATATGCATGTACATGCTCGTAAATCATCCAAAATCCGTTTGTAAGCATATATTAATCGTTAACCATCTATACTTTATATATTTTTAATAAACTCAGAAACTTAAAGCACTATTTACAAATTAGCTGAATACTTTATAGTGTTCAATTTTTTTTTGTTAGTGCATGGAAATTCAGAAATTGCTAAAAGAATACACATAGATTAATAGCAGATATTGGCAGACTATCTTGCCATCTTAAACAACTTACAAATATCTTCATACTAGTAACTCATATTTCTGCTTGCTTTTAGTCATTTTCAGTTTAAGCAGTGAATGATCCGCTCGCAGCACAAATAAATGGCATGGAGTAAGAAAATATTGTCTGGGGAATCCCTTGTGCAGGAAACAAGCATTTCCAAAATTACAGCCATTGCTTCAAACATGAGAGCGGGAAAATTCATGAAGGAGTATTTGGTGTTGTGTATTTCTTTGCAAGTGTTTGCCATCTTCTTCCATTTGTTATACCTCGTGTTTCTCCCCAGAAGAACGTATTTCAATTTTTCTTGCGCCCACTTGCTCCCTTTGCTGGGAGTAAAACAAGGCTCAAGGAAAGAATCTGGCGTTTTCTGTTTTCCATATCTTTTGAAAATCCCCGTAGCATCTGCTTTCTGTCTGTTAACTAATTAGTACCGTTGGCAGCAAAACAATTAACGAATCTGCTTCAGAACTCGACAATTAATCCGACCCCCCCCCCTACGCTATCTGCCTTTTCTTCCTTCTTCAATAAAAGAAGAAGGGGGGGGCGGCCGTTGCTGGAACCTCCTCTTCCTTCTTATGATGAACCCGAGTCCGCTAATAAACAATTAGCTCTTTAAATGACGCTTTATTATCAGCTTTTCCCAAAGATAGCCGTTGCTAAGGATACCGAAGAATTAGTAAAGCGAACGGTGGCAGTAATTTCTTGAAAGTTCTGCCTAATTTATATTTAATGAATTGCGTGGGGTTGAGTTGTTTGGTGCCTGTTATGTTGCAGGCAGAACTCGTTGTTAACGTAAGTGGATATGAATTCAAACAAAGGTTTATAAGATAAGTATGTAACAGGGTTATCGTAGGTCGAACATACTATGTAATGTTTTTTTAAAAAAAATGCCAATTTTATATGGATAAATTATATGAACAGTGAAATGGCTTATGCTATAATTAATATGCTTGGTAAAATTTTCTCGAATTTGAAAAAGAAATATTTAGCCATGCGGTTATTGAATAAGGTTATAAATAAAAAGCTAAGGAGAATGGGGAACAGCGATAGGACTATTCCCTTCCCATGAACACACATGAACCTGGAAATCTGTCATGTTGTTTTAGGAGTTTAAACGACTGTTGAACCCATGTATGACTTGCTTAAACATAGGTTCAATATTAAAAAGGAGCAGGGTAAAAAGTATTGTGATAAAAATAATAATAATAAAATATCTGATAAAATGTCTTACTTATCACCCGTCCCTTAAAAATTTTCTGGATTTACTGAAAACCGAAGCTCTCTTTTAACCCTTTGAGGAGCAACCCTTTCCCAATGCTGAATAAAGGGCAGCCGTTGCCATTGCTCGACTTAACTACCAGCAAGATGGCGGACGATCGAAACGTCCGTCGATCGAAACGTCGTCAAAAAAGGGTTTCTAGAACTGTGGCACGCGACGAACGTTTCGATCGTCCGCCATCTTGCTGGTAGTTAAGTCGAGCGATGGCAACGGCTGCCCTTTTTTCAGCATTGGGCAATCTACCCAGCTGTTCTCCCATTCTTCCATTTTTCAGCAGATGTCAGTGCTGTTTAAAAGAACCGTGACATTTTTTAGTACGGGAAAGGGCGTGCTGAAAAGTAAAGGATTCTCTTGGAGTTATGTCACCCGCAACTATTTTTATAGAAGTCAAATCTATTCTTCGTGACTGGCAACAGCCAAAACGTCAGAGTTTGGTGTTCCCAGAGCGGGATCACTGCGCCTTAAAGGGTTAAACATAGGTTCAATATTAAACAGGAGCAGGGTAAAAAGTGTTGTGATAAAAATAATAATAATAAAATATCCGATAAAATGTCTTACTTATCACCCGTCCCTTACAAATTTTCTGGATTTACTGAAAACCAAAGCTCTCTTTTAACCCTTTGAGGCGCAACCCTTTCCCAATGCTGAATAAAGGGCAGCCGTTGCCATCGCTCGACTTAACTACCAGCAAGATGGCGGACGATCGGAACGTCCGTCGATCGAAACGTCGTCAAAAAGGGGTTTCTAGAACTGTGGCACGCGATGAACGTTTCGATCGTCCGCCATCTTGCTGGTAGTTAAGTCGAGCGATGGCAACGGCTGCCCTTTTTTCAGCATTGGGCAATCTACCCAGCTGTTCTCGCATTCTTCCATTTTTCAGCAGATGTCAGTGCTGTTAAAAATAATCGTGACCATTTTTTTACGGGAAATGACGTGCTAAAAAGTAAAGGATTCTCGTGGAGCTATGTCACCCGCAACTATTTTTATAGAAGTCAAATCTATTCTTCGTGACTGGCAACAGTCAAAATGTCAGAGTTTGGTGTTCCCAGAGCGAGAACACTGCGCGTTAAAGGGTTAAGACAGACATTTTGTGCAACTAAACCTGGCCATCTTACAGAAGTGAGATTGTAATAAATGCAAACCATATATTTTATTTTAAAAATGCGCGTATTTCATCAAAAAGTACTTCAGTCTGACAGATGCCTTCTTGAATTACACTGCCAACTTGCGAATGAGAGGGGGTGTGGGCGGGGAATTCAATCTTGCGATGCATATTGCATGTGCATTTGGCTCCCTGGTGTTACGTGCAAATAAAAGAGCTGGAAAACATGGTCTCCATTTCCCACCCTATCCTCTTTTGAGTGGCAGCAGCAAAAGAGTGCGCGTCAATATTTGAGGACGGGTCCTTGCGTCAACACAGGGCAAAAGGGACGAAGGTTGTTGACATAAGACGGGACATAACCCCACCCTGTGTTCCGCCTGCGTATACCAGAATATTACTTTCGAATCGAGAACTTTTCTTGCTCTTTTTTTAATTATTTGATAATTTTTGTCAATCTCGGAAAGTTTACTTTGGAGTTAGTGACAATTAATGCAGGTTGCATTTCGAATATGGTCGGTTATTTTGTTTTAAGGGGAGTTAAGTTTATTTTTTATAATGCAAAGTTTGAAGTGATTAAACATGATATTATAATGGAAGATTCATTGGGAAACATTGAAACTTAAAATAATTTCTTATATTTTGTAATAAAATAATTCTTTTTTTTTTCAATTACTGATATTTTATTTCGAAGGAAATGAAATCAACATGTTTTATTTATAATTATTTTCGAGGAATGGGGTATTTGGACTTGTTTTATGACATATCAAATAAATAAAATAAAATAAAATACATTGATTCTGTTTACTACATTTTGAACAATGTCAATAATAAAACTAAATGTCCCTTTGTTCCAAAATATTATTAAAAAAAGAGAGAGATACGGTTATTACCAGACTTACAGATTGTGATAAATCTGATGACGAAAAAGTATATTACAACTGCGTTTTAGAATTGATAATTTTTATATTAATATAAATCTTAAGAAAGAAAAAGAGCAAGACACAGTTGACATTTTCAGTTACATTTTACTGTGTATTTTTAAATTTATATGTTAATAGAAATAATATAAACACTTATCATAAAACACAAAATCGATCAAAGATCGTCAGTTTTTTCAAACTTTAAAAAGTACTTCAGTGATCAAGCTGATGTCACTGAGTGAGATAGAAATCAATACAGCTAGTTTACAGAAAAAGTAGGAAAACTGAAGTAAATTTTACATTGTAATTTGTATTTTGCTGGCAATAATAAGTAATAATAATATGTATGTAATTTAGTTGAGAAAATCTGTTCTTAGACTTTCTAATTTAAAGAGTTAAGTAAATAATTTAAACTCCCAGAAAAGAACAAAAATGCCAGAAACTACGACCAGGACTTCAAAATATGAATATGTTGTAAACGTACAATCTGAAGATTCAAATGAATAAAATAAGCTGATTGAATTATACAAACATGTTATAAAAATTTCAATAAGTATATAAATTTTATCTAATTGTATGGGCTATTTAAAATAAATAACATTTAATATTTGAATTCCAATACATCAATTTATCTCCAACGTTGTATCTAACACGAGCAGACGTAATAGACAATGTTGATAGAACTGTTAAGTATGTGTAGTAAAGTTCACTTAAAATACTACGAGATTTCTATGAGTAGTTCATCATCTAAAGATTTAAATACAATATTTTAACTGACCGCGGTAAACTGAAAAAGAAACAGTCCAACTTTCTCTACATTAAGATTTAGCTTTAATCACTTTAAGCTATAATCTCTTATTGTACTCCACTAATTTAAGGAAATTTCAGAGAAATAGTTAACAAGTATGAACATAAAATGCAAAATGAATCAATTAGTTGTTATGTATTGAAAGAAGACACTTCTATATAACACGAATTTCGATCAACAGATACTTGTATATCTGTGATGTAAACATATAAAACCTAAAGATTGAAATCAACGTGATAAATTGATCCAATAACGCATAAAAATGCAACAAAACCCTCCTCTATATTGTAATAATCAATCATAAGAATATATTGGAAGAAGTATTTTTCTTTAGGCTGACTCAGTCCACTTTAGCTCTTCGTGGACCTTTTACTCTCTAAACCTAAAGAAAAGAAGAAACCTACTACTGGTCTACAAGAGTAAGGGTCTTTGGTATTATCCTTCTACTGGCCCCAGGAATCGAATCCTCCGGACAGACTGACAGAAAATGAAGAGGGGAGAAAAAATAGAAGGGAAAAAAATTGCTATTCGGGGATGTGATTAGTTCTAGTCCCTTCTTTTTCTGAACTGGAAGTCCGATGTTCGATTTTAAGTGCAACGGTTGGTGATGGTAAAAGAAAAGATCAATTTTTCCCTAACTGCAGTCTGCTGATAGAACTTGAGAAAATTTAATTTTTCTTTAAATTATTCAGCTAATCATCTATTTATCAGCTTAAGCGCTTGTAATAAAGTCAAATAAACGTATTTTGAAATTTAACTATGCTAAATAATTTTTTTATTAAATTTTTAGGTAAATAAATTTTTTTAAAATGTTCTATTTCAGGAAAAGTAAAATTTAGTAAACTTGAGTAACATAAAATATGCAGTATTTGTTAATGGATCTAAATAACTGTAGGCGTTACATTGTATTCAGAAATCAAGTGTTCATAGTATATATCACATACTATATACATCAAACTATGTAGAGTTTACATTAGAAAAGCTTTTTCCTGTTGCCTTTTTGTAGTGAGAATAGAAAAAATAATGAATTATCTAATACTTTTCACTGTAAATAAATAATTTAAATTTTTTGTGCAATGAGCAGATAATGAGTCGGTGTAATGAGTATATGTACATTTACATGTATTAATATAATATTATGTAGATTTACATTACACATTACAACTTTTTGTAAAAATGTATTGAAAACGTGTGCTTTGCATTGAAATCTCGATTTTACGTTTTCAAGGGTCCGGAAACAGGTATTCTTATAGACACATAAAAGATAAATTAGTGCAAAACAAAAATAAAGCGCTGTTAATAAAATGTAAAGTAACTTATGTATCTTTAATTTGCTTCTTTATAATGACATTTTCTAAATGCATTTTAATGAAATTGACAACTACTGGATTTTCTTTTTACTGTATACGAAATTATCAATGTATATATAGTTTTCTAAATTTTCCATTGACTTCCATTATTTAAAAAGACCGCTTCACCACTACCACGATCTGCAAAGAATTTTCGACTTTTATGTCAAAAGAAAATGCATGCTCATCTTCTACATTATCTTTTTTATAATCATGCAAACTTTGTGATTTTGTATCTGTCAAATAGTTTATAGCCAGAGTTTCAGATGATATTTGCATCTTAAACTAGATAAAAATAGATGAATTTTTGAAACTAGAGATAATGCCTTTTATGAAATCTTCACGTTCCTTTTCCTGCTGATCAAAATCATAGCTCTAACCTCATAAAATTTATTTATTTATTTATTTTACAAAAAGAGAAAGCAAATTTCGAAGGTTAGGCCATTATAGTAATAAGTTTGAACCTGTAAAATAAAGTTTTTAAAAAAAAAATTCTTAATTAATGACAATGTTTATAATTTAAAAAAAACATCGGTTAAAAAAGAAACGCTTGTTAAAATGTGCTTTTTTAAGACGTTGAAGCTATGGTGAAGAAACATCTGGGGCTAGTTGAAAAGAATCTCAAGTGCGAGAAATGTTAAATTCACATAACGTCAAATCGAAATTTCACTGAACAAATCGGTTTACGTATGGAATCTTTTCATGAGCAATTGAAGTTGCAACTTCATCGACATACGTAGATCCTGTCTTTGCTTTATTAACTCAGTTAGTTCTCTAAATACTGCCACAAATAAAAAAATGAAAAATCTTCAATGATTTTCGCAGTTTGTAAGGTATTCATATCGAAATTGATCAATGTGTGTTCGTATATTACACCAATACATATTGCAATGCTTACGGCTACTTTTTAATCTCCTTTTTATTTGTAAAGAAAGGCACTATCATTAAATCCTTCTCCGCTGCAATATTTATATTCTCTCCGCTGTTGTTAGAAGCAGGTCAGCATGGATTAGTTCCGTTTAACTGCTAAAGCTCATCCGTGAAACAATTAACCGAATTTCACAAAAAAAATAACTAATGTTAGAAAAGAACCGCGTTCCTAACAATATTAATAAACATAAACTACATTATTTAAAAATTCAGCATTTTTCCGTGTGGATAAGCAAAATTGCAGCTATCTTAAAAAATAGAAATAAATAAAAATGCTAGATGTTTCTACAGCATTATTCGAACCCCCTAGCGGTCGAGCAGAATGGGAGGTAACTTACTTCACTCTGCTTCTGAAGCACACACTCCAATGAAACCGTCCTTTACTGCCTATTAGAACTGACCGTTCTCGATGCTCTAATGGGATGTATCCCTCGCAAGAAAAATTGGGTCTCTTTCAATATTTCTCCGTTCTTCCTATTTTATTGAGTATACCATTATCTCTTGAAAAATGTGCATAAAAACTCCTCTTGTTTTTCTTACTACTAAAGCTTTTGTTAGGCAAGCCTAATAATAGATGTGTATATATATATATATATATATATGTATGTATATATGTATATGTATTATATATATGTGTGTGTATATATATATATATATATATATATATATATATTAGTAGATAGACATGATTCTTTATTGGCGACACACAAATTTTATAAGGTATATATTGATAGCGAAGTAAATAAATGTGTGTGTGTGTGAAATTGTATTATGGAATGCGCAAAATAGTTGAAATTCAAATTTTAATAATAAACATAACTTTGCTTTAGTAATAAACATATTTTTAATGCATTTATGTTTTCAATATAAGCATAATTAAACTCTCTCTCTCTCGCTGTCTTTCTGTCTAAGTAAAGTGTTCTGAGTTTATTTAAATAAAAAATTAGGAAACATTGCACAAAATGACGATTTAAACCAGGTACGGACAACATTTCAAAAATTGAGGGCCGAACTTAGGGATGCCCAGGCCTAAGTTCGGCCTTTAGGATGTCCAGCGAAGTCGCGAGTTGTATAATTGGAATTTATATGGGATTTTGATTGGTTTATATGGGGTTTTGGATACGTTATACTGGCTGGATCTAAAGCTAGAGTGGGCCAAATCCGGCCTGCAGGGATCAATCACTGCATCAAAAAAGGGTCTCTAGATCTGTGGCCCGCGATGAACGTTTCTATCGTCCGCCATCTTGCTGGTAGTGATAGTTTAGTCGAGCGATGGTAACGGCTGCCCTTTTTTCAGCATTGGGAAAGGGTTGCGCCTCAAAGAGTTAACATTACTTTGCAGTTCTTTCAAGGTACCAAATGACAACTCGTTCACATCATTAAAATTTAACATTTTAAAAATCAAATAAAGGAACTTTTCCGATTCTTACTTACCGAGAACAATTTTCTTCCTCCAACGGCATATCTAAAAACTACCTGTTGGAGACTTGAATGAACCAAACGAACGCAGAATTCACTTTCCTCGGGAGCCTGCCGGCGTGAAAATGAAAAATACTTGTTGACAGGAGTGTAATAGCGTGTGAGGCAAAGTTACTCAACCCGAGAACAGCTGAGAACAATATGTCACACTGGCTTTCGTAAGCAAATGGTTCTCCATCAGATGGCCTGTCACCCCCTGTCACAGTGTTACTTCGTTTGTCATTGATCTTGATGCACTGAAACGTATGGTTTGATTTGATTTCCCGAGTCTCCTGTATTTATTTGTCTCATGCGTCGTTGTCCTGCTTGAGTTACGGGAGAAAATCTTGTATTCGTCGAATATAGGCGTTTAGGTTATTAAAATTACTCAGTAAAATTGATAAGTGAAACCAAACAACTTTTGCATGAAGCATTGTTTTTATCATTGAATTTTATTTTCATTTAAAACTGCGAATAGTCATGCTACAGTTGCCAGTACTGAAATACCGTACATTTATTAATCGTTAACCCATTTGTTACGTGGCATCCCATTTCGGGCCCCTCAAATTTTAGCAATTTCAGAATCACATAGAAATGTGATTTGGAAATGTGATTTTCATTTACCAGATTAATAATCGGTTTAATAATTAATCCTGGATAACATTTACATTCGCTAAAATATGTAAAATTTATTTAATTTTTATAGCCTAAATCCACGAGTGTTAAATCTGACTAACACAAATACTTCAACATGACTAAGTGGGATGTAAAATTTTCTCTTATTATGCATAATTTTTTAATGAAATTATCACTTGTTCATGCAGATAATTTCATGATTTTACCTATTATTACTGGCATCTGCAAAGAAAGTCGCGCAAACAGCATTGGGGGGAGGCGGCAAAAATGCGTTAATAACACCATAACCCCTTTTAGGGAAGATCCAGTCTCTCACAGAACTTATAATTGCCTTGTTTATTCCTGCTCTCACATCACAAAACGACGGTCGCATTAGTGACGAAGAAAAAAAAAGGTTTTGTTGAAATGAACAAAATTTTATTTCAACAAAAATTTTATTGGCGCTATTTCAACCGTCCAATTTGGTTGGTTCAAACAAAATTTATTAAGTCAGCAAAATATTTCTTTGAATTAACACGAATTTTGTTGATTCAACAAAAATACATCTTTGAAATAGAGCCAACCAAATTTTTATTGAATGAACAAAGCATTCTTTTATGTTCAAGCTTCTATACAGAATAACGCAAAAATAACTTGATTCCCGACCTCGCAGATCTTCCAATTCTTTTTTTAGAATACTGGATGCCAATAGTTAGCTTGTACATGCAATATTAAGTATATCCATGAATCATATTTATAGTTTATTTTAAAAAAAGTGTAATTAAAGTCATAAATCTTTTGCAATTTGATTTAAAAAACCATGAAAATGTTCTTCAAAATTAATATGTCCATTAATATGTCTATAAGGGTTAAATACATACAACCCACAACGAACTTATTTAATACTTCACTTTCATACTCAACGAACAATAACGAGTTACGCAATACAACTTAGGGATATCATCTTAAATGATGAACAATTTTATTGCTTTATCGTACACGAGCCAAAAGAAATGGCTAAATCGTTAGAACAGGCAGTACCGAAGAGAATGCCCATGTTCCAAGCAATTTTCCAACTTCATTAAATGCTAGCGTAAACAAACTGACGCCGAAGTATCCGTTTTAACCCCGTGACTCCTGTTTTCATCCCCAAAATCATTCTTTAACTTGGAGTCTCGGTACATTAACTCTCTCGGACACCCGTCTGGGAAAAGATTAGAATAACGGAAAAATTGTTTCAGCTGCAAGGGAATTTACAAACTATGAGCTTCTTTGTGCTCGAACCGTGTTATTTCAGATGAAGTTTGGATTAAAGAAATTAGTGTGATTTCTTTATGGAAGGTTTTGGGTTTAAAAATGTGTGTTTAGGTGCATACATGGTGATTGAACTCTAATAAAAACCATGTAAGAGGTGGTAGAGGGAGGTAGGACGTTTCAGAATCACATAGAAATGTGATTTGGAAATGTGATTTTCATTTACCAGATTAATAATCGGTTTAATAATAAATCCTGGATAAATACACATAATATCTTCTTTAATATAATACTGTTAATGATAAATTTTAGTCAAGTTCCTTTTCTGAAAGAACATGAACTATCTCCATCTTAAAAAAATACAGGCTTGGTCCGCTATGGTTGTGAACCCCTCAAATATTTAGAATATCTTAAAATAATTGTCATAAATCAAACTATATTGTCTCAGTAATGTTTAAAAAATCACATTTACTTCAGAGCAGTGCATCAATGGATTTTTTTAAATTATTAGTTTAATTTATATAATTATAAATTAAAGCTTTTCAAAATAATACTTGATTCACAATTTAAGAATGTGCATAAGTTAATATTGTTCCATGTATCATTTTTTTCAGAGCTGCAATAAAAATAACCAAAAAATCGCTTCTATTATGCATTAGTTATGCTATAATGTACATATTATTTTGTAAAAATATTTTAAAATGCGAAATGGACGTATATTAATCACTGAAATGTACTATTTTTAGTACAATTTATGATTGCATAAAAAACAGAAAAACTTCTCCCAAAAGTAGCAACATTTTAATTGACTTTTCGCTTAGGCGATTCCTTTAGACGCAATACTTTTTTGCTGATTTCCTGAAACTCCTTTCGAATAGCTGTGCCCCAAATAGGGGTGACTGCAAGCTATTGAATGCACGACAGTGCGTGATAATTTGCTTCCTGTACCGAATCCAGGAGTCCATCTTTCCTGAAGTATGAAAGCTTTCAGACCAGTTGACCGGCTCCCCTTGAAAATATATCCAGAGGAAAGTCCATGCCAGAAAATCCGACAGATTTTGAATGGCTTCTAGGATCATTATTTTTACGGCTTCAGAGACATTGGTTACCGTGTCCATGCAACGTTGTCTGCTGATCCATCCCCCTTGTTTGGAAGATTTTTAGGAATCCTCTGTAAACCGGCATCGATATACGTAATGCAGAAAAAGCTATCGATTTTCTTATATGAATACAAGGGTGTGAAGCTAAACAGTTATGACGTTGAGATGGGTTATGATACTTCATGCAGAACTTCTCTTCATGGAACAAGAGATCTTCATGGTTATATTTTCTTTCTAATGAAATCGGTGAATTTCAAAAACATCTGCACAATTTTACCTACCTATTGTTGATATCTATAATTCAAGAAAATATATTGTATATAATAACTCATTGATTATTACCCTTAATACGTATACTAAAAAATATATAATTATAATATTGAGACTCATGATGTAATTTCATTTTTTATATGATGGTCTAGTATGCTTTTTAATGATAAATAACTGAATTTCAAAAATCCAGGCACAAATAGAGTCCACGATACAAGAAGAATAAAATAAGGAATAAATTATTGATCATTAGATTTACATAAATAGATATACGAGAAACTAAATTGTTATAAGATTGAAATGAATTACGTATTTTCCTTCTTTATCATCATGTTCTGATGTTATTGTACTTGGAACAATTGAATTATGAAAATATTTATTCAAAGCATATGTATAGTAAATAGATATGTAATGTGATTAATGATAAAATCAGATTTTTCATTGAATTATATATTAACGTAATAATTTAACATTATGCAACTTACAAGAAAACACGATATCTTTTATCTATGTAACTTTCTTTTGTATGTTAATAAAAACTGTTTAGTACTCAAGGGCCAAAATTAAGCAATTTATGTTTTACCCTTACATTTTTCTTAGAAAAATTAATGATTTTAATATAAATTGACAGCATGAGTAACTTCGCGCAAATATCATACAAAATAAATTGTTTCATATGTGTTAACTACCTAATTAACTGAAAAGTTTTGCAGTTGTTTTCAGTCATTTTAGATTTGATATATCATCTCTAACTTAAACCTTCATGAACTATTGAAATGAAAAAATTAGACATAGTCCTAAAAATTTAATTTTTTTAATTAAAAAGTAAATAAATTCTACTTTAATTATTTAAAACTTTACATGAGATAGCTGTATCTGTACTAAGTTTTGTGATATTTCGTACTTCTGACTTTAGTCATGGAAATTTCTTAAAATGTGTGAGGAGAAATGTAAAGGTATGATTTCTTCGTGCATTAATAGTACACAAAATTTCTTAATTTCCTGATATGAAAATACATCCCACATAAATTCCTGTATCTTACATATTCAATTCGTGTAGTTTCAAAATCTTATAAACTGTTCACAACGCTTTTAATTTAATCTAATTTCCCGATTTTCCAATACGCATTACTCTGGCAATTTTCACCTGAGCAAATGCAGCTTCCTCTTATTATTTTCTGAATCCTGAGCTATCAGCAAGGTGCCGCTACACCTTTCCTCCCCAACAACTAACTGCATTCTATTCGCATAACGGGAAAAGACCGTTTCCAAACGTTATAATTTCGAAATTTCGTTCCCCGCCCGTTTTAGCCGGAAGGGAGAATGGGGCGGTGGAAGGGGCTTTAGACGCGATCGAGTTTTAAGATTTAAATCTTAAAAATGGTCTTCTTTTCGACCATAATAAAGTTTATGATTCAGAACGAATGATGTGTACAATCTTCGGAGATTTTCGTTCAATCGTGCAATCCCTGCTTTCGTCCCTTCACTTTTAAAATGGGGGCCGTTCAAATTAATAGGTTGTATAGGGTATGAAAGGGAGAAGGGGCCTTTTATAGCGGCCTAAATTTTGCCTCGGAAGACGTTAACTACCATCACGCAAGCGTAATTGGTAAGTTTTAGGGCTGTGTAGGAGAGCGGTGCGTTAGCATGATATTCTTTATGTACACATTTGGGCCTACAGAAAATGGAAGGGAATGAAAATTTTAATTACCCAAAGCTGTTAATGTAGCAGGGCTTACTGTTTATTTATCATTCGAATACATTTTCACCATTTATTAATTAGAAAATATAGCACCTTATTTTTTTTGTAACTTCTCAACAAAGTTGACTTCTCATTTCGATTTCCAGTCTGTCCAAGATATATACACCTAGAAATTTTATGTGTATTACTGAAAATATTTCAATCATCTCTACAATATATCTGTGATTAAAACTTAAAGTTCATTTTAGAGACATTATTCTGTTTCAATGTAGGCCCCACATTTCTGAGTGGATGAGATACTGAACATGGTGGACCGCTGAAGTGTGAAAGTCCTGGGTTTGTGGCTATCGCGTGGCTGTCGATGTAACCTTTTTTACCCAAGTGTAGCTTAAATACGCGTTAGAACCCCTTAAAAATATTCCGACCAAGACGACCCCCCCCCCGTAGACAGCTTCCCCACGTGTAGACTTGAATATACAGAAAATCCCAAACTCTCTTTGAATGTATTATAGTATTGACTCACCCAGTCACCCATGCTCTCTTTAAACGGACAAACATGACATTTATATATCTTACACGCTTAAAAAAAGAACCAAATTCTTTCCGAAGGAACTAAAATAGCTCCGAAAAATTCAAAATCTGGACAAGCTAAACTCCCTCTGAAGGAACTGAATTAGTTCCGAAAGATTTAAAATTGGGACAAGCTTATCGCAATTTTAAATCATTGCGTCTCTCTTTTTTTTTGAGCGTGTATAAGTGTATATTACACGGGATTATAAAATAACTTTTATACTGATCATGTTTTTAAAGTAGTGATTAAAACATTATTTTAATGGTATTGTTTTGTTTGGTTTAATCTGTTTACTTCCACTCTTACATACGCAAAGCAATAGTTTTCTCTTGCTTATCTTGTGTATGTATTGTACCAATAATATGCCAAAAGTGTGGAAATTTGCTTTAAAATCCAGAGATTTAGCGAAGTTTATGATTTTTGTATGTTAATTAGCTTATGGAGGACATTATTTACTACTATGTCTAAAATTTTTCAGTTTAAAATTTTTGTTATTAAATGTAAAAGTATTATGTGCTCTGATTTCTCACATTTTCTCAGTTTGATGTGATTTTTCTCTTATTAATGTGATTAATTAGCAGTAATATAAAATGAAGCATAAGCAACGTAATTCAAGCGTCAATTTGCGTTATATTATTTTTAACAAAGATTATAAATAAGTCTTAATGTTTAATGGAAGCATCGCCGAAGAAAATTAAACCTGCCAGCGTATTCTAAAAACAATACAAATATGTTTCAAGTTTTCGACAACGACTTCAAAAATACTCATTCTAAGTTATTTTTTGCCGTTTTCGACTACATAATTTAGAAGTCGGTTTCTTTCCGACTTTTTAATACCTTATTTGAAATTGCAAGAATTCAAAGAAATCAGTTTCCGGCCCACTCTTGCACAATCAGTATAGTTACGTTTAAAACAGTTTAAGACATTAAGAGAATAAATATTAGAAAATCCGATTATTCAATTTTTTTTGTTGTTTAAAAGTAAGACTTTTATCTTGTCATATAATAAGTGCATCCTAATGCACATACGTGGTAATAATTAATAATCCCGTTACAGGACGTAAAAGCATATGCATTTCACTTGTCCTTTTTTATCGTGCTGAAGACTGGAGTCCATTTTGATTTTTGAATTACTTTCTTTTTCTCCGCCTTTTGCCAAGGAAAATTTTAATAAGATTTCGAGTCTTAAATGAAACCTCTAAGCGTGTTTTAACTTTTCTGCGACTCTAACGACATAATTTATTCCTTTTCCTTTCAGTTTCAAAATTAAAGGAGGAAAAAGAAAAAGAAAGGTATAGAAAATGATGTGCCTAAAAGAATTATTAGAGTAGTGATTCGGTGCTTGGGTAAAATTTTGAATTTGTTTTTAAATATTTAACGTTTTAGTTTAATTTTTCAAAGAAGCTAAATTATTTGATGATTTGGGTAGGAATTTTCCAAAGTAAAAGATTTATAAACAAAGACTATGTGGATATTTTACTTCTTTAACCCTTTGAGGCGCAACCCTTTCCCAATACTGAAAAAAGGGCAGCCATTGCCATCGCTCGACTTAACTACCAGCAAGATGGCGGACGATCGAAACGTTCATCGCGTGCCACAGATCTAGAGACCCTTTTTTGAGGCAGCTTGATCGTCCGCCATCTTGCTGGTAGTTAAAGTCGAGCAAATGCAACGGCTGCAATTTTTTCAGCATTGGGCAATCTATCCAGCTGTTCTCGCATTCTTCCATTTTTCAGCAGATGTCAGTGCTATGAAAAATAATCGTGACAGTTTTTTTACGGGAAATGACGTACTAAAAAGTAAAGGATTCTCACGGAGCTATGCCACCCGCAACTACTTTTATATTAGGTTGTAACGAAAGTTTTCCGCCACTGCAAGTATTGCCTGCACAAGCAGTTCGCGTTGGTGTCTTTGCCAATATTCTGCGAAACGATCTTTGTTATTTGAAAGAAAAAGACTTGTTTTAGAGCACTGTGTTGTGAAATCTGTAAAAAAATATCGTTATGATTAAGTATAAGGTGTCTAGAATAGAACTATCACGCTACCAGATTGAACCATCATTTACTCTCAGTTCTGTTGCAAAAAGTCAGCTACAGAATGACTCCGAATCATGTGTACAGCTTAAGGTACTACTGTTGTATCATATGACACTGTGAAGAATTGGTACTGAAAGTTCAAAAACGAGGACTAGGACATTAAAGAAGCAGAGCGCTCTGGCCGGCCTAATGATGCTGATGAGGCCCGCCTACGACAATCTGTGGAAGAAGATAAAATATTCATCCACTCGAGAGCTAACTAAAAAAGTTAGACTTTAGTGCCATGTCCATTAGTCGCGCTAAGCATCGCATAAATTTGACATATAAGGTCAATAGCTGGGTACCGCGTGAGCTGACTGAAGCAAATCTCTCGGAAAACTTTCGTTACAACCTGATAGAAATCAAATCTATTCTTCGTGACTGGCAAGAGTTAAAACGTCAGAGTTTGGTGTTCCCAGAGCGGGAACACTGCGCGTTAAAGGGTTAAAATGATCCATCAGCTTCCTGTATTCTCTGAACTGAACTGAAGGGAGGGGAGACTTATTGAAGTTCCTAGACTAGAAGCTTTACCTCCAGCCTGTAGTTGGATGTTTGTATTTGTTATAACCAGTCAGTAGAAATTGTATTTTCCAGAATTTTCAAGTTGGGGGTAGGGGTTTAGATCAGGGCATTTAACCTACTGGTTTCAGCAGACTATAGGTGACCACTGTAAAAGAAATCCTCGTTGTGTTTTTCAGTGCTGTGTTTCAGTGTTGTGTTCTCGTTGTGTTTTTCAGAAAACCATAAATAAAGTGAAACTTATATGGACGACCTCCTCCATTAACCCTTTAACGCGCAGTGTTCCCGCTGTGGGAACACCAAACTCTGACGTTTTGACTGTTACCAGTCACGAAGAATAGATTTGATTTCTATAAAAATAGTTGCGGGTGACATAGCTCACGAGAATACTTTACTTTTTAGCGCGTCATTTACCGTAAAAAAATGGTCACGATTATTTTTAACAGCACTGGCATCTGCTGAAAAATGGAAGAATGAGAGAGCAGCTGGATAGATTGCCCAATGCTGAAAAAAGGGCAGCCGTTGCCATCGCTCGACTTAACTACCAGCAAGATGGCGGATGATCGAAACGTTCATCGCGTGCCACAGATCTAGAGACCCTTTTTTGACGCAGCTGGCTGTGCCCGGGCAATAACAAAACAAACAATATTTTTTCAGCATTTTCTTTTCTTGGTTACCAAATGTTTATACTTCTTTGAGCGACCACCTCACAACCGACTTTTCGCGGAACAGAAGGTGTTCGTTCCCGAGAAATTTCACTGTTTATTGTATATAACATGCTAAAATAATGAGTTAATTAATCCTACACTATAACAAGAATAGTGTGGTAATCACGAAATAGTTCATTTGCGTGCATTCTTTCGTGGATAACTTATTGCACTCGATAATGAAATGTCCATGTTCTAGCAAGAAAAACATTTTACGCTATCTTTTAACAGTCCATTACACTCAACTATATTTTATGATTAAATATGAAGCAGATTTACAAGGAAAACATTTCTTACTGTTCATATTTTCATTTCTTTTTGTAACTTCAAAAACTTGAAAATAGTCTTTCGATAATTTTCTGCATTGAGTAGATTTAAATTTAGGAGTAAGAATAAGTAAAATCGCTTAAATCAAAAAGCATTTATGTGAATAAAATACAATACTAGCGTTTTTAATATGATTAGGTTTAAAAAGTAGGCAGATAGTTTTAGATAAATAGATTACGCAGAGAGAAATATTATAAATCATTCAAATAGAATAGATAAAGAAGTTTAAAATATACGGGTTTTTATGCTGATACCCGAGTTTTCTGTTTTGATAGAAATCCTTTGAAAAAAATTTTTTAACCTAAAGAAACCCGAACAATTTTGTTTTCTGTGCTTTAATCAGTTTTTAAAATTAGGCAGGATCGGTATCCATTCTTATTTAATGGTAAAAAAAGATAATTAATTTGGCTGAAAATGAATCTTGCATGACTAAGAATATAAAGCAAATTTCTTTCTAATTTTACTAAACTGCAACTAAACCATTTTGTGTATAGTATTTCTTGTACGTTCAGAAATTTTTATGCTTTTGTTGGTATGGCTCTAACTTAAAAAAAAAAGAAAAAAGTGTTTTTTTTTTCATTATTGAATACTGTGCTGTAAATATGCATAAAACTTTGTGTCCCACGTATATAATTGATCTGTTAAATGAATGTTTTGTTTTAAAATGCTTTATTCTGTTACATAATGTTAATGAAGCTGGTAAAAAATGCAGAGTAGAATTTAATTATTTTGGAAAACCTTTAACAGTGCATCTTTTGACGCTTCATGATTAGCAATTTTTTATTCGTTGATTTTAATGATTTTCAACATCGGTATAATTTAAAACAGCTTCCCCTTTCGTTTATTAAAATATTTAAAAGAACCTACTCATTTTGTGCATCTTTTGTAATACCCACTCATCTGCTTTGGGCTCTGGGAAATTTTGTGAAAGTGTTGATCAGACTAATTGCACTAATGGAAATTTTGTGCCCTAGGGATATCTTTTTGCTGCTTTCAACAGCCCTTTGAAGAAGGCTGAGCACAGGCTTAACTCTTCCCTTCCTTTGTTTTGTTACCACTGAAATGAAGTAGAAATGTGTTATTTGAATGGTAGCAGGATGTGCTACAAAATGGTAGTTGTATTGTGTTAAATGGAAATAGAGTATCTAAAGCTAGTATTAACATTAATGAGTGCATGCTTCCAGAAGTTTTCCCAAAACATTTATTTGTATTATTTTTCTCTCTTAAATGCTGTTATTTCTTATTTGATATACCAATTAATAATTAATATAAGTAAAAGATAATCAATAATAGAAAATTAATTGTTTTTATGTGCGAATTAATTTTTTTAAGTAGACGGATCGCATTTGACTCTTCAAATTTATTTTAAAAGTCCATGCAGGTATTCACGGATATTTTAATTTTATTAATACTTTAATGCTCTCAACGGAAAATTTACTCCCCATCATGCATTGACATATTATTTTCCTTTACTATTTTCATCTTTTTTTTATCACAACGAACTGCATTTAACCAATTAGATATTTATAGTAGCTGAAATGTCCTCTGTCAACAAAACGCATATTGTAAGTGCGCATACAGGATAACGCTTCTTGGTTAAACAACGTTACAGTTAAAGATTTGAGCATTTTTCAAGTCAAAAATATACATTCACTACTTGAGATTAACAGGTGTGCTATAATGTGCCCGAAATGATATATTAAAGTAAAAATGTAATATGCCGTTCTAAACTTGAAACAGATTTAAGATCTCTGGCTGTAAATAGACTTTTTTACTGCGTTTGTAGTTTGTTGATGATGACAGAGGAACTAATTCTAAAACAGTGTTTGTCTATTAAAATTTCGAAGTTAAACTGCAATAATTCCTTGCATCTTTTTCTACTTCAGACAGCAGTGTTATTTATTTGCTATTTCGATAACGGATTTTGATATTTACGAATTTATGGGGGACAAACACTGGGGGTTTTGCGTCAGGCTGACCACCTGGCCGAGGCATATGCATCCCCATCCCAGAGCCTATGGTTGCGAAGGCGCGGTTGGGCAGCGCAGGCCTTGGCCCCGCAGAGGGGCTGTTGCGCCAATGTGTGACTTTGAATGTAATATTATCATTGTAAAAAGACATTTCAATACCTCCGCAAATTGTCGTATCTCTCTCTTAGTTTTGCATATGGTAACATTTGCTTTCTTTTTATGTGTTTTCTGAATAATATTTAAAATTTATTTTCCTTCTTCTGCTTAAAAAAAAGAAATAAAAAGTAAATGAAAGAAATTTTTTTCCAAAAAAAGATTTATGTATATATTTTTTTTTTTCGAATTATGATTTTAGCATTAATAAAAACTATATAATGTATGTTTAATTCGGTCTGAAAATTACGTAAACTTTTATTATTTACTGTGCATTTTCAAAAACTTTCGCCATTTTCTTATACTGTTCATCTTACTTTTGTCAAATTCCACATCATTTGTTCAGCTTGGAACTTCATTTCAAAATTTGTCTTCATCTAACAATAAAAAAACCAAAATGCTCAATTCCTTTTTTATACGTTGAAACGAATATCTATATCAAGCGTTTCTTCTATTAGTAATAATTTTAAGCACATTACATTTATAACATAAGATAAGGAATACTGTGATAAAAATAAGCAAACGAAAGGATATTTGAGAAATCAAACAAACTTTATAACAACTACTGAAGAATAAAGAAAAACTTTCTTATTTTTTTAAAAAAGGCCTTCTGTTTTTTTTAAGTGTTTATTTGCATTCAGATATATTAATTTGTCGTACATTGTATGAAATTTTTTCTCTTTTATTTAGAAAAATCCACCTAATTTTCTGCTTTATATTAGTTCGAATTTTACTGTCTGGCACGCACTTTATTTTGTTTTATTTATTTATTTTTACTGTTTGCGAATGTATTTATTTAAAGTATCTCTTGTTGTATGTAAAATAAATAAATAAAAATGAGATAATTTAACTTTATAAATATATCGAAAGGAAATGCTTCTGTTATAATAATAAAAAAGGAAGAAAATATTTATGATATAGTTAAATTTGCATTTGGAAACTGCAAAATATTCCTTTTCTATTGATACAGAAATATTTTGGATATTTTTTTGAGAATTTGTTAAATTAAATTCATAAACAAAAATTGCGTGAAAATTGTTCTTATTTTTATTACTTTTGTAAGTGATGGAACAACAACAAGAAAAAAATAAAACTTTGATTTTTATATATGAGAGTCTTTGTTTCACTATTTTCGTTAAGACATCTTACGAACATCGACTCTATTTTTAACTTTTTGCCGCCAGAAAACAAACTTTTATTTGATAAAAGAATCTAAATCCCACTTTTTGATTAAGGAGAATGAAACCGATGCCAAAACACTACTTAATAAGTTCGGTAATTTATAAATTTAAAAAAAAATATTCACGGTGCTGAATTACGATTCTTATTAATCTGATTTTAAACAATATTTCATGTGCAAGCTTCAGCCGATTGTTTTGATTGTGGTGCGCCTTTGAAATGTTTTTATAACATACTAGCTGAAGTACCCGTTCTTCGCACGGGAATGAATGGACTTTTTGATATTACGATTTGTGGTGATTACTATTCATTGTAATAAACAGATATAGCAAAGTGGATATCGCGTTATATTGTGTCCAATAATCATGCATACCGAATTGCAAGGCAATCGTTTGTACGGTGCAGAAGGCCATGCGGCGTAGCGCAATCTAGTGGCGAGTTTTAGCAAAACGGATATGGCGAAAATATTTTTCGCATTCAGATATCGATGTATACGAATTTTCATGACTATCGGCTGGACAGTCCTGAAGTTCATGTGTTGACGCGACATCTAGTGGCAAGTTATAGGAAAATGGATAGCGCCAAACTCTTCCCCGTGTTCAAATATCTATGTATACCTATTTTCATAGCGATCATTTGCACAGTCAAGAAGTGATACACTGCAGGGCCATCCAGTGGTTCAATAAAGTAATGATTTGCTACAGCGCCGTCAAGTGGCGAGTTATAGCAAAATGGATAACGCCAAAATATTCTCATTGTTCAAATAGCTATGTATACTGATTTTCATAGCGACCGTGTTCAACTATCTATGTATACCAATTTTCATAACGATCATTTGCACAGTCAAGAAGTGATACACTGCAGGGCCATCCAGTGGTTCAATAAAGTAATGATTTGCTACAGCGCCGTCAAGTGGCGAGTTATAGCAAAATGGATAACGCCAAAATATTCTCATTGTTCAAATAGCTATGTATACTGATTTTCATAGCGACCGTTTGAATGGTCAAGAATTTGGCCTGCTGCAGCGTCATCTAGTGGCGAGTTAAAATAATAATGCATTGCAGTGTCATCTAGTGGTGAGTAACATCAAAAGGAACGCAGTTAGAATATATTCTTCGTGCTCAAATGTGTAAGTATAAAAAATTTTATGCCGATCGGTCGAACGGTATAGAAGTTGATGCTTTTCAGCGCCATTTAGCGGCAAGTTACAGCAAAATGGATAATGAAAAATATTCTCCGTGTTCTAATATTCGCGTGTACCAAATTTCATCGAAATCGGTTGGATGATATTCGCATAGCAAACGGCTAAACGGAATAGAATTCGCCGTTCTGTTGCGCCACCTGGTGGCAAGTTAGAGGAAAACGGATAGCATAAAAATCTTCTCCATGATAAAAGACTTAGGTGAACCAAATTTCATGGTGCAACGGTGCTCAACGGTGCTGGAGTTTTTCAACCTCATACACTCATACCAACATTTATTTTTATCTATAACCAGTGTCATTATATATCCCAGTCTCAAATAAAATCCAGTTTCAAATCTAAGCCTCGCCAAAGTGCCAACATACGCCATTTTGCAAGCGTTTTTTCAGGAAATCATTCGAAGCATTGACTTAGCAGCAATAATATATGGGAAATGGTTCGACCGCGAAAAAGTAAAGCAAGCCTTTATTTGAAAAGTTGAATCCCTTAATACAGCCGAATTTTTTAAAATTATCAACTATAACGTGTTTTATTCATCATTACTCCGATGTACTAAATGAGAAGATTTCAATTTTCTGAAATTTGGCGGAATTCCCCCAACTTAAATCAATATACTCATTTGGCGAGAATTCTGGAGATAGATCAATTGAAATCCCTTAATAACTGCATTATTTCTTCACGGATCATTAAAATTTAACGCTGTATTCTAATAAAACCTTTGCACTTGTTTTCAAAAATCTATTTCCTTAAGCTCTCAATAAATTGAGCCAAGCCGAAATCTGTGCAAACCGCTAGAATTCACTTTCACAAAATCGGCATTTGAGCCATTTTATTTTTTTGAGAAACTAAAATAATTTACCTATTAGCCTCGGAAATCTTCAATTCTTATTGTTTTGCGTGTAAAGCATTACATTCCTGCTCTGATTTCCCATGCACACGATATTATAATTTAAAAAAAAAATAACCTTACGTATGTAAACTAACAAAAAAAAATCATTATTATTCTTTTATTTTTACTTTGAGAATTTAAAACATTTTATTCGGCAAAATCGCCACACATGGCAACCACGATCCTTATTTCACACTTTTTTCACTACAGGGGTTACAATTACGGAAAGATTTTTGCGTGAAGAGCATAAAAAATCTCTTAAATTCCGGGAACGGGTGGACTTTCAAAGTTTTAAAGTGGACTACGATTTATTCTATATTATTTTACATATCTGTGCTAAATTTCAGGCCGATAGGTCCATTTTTGTGGATTTGTATACGAACGACATTTTATTCGGCAAAATCGCCACACATGGCAACCATGATCCTTATTTCACACTTTTTTCACTACAGGGGTTACAATTACGGAAAGATTTTTGCGTGAAGAGCATAAAAAATCTCTTAAATTCCGGGAACGGGTGGACTTTCAAAGTTTTAAAGTGGACTATGAGTTATTCTATATTATTTTACATATCTGTACTAAATTTCAGGCCGATAGGTCCATTTTTGTGGATTTGTATACGAATCAAATCCACAAACAAACAAACAAACAAACAAACAAACAAACAAACAAACAGAATTTCATTTTTATTTATAAGATATTTTTCAAACAGTGAAAAAAATACTAATTAAAGCTTTATGCTTACTGAACATATTAACAATCCTTTATATATATATATAAATAAAATTAGACTTTTGTCTGTACATTTCTTGGAATTCAAAAATTTTGCGATTTCTATCCGTTTCAAGCACCCGGGAATCCGATGCGACCCTCAAAAAAAAGTTTGTCTGTCTGTCGTTCTGTCGTTCTGTCGTTCTGTCATTCTGTCCGTGACGCTTTTTCTGTTTAAGCATCACGTAAAAACGGCTGAAGCGAATGATATGAAATTGGGTGTCATGATAGGTGTTCACTCAACTTAAAACATAGGCGTCGAATTTTAAAAAAATCTTGATTGGATTTTGAGATTTTGCGAAAATCCTGTCAAACTGCGTAAATTTGTGTTCGAGCATCACGTAAAAACGACTGAAGCGAATGATATGAAATTGGGTGTCATGATAGGTGGTCACTCAACTTAAAACATAGGCGTCGAATTTTTAAAAATTTTCATTAGATTTTCAGATTTTGCGAAAATCGTTTCAAACTGCGTAAATTTGTGTTCGCACATCACGTAATAACTGCAAAGGTGAAAAAATGATATTTGGTGAAATGATAGGTGGTCACTCACCTTAAACTATAAGCATCTAAATTTAAAAAATCGATCCGATTTCGAGATTTTGCGAAAATCGTTTAAAACTGACTGAATCTTTGTTCCCGCATTACGTAATAACGACTAAAGCGAATGATATGAAATTTGGTCACATGATAGATGGTTGCTCAACATAAACTATAGGTATCCAATTTTTTAAACATTTTCATTAGATTTTGAGATTTTGTGAAAATTCTCTCAAAATACGTTTATATTTCTTCAATTATCACGTAATAACAACTAATACGAATGATACGAAATTTAGTGATATGATAGGTAGTTGCTAATCTTAATTTACAGGCGTTGAATTTTTAAAATATTTTGATTACATTTGGAGATTTTGCGAAAATCGTTTTAAAATGCTGAAATTTTGTTCCAGCATCACGAAATAAAGACTGCAGGGAATGAAACGAAATTGGGTGACATGATAGGTTGTCACTCAACTTAAATTCTAGGCTTCCAATTTTTCAATGATGTTGATTAGATTTTGAGATTTTGCGAAAATTATTTCTATATTCGTAAATATTCGTTCGCGCATCACATAATTACGACTAAAGCGATTGAAATGATATTACTTAGTGACTCTCTTAACCTGTAATATTTTAACAATACATAAAAATTATAACTTCGCTTTCTTTACTTTGGCAACATACTACATCCATTCTGTGCACTCCTACAATGCTGACGAAAGTTCTTGCTTTTTGGAAATTTGCATTCACTAAACCGTCAAGGACGGGTACTTCAGCTAGTATATATATATATATATATATATATACTATATTAATAAGAAATCTAGGAGCCTGTACACTGCAAAAACACCACACATAAGGGAATTACAAAAGCATTTTAATTCTCGATTAGGATGCTTTTCCTGACTAAAAGATTAATGGAGCCAAGCTCAGCCGAGAATAGAGATTTCCTTGATTGCATACTGGTGCAACATCAACAAGCTAACGAATTACAAAGGATCATAACCCATTTTCGGATTTACCCTAATAAAGTAATCTATGAGATATTTCTTTCACACCTTCGAAATAGGTTAACTAAGTTGGAGTTAAAGGGTTTTGTATTTAAGAGGTAAATACTAACAGATTGTAAGTTGCTGATAAAGGACTTAATAACCTAAAACATGACTTTTGATATCAAGTGATAATCTGGAAGAAAATTAGCTTAATGTAAAAACAGTTTTTGCGCGCTCACAACACCAGTCGGCTCCAGTAAATGATAGCATCCACTGTAACCTTTCTATTTTCGATTACATACCCAGCGATCTAAGATCCAAGGCTCCTCCAGTCGGGCATGATTAACTCAGCCTATCATTCCTTAAGGCTGTTCTACCTGAAGAGCGATCTTAGTCACAGAACTATTGAACAGCTTTAAAAACAAGCCAGTAATGTTAAACACTCGAAAAAATTAATAATGCGAGTCTTCACCAGATGCACTATGAAGTAATACTAACAGTAAATGTGTATGTCTCCTGCAACACTTATGGGCCCAAAGACCTCTGACAAGAGCCCAGGAGTTACCCGTTTCAGGGAAATATTCCAAAACATTTTTTCTAAGTGTTTCGTAACTCCTATAGGTACATTGCTTGTAATAATTCACAGTGCAACTTGTAAAGAGACTTTCTAAATTTTTGCCAGAAGCTCAATTAAATGTTTTCAAAAGCTGTTCCAAAGCTGCATGATTTCCAAAAATGAACAACCTTAAGTGTATCGATAAAATGAGGAACAAGCTGTTTTGAGAAACTAAACATGGGGATCCCCGCTTCAGCCCAATCATGTAGCCAGGGAATATTCTTTTTTATTCCAGAGTCCATAGTTGAAAAGATGTGTTTGGGTACTGCTGCCTCAACCACTTGGTTCTTATGTGGACAGTTCTACCGTGAGTTTAGTTTTAAGTATAAATATATATGCAGGTTTTTCTAATGTTTCAAGGAAAAGGAGACGATGCTGTAGACCCTTCACTTACGTATGGTTTTTAGTAGATCCTTTCAAACAGAGCTGCTGAAGGATACTATATCGATAAATCATTTATTCAGTTGTAGACAAATAATCATAAGTAGCGTGACAAAAAGTACAAAACTCCTCTTTATTTAAAAAATAAATAAATAAAGAATCATTTTTATTCGATCTAGCATACGTGTGCTCTTCAGAGTATTTTCTATGCCTTCTTTAGATCCAACACCATTTAATCCCCTTTCTTCTCAAGCTTTCACTTCTTCCCCTGCTCTACAGTCCTCATCTCTCACAACTACTGTAGTCTGAAAGAAGTTCCCGCTCACGGTAAGAGCTGGAGTATCGGAAGAAGGAAAAACTGTAATTGTTGATCCCGCTGTTCGACAGTTTCTGATTGCATTTGATCTACCCACACCCCCTTGCCAACCTTTCCATTACGGCTACCCACAGGAGGGGTCGACATCAGGCACAATGATCACATTGCAGGTCCTTAATTAGGGGGTTCCATTGTTTTTAGGGAGATGGACAGGTCGTGATGTCTAACGTAAATTCCTTTAGTGGTCTGGGCGGTGAAGGACACGTCAAAACGTGAGTGGAAGAAATGTAATTCCTATCGATTGGGGTGGCTCGGCGAATGACATATTTCTGTTTTTCTATTAATGCTTTTGCTTAACTGGTGTAGGGTGTTCAGGGTCTTTACTACAGTACTATGTGCTTGAGTGCAAATTTTTTGGATAGAGACCCTTCTCTTTACGGCTTTGAGACTGAGTTTATAGGAAATGATTGAAAAGTACGGGAAATTCATGATTAGAAGATCTTATTTCACAGCTGACTATATCCCAAGTCAAAGATTGGAAAATTGTATACATTTTTGGGTGAATTAATAAAGCTATAGAAATTTGTTTCAGCAAAAAATAATTTCTAGGTATCATTACTAATACATTACATATTACACGAAATAGAGAGCAAACAAAATGGAAATAAGAATGGTGATTTTTATTATTATTTTTATTTTTTAACATAAACAAATGTTATTTTTTTAATGCTTAAATAATTTTAGAAATTTTCAACGACTGGTTTCGGTTACAGACAACTTTGAAATGGAGTACTTTACTTATAGAACACGGTGTATATGATTTGCTTTAACCCTAACAGACCTGATTAAATAATATCTCTCGAATAGAAATTTATGAAAATCGTTATAATAATAGCTATTAAATTTGTAATCAAGTAAGTAAAATAAAAAAAATCCTGATAATTAGATGCACGTAAAATGTATAAAACCGTTTTCATCTTAAAATTAATAGTACTTACTTCGCAATATTCTTTCAAAATTTCTGTCCTCATTTGTGGACGCCTGTCCTGAAAATGTGATGTGTTTGCTTCTCATCCTTGTAAGACAGTTTTTTTTCTATATCTATCCTTGCTTCCCGAGTTGGATCATTCTGTGCTTAAGAAACTCCTGGGTCAGTATACTTCTTTTTAAGAAAACCAAGGAGTTAACCCCCCCTCAAAAAAAGGGGGGTTGGGAGGAATTCCATTAACGGAATATTCTCAGCTTAAATAGCCCAAGTTTCAGTTTTTCAGCACAAATTAAACTTATCGCTAAATCTGGTTTTAAATTACAGGTTATTGCTAATATAGAAAAATTAAGCTTATTTTTGTATTCTTTGGCTGTAGTACTTGAATATGTATTCATTGACTAGACCATGACAAGCACACACAACGCAAACAACCAATTACATAATGAAACAATAACAGCACGAAAAAGATCAGAATGCTAAATAAGGAACATGCCGAAAAGCAAAATAACAAACAAATAAACACAAGCACACACACACACACACACACACACACACACAAAAAAAAAAAAAAAAAAAAAAAAAAAGGTTCCTCTTCGGGGTGTACTCAGAGTAATACTAAATTCACTTCAACTGCAAAACAAAGATCTATGGAAAAATAAATTATTGAAGCATTCCAAAAATGTCCTAAGATGCGCATACAGCAAGCAGCATGTCTACGAATACAAGAAACTGAAACACTGGAATAATTTCTGAACATCTCGCATCTAGTAGCATGGATAGGAATAAATCAATACACAGTAAAATTTGGCTTTAAGCGGAAACTTGTTTAACAGAAATATTTTCTGATTTCAGGTACTAAACTTAAAATGTTTTTTTTTAAGCAACAGATACTCGACTTCTGTAAAACTGTTTTTGTATTCCTTCAAAAACAGGTTTTACGGCATACATATTCTGAGAATGAATGATATTATATCTAAACTTTGATCTATAGTTTCATTGAAATTTTTTTCACATTAAATTAATCTGTAATTAAGCTTCAGCGGTTGTTTGTAAATTGCAAGCGAACATATCTTTCTATCTATTTATCTCTCTGTACATTTCCATAACAACAGCAATCAGTCATTTCCTTACACATACATATCACTTACACATGATATATCTGCGTAATATGTGTATACAATTAATATAATCCATGCTGTGTATAGTGTAGATTTATCAGTTATTATATAATGAATGGGCACTGTTTTGAGGGATTGTAAATATGGTATCCTCAACATTCGTTATATATATGTACATTACGAATGGATTAAGTAGTATATTTCCTATCATGCATGTAGAGAAATAGTTAAACTTCTTAATAAGAATTCCAAGTAGCAAAGTAAATTATAAATTTTAGGTCAATCATAAATCTATCGAACATATATAAGACTAAATAAATAAATAAATATGCACATTATCTTCTGGTAGTAAGCCCCTCACAGTTTTAATAAAATTATTATTTTTATGTTTAAGAACTTGCACCAGCATTTTATACAAAATACATTCTTACAAAATAAATAACGAAGCTTACACATTTGCTTAATGCATTATATATGAATGGTTAACATAATATTAATTATATATATGAATGTAATTTAAAAAAATAAGTATTATGCTTGCGGCTTGAATACTGCAGTAGCAACCAAAAATAACCAAACCGAAGGCCATTTCCATTACCACCTTCAAAGGGAGCAAAAAATATGAAAACGGACTTCTCTTACACCAGCTATTTAAATTTGAGATTTAGAGCCATGTCTTGTGGAAGCTCTTGGCAGAAAAATTTGTATTAGTGCACCCACTGCTGATTGCTAATAATAGTTCTTCTCATAATTTGTTGTATTTTCAAGTTTGAATTTGTTTTAATTGTTATAAATCAGTTGATAGCTAACGAAGCTGTATTTTAATTCTATTGATTGAAGAAGCTTTTTTTTTTTTTGCCTTGAGTGGTCTTTGCAACGGAGGACACAGAAGATTCAACCGCTGCCTAGCGAGTGATTGATCTTAGCGAGCAGTAATGTAAGCGCTAATAAGATTGTGCTGGAAAGTGTTTTCGAATCGATGCGTTTGGCATTATTTATTTTCTTGGTCTCGCTAATATCATATTTATGGAATAGTTTGAATATTTCCATTCATCGTGACTTTTCATCATATGGCGATTTATGCATGCACATAATGGGTAATCATTTCCGTTTGAGATATCTATTATCCATATATTCCTATGCTTGAAGCTGCCATAATGACATAATTCTCAAAAATATTTCAACTTGCCAATGGGTGGCAAATATCCAAGCTGAACACATACATCTTTCCCTTTCTTATATAATCTCTACGAAAGACATACGCCTTAGAAACTTCAGCCCACTTTCAAGTCATTTTCCTGCCCAAAACCAAACATTTTAGACTAAAGCCTTTACATTCTGCCAATACATTTGAAGTGAAAAACACAACACAAAACTTTTCTAGCTGTTTGGAAGTCTATTACGCCACGTCTCAGCGTACATAACTAAAGGAATAGTGCCAGCTCCTTTTACACACAGAACTTCAGAGTCTATTGAATATTTACATGTTTGTAGGAAATTTCTGAGAGGGTGTATTGAGAAGAGGGAGGGAGGGAGAGGGATATGAAGGGACTAGAATGATGGATAGGTTTCCTCAAGTGACGCACGTATGTTCTTTGGCCTGGGACCCTATTTAGAATTTTTGAGAAGGTATTAAAAAAAATAAGAGGGAACCCTTTAAAGAAGTTTCGCTCTCAGTGGTAATTCAGAGGGGAATAGACCTTCATTATTATACGGGAAATGAAAAGAATTTAATGTGGTTGGGGGAGATTGAAGAGAAAAAAAAAAGTGAAAGGGGGGGGGATGTATAATAGAGGTGTTCAGAAAGTGAGCTGTAAAAATGAAAATGAGTTCGCTATATATAGAAATTTATTAAATTGAAAAAAGGATGCCGTTTTTTCATACCGATAATCTAATTTAAAAAAAAATCATTATTTGAATTCAATGTAAGAAATTCGCTGATAGTTTATTTGGTACATTAGTATTAGCCTGCCAACCTTTTCAAATTAGCATTAATCAGTTTAGCAATCAAAACTCTTTTAAAGGTTTCGGGATTAAAATGGAGATGTATTAAGTAAGCGGCTGCTTAAAGTAAAGAAAAAGGTAAGCAAAATTAGTAACTAGAAATTCTGTATTAAATTACCATTATCAGTGCTAAATCGCATCATTTGGAAACAGAAATTTATGACATATGCATTTATGACTTCATTGGTTAATGGTTTATTTACAACCAGATTTTTAAATGCTTTATCAAAGGTGGCTTTTATGCTTCCAAAATTTTTGTCCTTATGTAGGTAGATTATAGAAAACGTAAAATCCCGTTTCATCTCAATTGCTTGAAAAAATATCCTTTTTAGTATTTTTGTTTTCTGCATTTAATGAATGGAAATAATATAAATAAGTATTACTATATAACCATTTAACACTTTGTAAATGAAAAAAGATATAAAAGTAGAAATATAATTACCTAAAGGACATCAAATAATCTCTACACCTAATTTGTGTACATCCAGTCAAATAAACCATCTACACCTTCTTTAACAGCACCAAATTCTCTGCAAACACATTAAATCATTAGCAAGACGAAAAGTTTCCTTTTGAAAACTCTTCTAAACAATTATATGCTTCCTCCCGAATCCTTACTTATCTCTATAGAGAATCTCAAAGGACCTCTAAGCTACTACACACACATCTCGATAACACACACACACACAAGCTTGAAAAGACATTCAGTAGAGAATCACAAAAATAAACATCTCCCTGGGCAGCGAATTTCCATTATCGCAATTAGCAACTGCGTAATACCCTCTGTAAACTTTTAAAGCAAATATTGAGTCAGATCAAAGTGTGTTTACGCCAGCCGGTACGCAAGCCCCTTTCTTCTTGCTCGTTCAGGTTTTCGACTTCCAATTTGTAAAAGGACATCTTCTCGCTCCCAGAAGTTCGTAAAATGATTTTTCACAAAACGATTGCTGTTTAGCGGAAAACACGCCGAGCAAAAGGGAATGAATGGAGCTAATTTAAAGTGTGCCGTCTTCCCAGGCTGATAATAACGGGGCGAAAAAATTCCATGCTTTTCGAATGTAAGATGTTTTGTAAAGTTTATATCGTTATCCAATTCAGTTCTTTTTGTATCGTTGGAGAAATATAAGGAATAATGAGGTTTGAATTTCCACATTTGTTCATAATTCTAATTTAAACGACGGCAATGTGAGCACTGTTAAATGACATCTTGTGAAACTCGAGGCTAAGAACAGTTTAAAAAAGTTGAAGACAAAATTTAACAAAAAAAAAGTGAAATATGTTAAATAAACGCTTCATTTTTTGGTCCAATTGTACTGAATGGCTGTCTGATCGACCTTGATTTTTTCACTGCAAAGTTTAACAAGTAAGCAAAAAGCAATAAGGAAATATTAGAGTGAATAAACTATCCACAAGAAGATATATCTATATATAAAATATAAAACTTTTTTTTAAAAATAACGGGCGGGAACTTGCCGATTAGGCATTGTCCCTTACAACGGCCCGACCATTTTATTATGGGGACACCCAGTGGGCGGCCAGCGTTACCCCCTATGAAGTGACGGACACATTGACAACCACGCCCAGTCGGGGATCGAACCCCGGCCGCCGGGAGTTGAACCCGAAACCGGAGCTTTACCGACCATGCAACTCGGTCTACATAAACTATAAAACTAAATAACCTCTCAAAATTCAAATTTTCTATTAGCTCCATAGAAAATTTCAGAGGGGCGTAGCAACTTTCGTTTTCAAACAAAAGATTTGTATCGGGATCTAAGTTTAATAAAAGACAATTGACATATATCCCCTCGTTATCCCACGGAAATTTCAGCTAATTACATGGGCGCCCATAAGATTTTTTTTAGGGGGAGAGGGGGGCAAACTTCAAAAACTTTTTGTAGAGGGGGGCAAATTTCAAACTTTTAACAAATTTAGTTCTGGTTTTGCCATTTGTTTACATCATGAGACATGAATCTAACTCTCTGGGGGAGGGAGTGCCTTACCTTGCCCCCCTTATGGGCGCCCATCGCTAATTAATAAATAAAATTCAATTACTTCATTGAAAGACTATCATAAATTTTGCTACTTGGGGCAAATTAAAGACAAATATAACATCAAACTCTTAATGCACTTTCTGATTATTTTAGTCCTCCCATGAATCACCTTTTAAAGTCTGTTGACAAGAAGTATGTTCAATAAATGAGAAATTTTTCATGAGTCTGAGCCCGAACACATTCATGAATTAGAGAGATTTGGGTCCGGGCTCGGGCTGAGCCCGTCTCATCTCTATCGCCTACTGAATGGCCCCCAAAATAAAATGGTCATCACTTCTGGCCTTTATTGCGGCGATTTCCCGTTTGGGATGTTTTTGTTTTAATTTTGAAATGCATGAAAATCGGTAATGAATGACGGGATTTTATATGAAAGGCAAAATGCTTTACAACGCAGTGTATGCATCAGAGTTTATGATATTGTTTTGCATTGAAGTTTAACGAAAAATTTATGAAAACGACGGTTTGTTGAATTAAAAAATTTTTTTACATACACATATACCATATATAGTTTCGTATAACACGCACGTCAAAAAATTGCTTCATTTTTTCGTGTGCGTGTTATAACCGAATATAAAATGCATAGCATAAAGTATAAAATAAATTTCTTTACATATCCTAAAGTTACCGATGCGTGCTATACACCGCGATATACGGCAAAATAAAAAAAATAGTAATATAACTCTTAAAAGTCAAAATTTTAATTTAAAAAAAAGTAAACTTAAATAATTAGAACTTCTATCCTATTTATTATTTTTAAATAACGATAAAAAAGAAATGGAAATTTCTTCCACTTTTTGAAAAGAAAGAAAGAATATTTTAAATAAACTAGAAATATCTTTAAATAACATATACATTGAAAGGAAATAAACAGGTTATTGGTTTGTGCTGAATATTTGTTAACAATCTCCCTGAAAATCCTTATGTTTTGGCCAGCATTGAAATTCCGTTCCACAACAAAATGTAGAGCACATAAATCTGTGTTTACTTGAACTCTCTAGGTGATCGTTTGCATTTTGGTCACGTCGCCGTACTAGTTCAGATTCATAGGGAATTTAGTAAATGTTTATCGTTAGGACTTGAAAAGCACGTATAACCATTTTCGCCTTGTATGTTTGGCTTCTAATATGAGTGTAAGTATTCAGAACTAATAAAGATTGTAACTGGGCATTCCATGCTTCCCATTTGGAAACAGAACATGGAAAATGGCTCTAATAAAAATCTTATTAGCTCCGGGACATCCGAAATGTGCTCGAAAGTATTCCATGCGCAGAAAAGAATATAACGCATGATTATAATATTTTGAATTCGACAAAGTTTTGAGAATGGAATGGAATGAAATGTGTTTTATTTGAGGGTGTTAAGATGTGTTGGAATGTGGCCAAAGGAAATTAATTTAATTAATTGCGTTGGCATCATGCAACAGAAAGTTGCCCATGTGATGCTATTTAGTTGCAGAGCACATGCTGTAGGTCCCAGAAACTGCAGCTATGCTAATATCGTTAGAATTTAGCATTTAATTGCTTTTCCGTCGATTTAACCTGCACTAATGTCTGTGTATTAATGAGTCGAGCTTGCAGCAACAGTTGGCTTGGAATTATAATTTAGATTGCGGTAGAAGATGTAAATTGAGTTAAGTGGACTCTTCGGCACACAGAAACCGTATCCTTGCCATTGTATTTAAATGATGTTAAAAGGAACATAGCAAATATATTGTTGAATAAGTAAACACAAATACAGTACAATCTTGATAATCTGACGTATTTATAGGACCAGACAACTACCAGGTTATCGAACAATTTTAGATTACGAAGATCTCAAGTTTATGACACAAACTTAAAGTCGTGTGCTTTCGTTTGGTCGAAATTGTAGTAAACCAGGTAAACACACTGCAAAATACATTAGGTAAGCTAGGAAGCAATGACAAAAGTGGGAGGGAAGCACAAGAGCAGGTATGCGTGTTTACATTCAAGGTGGTAGGCGGATTGGAGTTTAATATGACATGTGATTCCCAAAAACGTCGGATTATTGAACATGAACATGCCGGACTAACCAACCACAGAATTACCAAGAGTTTACTGTAATAGGTGTCCGGAAAGTATCCGTGTGCTGTGGGCATTCCAAAGATTACAAAACTGCTGTGTTATTGAAAATTATCTTTCTTAAACAAATCTCTATCTTGAGCTGAAGAGCATATAAGTTAAATACTTAGCTACCCGTTTCACTATATCTTACTTTTAGTATATATTTAAAAGCATAAAAGATCTATGAATATTAATTATTCTTATCTGGATCCGTGAATAGAGAGACGCTTTAAAGGAATGTTAACAGCTTAATTGAAATAATATGTTGTTGATCTTGTGGTTTTGGATGTGTGATATGACAAACTGCGTGCATACATTATCTGAAAATTATATTTGGAGGTGCTTTCAGATTTAGTCTAAGAAGCTGTATAAAGAAATATCTAGTTGAGTTAAATTTGTATACTGCAGAGACTTGAATTTTAAGGTAGATAATGGTTACAAAAATGTATTAAGTTGTCAATATAATCCTTATAGTCATGTTAAACACGTTTTACACTTTTTAGCAGTATTTATTTAAAATGCTAAATAAAACAGGCTATTGACTTTCGTTTTTACTCACAACAATAGTAGTATTGTACAAATAAATAAATAAATCAGTTTACAATGCGTCGCCATCTGAATAACAAATAAAGAAATAAAGAAAATAAACTGAAGAAAATTCTTATTCTGTTATATTCCTCATTATCTGAATCCGAAATAAATAATGCATGAATATGAAAACAACTTTTAATAAATGAATTCTACGAATAAACCCTTTTCTTCTAAAGAAATATCAGGGAAAAAAAAAACCCATCATTTCCACTACACGCATTTTCTTTCTTAAAAGATGTAATGAAACTCACATCAGCATTGCGACTGGCATTGTAATAGAAACCCGCTTTCACAAAAACTCCGCGAACTCACTTGATGGAACACTGGAACACACGGGCTCTGTTCTTATCGAGGGGAGAAGCATGTTCGCAGTGTTCGAGGAGGCGATCCATCATCCCAGCTATCCCCGACATCATCTCAACTCAACTCTGCATCACGAAGGAAATTTTCTTAAATGTCTACGCTAAAAGCCTGCGCAAACGTGCGAGTCTAATGAAATAAGTATTAGAAAGTGGGAAACCTGCATTTTTTTTTTCTTAAAAAGAAAAAGAAAATCCTCTTAATTATTCCTTTTCGGACATAGATAAGTCTGGGAAATAGACGTATATATATATATATATATATATATATATATATATATATATATATATATATATATAAATTATTTTATTTATCTATCTATTTGTTTATTTTTTACTTTACTCTGTTTTACGACAAAAGAAATGAACCCTTTAACGCGCAGTGTTCCCGCTCTGGGAACACCAAACTCTGACGTTTTTCACCCGCAACTATTTTTATAGAAATCAAATCTATTCTTCATGATGTTTCCAGTCATGAAGAATAGATTTGATTTCTATAAAAATAGTTGCGGGTGACAAAGCTCCACGAGAATCCTTTACTTTTTAGCACGTCATTTCCCGTAAAAAAAATTGTCACGGTTATTTTTAACAGCACTGACATCTGCTCAAAAATAGAAGAATGCGAGAACAGCTGGATAGATTGCCCAATGCTGAAAAAAGGGCAACCGTTGCCATCGCTCGACTTAACTATCAACAAGGTGGCGGATGATCGAAATGTTCATCGCGTGCTACAGATCTAGAAACCCTTTTTTTTGACGCAGCTGGCTGCGCGGCACAGTATTGGTAATACATATTCGATAAAAATAGTTTTATGAAAGCATAACATAGCAAAGCAAAACATGAGAAATATTACGTGCATAAGATAAATCGTTATCATCCTTAAGCATGAGAAAAAATTATTATTAATATTTTTGGAAACATTATACACTGTACCATTTATAAAATATTAGTCCAGTCTAAATTTATATTATTATATTTACTTATATCGCTAATAATTTAATGTGAGACATGCGAAGTGTAGCAAGCACTGCACATTAATATCTCGCATTGATATCGATTTAATGTATCAATTACATTTATGCACAAAAATTCTTTAGATTAAGTTTTAGTATTTATGCTCTAATTTAAGAGCCCATTAATTTTATTGTAAGAAGCAACAGAGATCTGCGTAATCTTAATCCCATCAGTTATTCTAGTGTGTCCTTGAATTCGTTTATTAAACTTTAAGAATAAGTAAAATTCATATAAAGAAGCATATTTTATATACTAATACGAGTGAAAATGAAGATTGTAGGTGAAAAATCAGAAAATGCCTAGGAAATGAAAAATAGCTTTTAATTTATGTAATATTATAGTAAGTGCTCAAATGTGGCACCACTAGCATAGATACCATCCTGGTAAGGCGTAGCAAGGCATTGGCGTATTGCTTTGAAGGTATTTCACCAACAGCGATCGAATGTATTGCAATGAGGTCCACATTAGTCAATTAAAGACTCATAGAGGAGTGAATTGAGGTTCCTTATAAGGAAAAAAAAAGCGATGCTTGATAAATATGGTGAATGTACTGGCTAAGAGACTGACCCATCTCTTCCAATCCACTAAGTTTTAAAGATAGAATTGAAGTGATTACGCACATCAGTGTTCAAATGCGGTAGGGCTCCGTCCTGCGGAAAGCACCCGTCATTTTATTTTTGACCCCATGTTGCTACACAAAAAAAAAAAAAAAAATGATTCTTCGTTAACTATTTTACTTAACCCCACAGTTTGGACCATGAATTTAGGGACAAAGTGCATAAGTTACGAACATGACACTATTACATGCAACAGAATTAATATCCCAAATTCCAGGCGTCAATGTACGTGTTTATTAATACCGTATGCCAAAGACGGAAATCTATTCTATCGGAAGGCTCTAGTTAATTATGTGGGAACTTAATGGATGGTGAGAAACTTTTAAATAGAATGTAAATCAAAACTCCCTTCACGTTTATTTGCGGATATTTTCCGTGGGCGCTACCTCAAACGGCTTCTTGAAGTTTGGAGTTGATCTACGGGCGATATCTAACAGAATATTTAGAAGTTATTAAACTTACTCCTTTAAACTGCTTATTTTGTTTGCCATAAGCTAATCATTATTCGTTCAACAAAATGTAAGCCGAGGAAGCTGCGTGGATATGCCTGGGTTTCCGGAGTTATAATGTTAAAGGAAAGGGAGAAAAGCAGATTAAAATTCGAAAAGTTATTTATATAAGATTAAATAAAACGTATTAGGTTCAGACGAAGGGAAAAGTTTCCCCTTGCTCTGGGAAATGATCAATAACTTCAGCATAAAGTTATTAGTATTGTAAAATAACTATTTGATGGGTGTGTTTGGTTGGGCTTAGGATGAATAACTTTAAAAATCGATTTTTCTTTAAATTAGCATTAAAAGTGTTTTGATAGGTTAATATTTACCTTAAGAAGACACTCTCAACACACAGAAACTAGATTTAAATGAAAGCACTTTCTGGTCCTCTGATTTTAAAAGTTTTTGAACAAGGATTTTCCCAAGTTTTAGATACTTTTGTAATATTCAGTACACAAGATTTTGCAACATTTTGAAATTCTTTTCATAGGAAATTTAGTAACTATCACGGGTGACTAATAAATATAGCTTACTTACATTTTCATCGGGTATATTTAAAGCAAAATAAAATCAGATTAAGAAGCAGATCTGTAATCAAAAAGCTTAAATCCAGTTTTACGTATTTATAAGCTATATAAGAATTATCAGTGACTATTTTATTTAAAATTTCATTAAACTTTTCAAAAAAAATTGTTATCCCTTCAAAATGTATATGCAAAGGAGGTTACAAATTTAACAAAACTTGATAAAGCATCCAAAAATAGTTTGGATTTACATGGGAATGCCGTATATTTTATAATTGTAGGAAATACTTAATTAAAATAAAATTATGCGTAAAAATCCTTTGAAATTGCTGTTTAAAGACAAGAGTAATAATTTTTGACACCATAGCCAGAGTACTGTCTAACATTTATGAGCATTTTTAGTGCTCATTAAGTAGTATAATACTGCATTTCTTAGTTATTTGCTTTTAATTTTTAAGAGCACAACCTGTCCTATAAATTTTGATTTCATTTCTTTTTATCTTTTGTAATTATTTTGTACTTTATTAGATTATTATGTAATTGTTTCTCTTATTAATGAAATTGTTATGAGAATGCATTTATTAAACAGCATTTTTGTGCCCAAATTTCTCATAAAATTATATTATAATACAAGCGAGTGTTCGGACGAGGAAGACTATAAATTTTCGAAACTTTTGAATTAACTTTTAACCGTTAGCGAACGATAACAGAGTTATGGCGTACAAGAGATACAGATACCTTGTCGTCGGATATATCTGATCTGTTCCAGGTAGGCGTCTGGAAGAGAAACATCTCCTCTTCCATCCACCTCCTTCCTCTTTCACGTCAACATTAATTAATTAAATTGCTTTCCACAGATAAAACTGGAAATTTTCCAGAACGTTTTCTCCCAGAAAATATCCCGGATTGTCATCATCAGCAGCCAGCGGGCGTTTCATTATAGGGAACCGAACTTACGATTGAAGAACTGGTGCTGGCAGATGCACACACACAAATGCCCGCATAGTTTTCCTCCCGTCTTATTCACTCTGACTTCCATCGCAAGCGAATGGGAGCTTGCGAGCGCTGCAAGTATACTAGCATGCTAGAATGGTTGGAATGCAGGAATTTACTAATTATTCTTCTCATTTGAGGTATTTATCGGATTGATACGGGCACATTTTGAGTGAGGAAGGGGCGAGGGGGTGGTAGATTTTGGGGAACGGAGCATTGCCGTGTGAAGTGACCTCCGATTTCTGAAATGTAGGCACACATGCTTGATGCAGGACAGATCAGGATACATCTTGCTTCACTTCCCTCATTTTCTAATAGGGCTCTAGAACTTTCTGTTCGATTGGACTAATATTAGAATAACGAAAAACACTCAACAAACTGGTGTTAAAGATGATATGAATAAAAACTTTGTTAAAAAACACATATAAAAAGGTACTTAATGCTTGGGACGATCGTTTCGACCGAAAAAAAACTTCAGTCTTCATCAGCCGTTTGCACTCAGTCTCACAGAATAACAGGGGCTGAAAGATAAACAAAAACAAAAGCGAACAGCAAGTTACCAAACGGAAAAAAGAAAAACCGAGATACTACGGACAAGTATAACGGATATATAAGATTATACGGATATATAACTAAGTGTATATACTTTTAATCTTATATATACGGATATATAAGATTAAAAGAAGGGAAAAAGGAGAGTGCGTAAAAAAAAAAAGAAAAAAAAAATGTAATGTAGATAATATAAAAAAATGGACAAAAAAAATAAATAAAAATAACAGAATAGTAGGTTTGTAACACTTTCCAACAAAGTTGAAAAGTGGTTGTGATTACGAATTGTCTGTCTGTCCGTGCTCTACCTTCAGTAAAAAGCTATTGATCGTTACGAAATTGATAAGTGTTGCTGCTATGGATTATACCATCATTGAAAATGGTATAATATTAGCATCCCCCCACACAACCACGGGTGAGGCCCAGTTTTTTTAATGCATTCAGGTATACGAGTATTCATTGTTCGAAATGCATTTTTAGCAAAAGCGTTTTGTTTGAGTGAGTTAGAACCGACTTCTTTCCAGGTCTAATGAATGAAATGTTGATAAATTCTATCGACTTTTCTTTTGCCATTTTTGTAGTAAGTATCTTTATTAAGATTTTCAGCATTGTACACCACCTCAACATAGTAATTCAATTTATTTTATATATAATCATATCTCAGGGGAAAATATTAAATAAATATCAAACTTAGTGCACATTAAACGCCAGGAAGATGCTTTGAAACACATTAGAAAATATGTCACAATATTTCAGTTTGCATTCTTTGAAACAAAACTATCCTATTTCTTAGTAAAACGCTTTTATAAAGTTACTATTCTTCCCATGGAACGCATTCAAACTTTGTCTACATTTATTTCCGTCTCGTTTCAAGATCTAAAATGTATTCTGCGAACTTTAAAGTTTTCGCTCGGCTTTAATAGTTACTTCTGTCATTTCCATCAGGCTATTTATGAAGTTTGATGTGCAGTTCTAACTCCCTGGTAAATACTCAAAAATATTCAGAGTTCTCGTTCACTATATGAAAATTTATGTTCAAGAATTTATGACAGCGAATCCTTACATGTGTTTCTACGGCTTGCGTGTCAAATAGATTTCGGGAAATTATTCATTCCGGAATTTCCTACAGAAAATGTGATAAGCAATAGTACATGGTATAATGGATAGTCGTGTCAAAGTACAGAGATCATTTCACGTTATTTTTAGTTAGCGTTATGGTCTGGAGACTTCCTACTGGTTGTGTGTAAGTGTTTTCAATTCTAGGTATCATTGGATGTCACGATGTAATGGAACCAAGCATTATCATGAAATGTGGTATAAGTGACACAAATACATTTATTTATTTGCTGAAACGTCTCACGCTTAGAAACGAATATTTCTTCCTAAAGCCGCTTTTTGAGGGGAGAATTGGATCCTTACGGACAGCCGAAGTGGAATCCATTACTTAGGTAATTGGAGAGCTATTAGAACCTAATTGGAATTAAAGTCACTGACAACTCAAAACTTTTCCCAATTTGCCATTCTTTAATCTACAGTGGATACCATCTCATGTAAATCTAAAAAAAGGAGAACAGTACTTCCTTGATTCAGTCTGAACCTTTGAACTATCTTGAGACACACTCCAGAAGAAATGCTTTAATTAACATTCTTGGAGCCAACCATCGGCATATTCATGATAAAGTAGTGCAGTTCCTGGTTTTGCAATCGGTTTCGCGTGTGACAGGAAGGATCATACTGGTCTGGCTCGATTGCCTTCAGGGCATTTTAGGACCCCCACTTTCTCATGTTGTACTAAATCATTTTAAACTTGTACGAAGTGTAATAAAAATGTAGCTACCGTGTAACATCTGGTTAGTTGTGTTCACTTGGTGCCAGTGGACCTGCTAAAGAGAGCTAATTTAGCACTGAAAAGCATGAAAGAGAACGAATTCATGGATCTCATATGATTTAGATCGTAGGAATGAGTAAGAAGAAGAAAATAGTCATTATCGATGCTATTTCATCTTTGTAGTACACTAAAATCTTTGAAAAAACCCTGGTGATATCGCCATTAATGTGTATTAACAATTTTAATAAAAACCATGCATTACTATACAGCTTTTGAAATAAGCACTTCTATAGCATGTGCAGATAATATTTTTCATTTACAATCTACATTTCCTGTGATAATACCAATGATATTTGTGTTTAGATAAAATTAATATCTGTTTAAGAATACAACATTTTTTTTGGATAAATATATATAGTCTTAATCACAGATGCAAATCTCAATGTTCGAGAAGAGCTGTATATTATGTACTGTACATTTAAAAATAATACCACCTGTAAATATAAAATAAATATCTTTCTGATATAGTTTGTAATTCAAAAACTCATAATAAGGTTTTCCTTTTTCTTCAATCTAAAATATTCAAATCATATTTTCACCTAGCGCACTTTGATGCCTTTCGTTATAGGTGTGTGTACTGTTTAATGTTTACTTCAGAGCTTATTATTTAATCTCTTACAAATCTCTATTATATTACTATTGACTTTCAACGAGTATTTTTGATTCTAAGACATTGTTTTCAGTTTGTAATATTAACGTGAAAAAAAAAAAGAAATTAAAGTATTTTCAATTTCTTTAAAGGATGAATAAAAAAATCACAGATTATTTTCATAGCAAATTAAATTATTAAAAATATTTTATATTGTTAGAAAAATAAAATTTCTGATTACTTTTTTCTATGCGTAGAAAATACTAAGTATCCTTTATTTTCTTTAGTGTTGAGTTGTACAATTGACAGTGTAATAATTAAAAACAGATTACTTTGCGTAAAGCTTTTCGAATTTGAAATTACTCACGCGTAATTTTTTATCCCTTTCGTCAACATTTTTATCTGCCATTTTAAATATTTAATAAAAGAAATTTCAATGATATATATACTAATACATTATTTATCTGAAGTTACAGATGCTAAAATTAGCTCGTTTAGCTAAAGTATTGTATAATCATATAAATTCAGCACATACATAAACAAGAATAGTATTAGAAAGATTTATAAGATATTAAATATTAATATGTTATGGGATAAATATTATACAGTAAAAATTATGATGAAATCTATCAAAATCAATTGTTTGAAAGTATGATTTGAATATATGTCAGAGAGAATAAAAGCTCATAAAGAGTTTTTGAACGACAATCTACATTTAAAGATGTTTACTTCGAACTATTGGGTAATATTATTAATCTAAAATTGTAATTTTTTTTTATATTTTTAAATATAGGATTGGCCAATGTCCTATGACGATCTTTTCATCCTAAAATTTTTGCTTAACAATCATTTTATTGTATTTTGAACTGCCAAATAAAGCTATTTTCCACACGAAATTTTTGAGCTATTTTAAAAACAGCCAAAATAAATATAATCGGTCAGATGATGGTACATAAATATAGGCACTGGTACTGCAGAGTGCAATGTTAGAAGTTCCATGGAGTTAGGAACATATTCGCTTGCAGAATTTTATATTTTGTTATTGTATCATACCTATTAGTAGCTTAGTAATTGTAAATGCTGCAATTTTTCTTCTCCCCCCGCCCTTAAATTCAGTTACTTTCGTATTGACGAAGACGTGTTTGATACTTACGTAAAAATTTACAACAAATGCATTTCGTTTGATGGATTTCATATATTTATTTACAGAATTGATTGTCGCATTAAAGAATAAATTCCCGATCTTAAAAAAGGATGCTTTATTGAGATTCATTGGGCAAAAATAAGCAAATATTTCTGGAAACTGTTTGTGATAACTAATATCCTGTCATAAAAAGTGGCCATCTTGTATTAAACTTTCATTAAACTGTCACAATATCATTTTAATATTCTAAGACTGATTTTATGTGTTGTATATCTTCAAAAAATAAAACCAGAACGAATGATGACAAGATTCTTAGTGGTAATCTACTGAATAAAAAGGTACACATTAGGGGAAAGTCATTTGTATGTACATGCATTCTTTTAAACTCATATTTCACAATGAAATAATTGTATACGGGCAGTATATTTTACTACATGGGAACACTTTAAGAGCTTGTTTATGTCTGTTTACGAGAAACAATTTTTTTAAAGGGAATATTTTTAAAAGAGACTTTAAAAGTTTGAAATCCACGTCTGGAGAAAGAAAATAAACGCAACCGTTTTTTTTTTAAATAAATATTTGTAAAAGAAATACCGCTTCAACCTGTTTGTTAACTGCGATTAGTTATAAATTCCATGTTTTAAGTAAAATTCAGGAAAGGTTTTCATTAATATTTCCCCAAGTCTATTTTAGTAGATGGAACACTTGAAATGCTGACCTACGAATGCTTACCAGGAAGAAATTATTTGCAAGGGATATCTTTAAGTAGAAGCAACTAATATTAAGTGCGGAATTTTATTTACGCGGAAAAATTATTTTCCCGTTTATGAGGTATTTAATCTTGAAATACTCCATGTTCTTTCGGCTACATTTAATTATGTACTTTTACGACTTAACTTTTATCACTCATGCATGGTCTTTAAGCATTTTCATTAAAGTAAGAATTTCTCCCAAATTAAGCTGTTAATTCTATTCAAATTACACTAGTTTACGTATGTACGTGAAGCTCTTTTGATTATCCATAATGCAGTGATACCAACCTGGTCAGACCGCAAGACTGGATAATGCGTCCAGTCCAGAACTTTCCGACTTGGAGGAGTAATAATTAAATTTCTGTAAACGAAAGTATTACTAACATCACCCCCCCCCCCGAGCAATCGTTGTTCTCGTGCGTGGGATCAGATCCACCTGGTAGATGGCGTTGCATGCATACCGAAGCCCCTTTCCGTGATGCCAACGCTATTAATTAAATTGTTTTCCCCGCGGAAAACTAGAAATATTCGCGCATTTTCTGCACACATGTGTTCGGAGAAAATACCCCGTTTACGTTCGCCGTCCCGAAGTTCATAACTGAGCGGAATTGTGATTGGTAGAATGAGGGCCCAGGTTCTCCCTCTCTGTCTAGAAAATATACGCCCGCATAGTTTCCCGTGTTTTCGTCTTTTAATTATGACCTAATCGTTTACGAACGGGAACTATTTGCGTGTTTGTATTCTCGGAAAGTGGCGTGCCTGGATGCTTCCATAACTCCTTCAGGATATTTATCCGGCACCATACGGGCGCTTACGAGTTGAGAGATATTTTCTGGAAAATTTTCGAGTGCGAAAGTGCGGCCCTCGGCTTCTGGGGAAGGGAGGGGGAGGGGGAGGGGAAAGAAAAGAGTTCTGTTCTGGATTCTTTGGAACTTGAAGGAATGATTTTATTTGGGATGAATGGTTCAGCGTAATGGTTAAGTCTTCGAGATACCCGATAGTTTAAAGTAATCTGTAACTATATAAATGAATATTTTTAATAATTAAGTTAACTAAATTTTATTTAAGCATAATTTAAACATTTGAATTGCTGATATGCACCGAACTTTTAACGAGAGCAGTAGTAGATATAAAAAATAGAGCATTTACAGTCTCTCAACTCGTCTCCAAGTATTCTGTGATTAGTGACTTGTAAATAGTTCTGTTCTGGAATATTTTTTGGTTTTATCTGGGATGAATGATTCAATATAATGGTTTATTCCTTAAGATTCATAATAGCTCAAAGAAAGCTGCAATTTTTACATACTTTAACTAGGAGAAGGTGTCGTAAAATGATCCCCTTAAGAGGAATACTTGCATAAAATGACATAAATGCTTAAACTTTGGCCGTTTGCTATCTTATTCTACACTTTTGCATCATAAAAATATTTTAAGTATATTTAAAAGCACAACGAGTAATGAAAAATATGGAATTTTGAGAAAGTGTCCAAAGGATCGATCATTTTACACTCAAACAAAAGGGAAAATGATCCTACATTTAAAAGTTATTGTAAATTGCTTTTTATCGATAAAATAAAAGATGTAATAGTAATTTTGACTATACATAATGAAATAAAATAGGTTTTACAATCGTACGGTATGCATAATTTATTTTATGAAATTTTTAAACTAATAAAAAAAGTCACAAACAACATAGTGGAATATTTCAAAATTACAATTCAAAAATTATGGCCTACAATAAACGCAGAAATAAATTAAATAATGTCATGGGCAATTATGCATTTTGAGAGCGGTTAAAGGGCTGGCATTAAATGGCCATGATGGCTAGAACCCGATAATGGAGTACGGAAAAAACACTCAAAATACTGGTGTTAAACTTTAAAATAAATAGAAACTTTGTGAAAAAACACACATAAAATTATTCTTGTTGTAAGTATCGTTTTATGTGTGTTTTTTCACAAAGTTTTTATTTATTCCGATAATGGAGTGTTTTCCGTCGTTAGATCATTTTACCTGGCAATATGGCTGTCCACTTTAGGTTACATTACTGTACGGCACCGAGAAGCATAAACAAACTTAGCAAGTGTAATTCCCAGAGCCCAGTTAAGGGGGGTCTGAGGGGGCTGCAGCCCCGGGCCCAGTGAACAAGGGGGCCTAGACAGGGCCAAGAAAACCCAGTAAATAGAAAAAAGAAACGTACATTTTATGTGAACCTTAAAATGGAGTGGGTTAATTATTTTAATGGAAGATAAAAGTGAAGTTAGTGCGTCCTGATTGTATATTTTACAATGAAACGATATGGCTTTTTACGATTGACGGTATTGAGTATCTTTGTTAAACATATTCTCTGAAAAAAAATTCAAAATATATTGAGACAAAATTTTTGCCTGAATAAACAGACTATACGCAGAGAAAAAAGACATGGATTCTCATTAACAACTTGACATACTAGAAACTGGAGTATATAAATACTAGCTTCAAACAGCATCAATCTTCTTTCACCTTCCATTGCATTGACAGACAATGTGCAACAGAGACGCCTAAAATTTTAAATGCTACGAATAAAGTTAGCATTTATCTTCAAAAACCAGATCTTGAATTTATTTACAGCTGTTAACTTGTTGAAAGGGTGGAATGCAAATATTGCATCATTCAGAGATCAATTTGAGTTAAAAGAAAGATCTCAATTGCTATCTCCACATGTAGCGACTTAACCTAAAGATCAGGAAAAAAGACTGAGAAGAAAAAAATTTACCAATGGTACTTTCGAATCCAAAACAACTCGCCATGTAACTCTTCAAGGATTTGAAAAACTTAAAGTTGAAACTTTATTCGTGATAATCGATAGATTAAATTCAGAAAGGATAAACGAATTGATGCTTATAACTCAGTATGCAGCATTTTCAAAGTCATTACTAAATTCGGTCTCGAACAAATAAATGAAGAATCAGTCAATAATTTTCTTGAATTTTATGAAGGAGAAGTAGATTTTGAAGCCACAAAATCTGAAGTCATTCAATTTTCACAATATTTGTTAAGCTGTAGCTTAGAAAAAAAAAATCACCGGCAGGGCCTGATTATGACCAACAAGGGCCCCGAGCTATAAAATTTGTTTTATTTTTCATAAAATTTTGATATAAAAAAGAATATTTCAGGTCAACATTTGATATTGAGGGCAATGGGCAAAGTCCCGATTCGCCCATGAGATAATAAGGCTCTGATCACCGATACATATTTATGATTATATGTTTAAAAATGAGTTAAGAGAAATTTTTCCAAATATGTTTATTGCACTACGTATTTATTTAACTCTGCTCTTTCGGCTTTGCAATTTGATATCGGTAAACTCCAAATTAGAGAGAATTCTATATCTTTGAAGAACAAAAATGCAACAGAATAAGCTGCAATTTTGGCTTTGCTGTGCTCAGAGCACTATTTAACAAGCAACCTGGATTTTTAAAGATTTAATTGAAACTTTCAGCGTGGCAAAGGCTAGGAAAAAGCCAATTTAATTTTTTTTTAATTTGTAAAATATATTCATTAAAGTTTTTGATCCAGTATTTTTTCCTTTGGTTGGTGTGTTAGATTCTTTTATTGTTAATATTTTTTAAATTAATTTTTTGCAAACAGTTTCAGAGTTCATTTAAATGGTAATGAGAATCTTATTCTAATATGACCATTACAAAATTTTATCTAACGACGAACATTCATATTAAAGAAAAGGAAAAATGTGCGTGCGTGGGAGGGGGGGGGTCCTCCGCTACTATCACAGCCCCGGGCCCTTAAATGAGTAAACTGGGCTCTGGTAATTCCCATCTAAAAGCATACTCCACTCAGTAAGACCAAGTCATATTTCAGTACATGAAATATTGTATGTCTAAATAAATAAGAGTAGTGCTTACCTTGTAACAGATGCTATGGAATCCAATTTTTCGAAGAATTCCATTTAACCGACTGATAGTGTGACTTGAATACTGCCATTGCTTCTTCTGCACTTGGCGCAACTAGTTAGTGTGTTACCCGGTAGATAGTGCTACCTGTATCTAAGAAAACTTATGTGGATCTTTTTACACGCTAGGATCATTTTGGGCTACCTCCTCCAACATTTTGCTTCGACATAATTTCGATTGTTGATGCATACCAGATGTGTAAAGATGTATATAAAATATCGGTATATGTAAAAAGTTTAATATGACCGTTGTAGATTCCACTAAATAGAGCAACTAAAGTCTCATAATTCGTCTCTGAGTATTCTGTGTGACTTCCTAATATTACTCCTTTAGCTATATTTGAAATACCTGGAGTACAGTTATAGTTGGAGTTAGGAAAGAATTAAAAGATTTAACAACTGGAAAAAAATACAAAATATGCAATAGTTTAAGGAATTTCATAACGATTTAAGTATTGAAATAAACATTTCTCATAAATCATTATGCCATACAAATAATATTTCTCCTTACTGCGACACAAATGGTATATGTATTTCAAAATAATTTTCAAATGTGTTTTCTATGAAATTTTACATCTAGATAAACAATTTTAATACAATAAATATTTGTAGGGATAAAAACTCGTCTTCTCGGATATTGTCTGTGATTTACATATTCCATTAGTAATATACTTCTGCATGAAACAAACAGCATTAGAATTTAAGTCTTGTAAAGTTTTGTAACATCTACAGTAAAAGAAAGAGTGCCGAGGTATATTGCTGTTTAAATAAATTTAAAATGTTAAAAATACTGGAATAAAACTTTATTTATTAAATTTGAATTTGGAGAATAATTAAAATTGTTTGTTGTTATATACGGAAGTGAACAAAAGAGAGTTGTGTAAAAGTCATATTAAGGTAATAAGGTATTGTGCTTCATATAATTGAGATTCATCCTAAATATTCAGATACTTTTCGAAAATGCAATGTAATTTGTTTTTTCAAAAAACATATTTTACTGTCCTTAGCTAAATCATTGAACTTAATGGATTGTGTAAATTACCTTGATTATTCTCTTCATATGACTATAGGGGTGCAGCCTGAAAAGAAAAAAAAATGTTTTTTTTTGGGGGGGGGGAGCCGGGGGTTGCGTATATGAAATAAATCGTGCGTTAATAAACAGAATTGCTGCATCACTTCAAGTTTCTTTCTACTAACTAATCAAAAAATTTCTGAGGGGGGGGGGATATCTCGATATCCTTAAGGCTATGCCCCTACACAGAAAGATTCATTGTAAATTCACTGTAAGTTGAAAAAAGAAAAACTATAAACCTATGACGGTAAAAAAAAAAAAAAAAAAAAAAAAAAAACAACTATGTTGATAATAGAAAAAAATATGTGAGTAATGCAGTTTTTTTATGACTGCTGAATACCTGAATTTTTCAGTGAGATGCTATTATTGTATGAAACACATTTTGCACGTTTGAATCAATATATATTTTAAAAAATTAAACATATATATGACCAAAAAAATGAACATATATGACAACTACAAACCTATGTAACTACATTTATCAACTCCATATAATGATAATGTCTTGCTTACGACGATTCTTCAAAGCCAGATAGACAGATATTTTAAGACAACTTACTTACTGACTAAGTCTTATATTAAATTCGGTTAGTGCTGAATCTTAATCTGCTTCGTACTCAGCTTCTTGGTATCAGCTCACTTAACTGTCATATGATTCAGAAACAATCTTAAAACAAACTCATTTAGAAAAATCAGTATTTTGAACTTTTACAAGCCTAAATGTTTTATTGTTTAAACCTCTTTTCCGGTATCACGTATCTGCCTTTTCTCTAGCTACTTTTATTGAGTTTTCGGAGTCTAATGGTTTATAGGAACCCGGGGGATACAAAAGATTTTTAAGGAAAAGAATATCACATTTCGAAGATCATTACACGACAGTGAAAAAGAATTTTTTTTTCTCCCTTCTCTCTTAACCCTCTGTCAAGTAATGGAGTAACAGAAAATCCCATCCAGATTGTAAAGTTAATCACATTAAATGCTCTTCCAGATTAAATTCTTTGTTGATTTCTTCAGAGAAGTCTTTTTTTGTTAGCTAATGATTTGTGTACAACCTGTTTCAAGCAGTTCGTTGCCAACCAGAAATGAAACGATTCTAAAAATTCTTCGAGAACGAAAAAAATATTTTAAAGTTCAGGATAATTCCTCTATTTACAGATTATCACTCTTTGTCAATCGGTGTTAAATTTTACATTTTCCCCCTTGCGATGCTGCTTACTTAAAATGAGTCAGTGTTTTTGAGAGATTTTAATAAGTATTTAAAAGCTGTTGGCTTTAAATCGGATAAAAAGTAGCTGCTCAGCTTGCAACTAGATTACCCCACCAATGACTGAACGAATAAGACACTGAATTTAGTAGATGGCTGAAGTGTGAAATCGGTTCTGGACTATCATGCAGCTGCCGTTCTAACGGTTTGTATTCTGAGACGGTTTTCGCCAGATGTAACGTGCATGTGCATTACAAATTCTTAAAAATTCATCTCCGTCCAATAAATTCCTACCTTTGGCAGAACACCCTCGGTACAGTGGGGACAGTGCCAACACTGTCCCTACTTATTATGTTCTTATTCCATGGGAAAATGAACTTTTGTAAACATGTTGTTATCCTTTGCTGTTTAATTTAATGCTGCGTTATTATATTCAGCTCATGTGAGTATTGTGTTGAAACGTGGCTATCGTGATTCTACCGGGCCTGCTAGTGCACTCCATTGAGTCATCCAAAGAGGCCTACGGATGCTCACTGATTAATTCCAGCACTTAAAAACGTCATCTAACAGCCGAATCTAACCAATGAGGAATCGTCCGTAGGCTTCTTTCGGAGTGCACAAGCAGGCCCGGTAGAATCTCGATGGGCCTGTTTGAAATAAATCTACACGAACGGTATCTACCTATTGGAATGTGCCTTAAGAGGGTGATTTTTTAAGGGGCTCTAACGCATATTCACAGTACATCTGGAGAAAACCACCCCAAAATCCTGAACGTTAGATCAATGGTCATGCATTAGTCCAGAATACTGGACTTTTGCACATCAGCCATTTACTATGTTCAGTGTCTTATCCAATTCAGACATGGTAGTGCTTATTTTCAATTCATCAAACATTATTCAGGGAAGAATTTTGAAAATCTTAAATAGGTTTCATCATTTTAACTATTTTTAAGTCTTGTCATTTGAAAACTGCCTTCATGTCTTCTGAATCGAATAACTCAACTTGCATTTCATAATAATTATAATAATAATTTTGTTGCAGCTGATTTTGCATATGCCTCACTCCTTTTCCAACTGTACTCCAATCCCTGTGCTATTGTGCTACGCTAAGAGTCACAATGTGACAACTTGAATACGTTTATGAAATTAATTGCTTTTGAAAGAATAAAGTAAGGATAAATTCTAAAAAAGCACAATAAAAGCTAAAAGTTATCAAAATATTTTTCCGTATTTGAATCTTAGTTTTAATTAAAAGGAAGGAAATTATTATAAAACAAGTAAAAATTGTCCTGCTGTGTCTTGCTCTCTCCTATATGCTGTTGTTATCATTATTAATCAATTGAGTTTATACAGTGGTATTACTATGAACATTGTTTTCTAAAATTATTCTTTTTTTTTTTTTCATTTTAGGTAAGTAATATGTTCTTCGAAAATAATACCTGTTGCATGAAAGATATGATGTTGGAGGTAATAAAGTTCTGCTTTATTATTTTTTAATTTGAAGCATTAAAACAAAGAATATTTTAAAAATTATTGAGTTGCACTCTGGTAATAAGTTAATGTCTATTTTTACGGATTTGATTTAGCTAGTATAGTTCAAATAAACTAAACTATAAGAACTAAAGCTGATAAATTTTTTGAAAACTAAAATGTTCGAGATTCATTTAATTTATCATTCAACATAACCATCAATGATGAAAAATTTAGAGCTTTTTACGGAACAAGACCAAGCAGATATATTTGGCTACTTATCTATCTAGCAAACATTTTACACGCATTTCGTTTTCTTCAGATACTTAAGTTCGTTTAGTCAATGACTGTTTTTCTTTGCATTGTAGGGGTAAGATGTTGCAATGCAAAAGTATTTTCTCAAAGTGTTTATTTTTTGTTAAATAAAGGTTCAAAGGCACAATAATTAAATAATATTAAATTGAACTGAATCGAGCTTTCAATTTCGTAAGAACTTAACGTAAGAACTTATCTAAAATTCAGAAACAAAAATACAAGCCGAATACAATCTTTAACATGTAGTTACTTTGATGCAATACTCAGCAGAAGAAACCATCTTTAAATATTTAGTATACACTTTCGCAAAGCGAAGCCTATAATAGCATATAACAAATATTCATTAAGAAGAAAAGAGGCAAATTTTTTCCCCATTAACCTGGAATAAATATTTATTTGCATTGAAACGTATCGTTGGTGATATGATGAATAGCTACTTAATGATTTTGCCTTTCATTTTGTATCGATTATAGATAAGCAATCGATTAATTAAAGCATCCTAATGAGCTGCCTTGACTTGTAATTGGAAACCATTATGTGTGGTTATTAATGGTAGATCCAAGGGGAACCAAAATGGCGCGGGTTATGTAATTTTTGTTTAAATCTTGGTCTTTTTTGTATACATTTTTAATTAGCAGGTGATGAATTGTTCCAAAATAGCAGCTTCTGTTTTTGTGAGATGTCTTGCTTAAGATTAATTACAAAAGCGCTGTTGCGTGGCAGTGTTAATTTTGAAGACAGATACATGTTTAATTATGCCTAATAATATGTCATCTTTTTTAATTATTTAATTAGATAATGTGCTTTCGGAAACGTACTTAATGTTTAAAGTGTGATAAGGTGTATTGTAATAGCTTCATGTTCTAAAATGTGTTTTCATCATTCAGTTTATTATAAGGTTTATGTTTTCTCATCTAATAAATAAAATATTCTTCTTTATTTTATAAAAATGCATATGGGTATATAATGTACGTAAATGTTTTATTTAGATATCATCTAAAACTCCAGAAAAATCTAAAACTCCGAAAATTCCAGAAAATGGTATTCCAGAAAATGGTACTTTAAGTGTTACATAAAATCTTGTAGTGTTAAAATATTTCGACTTATTAATGAAACGTAGTGTGATTTTTTTTAAGTTAGTGAATAAAATGTGTACTAAAATTGTCCTATTCAAATAAACTGAATGCATACGTAATTCAATTTACCACAATAAAATTCATCCTTATTTTGGATTATATACAGCATTCTTCGAAAAATTATCATTAAAAAGCTCATAAGTCTTATGCAAAATTAGAGAAGCATCCAAGATGGTGGGACATACATTCAAAGTAACAGTACAAAGATGTACTGACGCTGCAGTCTAACGTTTTACTCACTTAAAGCCGAAGTATTGCATGTCGTTCCCAAACCTGATCAATGTTACTTTTCCGCATGCTATTCGTTTGAAATGAGGAAATGAATTGCAAACCATCGATTCTCCATACAACAACTCTCATTATTGGTCAAGCAAAAAGTTTTATTTATGATAAATGAACAAATGCGTGGTCATATTCGACGAAAAAGGTTAGTTGCAAGAACAAAACTTGATTGCAAAATCAAACGGACTGAGAAATAACTTCTATCGAATGGAAAATATAGATTTACGGCTCGTTTCGGTTCACAGAATTTTTAAGTAAATATGAGTTCTAAATAAGTACTTACAGACAAATCCTCGTAATTAACAAACCGACATTTAGAGAGTTCTTGTTGATAGCTTTGTCGGCTGGTTTATTTGTCGATGGGAAACTAATATGCTGTACAGATAGAGAAACGAAAATAGTCAATAACTTCATAGACAGCGGTCCAATTACACATACTAAAAACTAATTAATCTCGTTTAAATATTCAGTAGCATATCTTTTTATTTCAAAGATATTGCCTCTTTATTTGCTGTGGTTTGCACAAATTATATATCAGTAAACATATATTTCTATTCAACCAATTTAAATTAAAAAAATTCGTAATTTCCCAAAATTTAAATTCACTCAACTTATTTCATGAATATTTGTTACACACACACACACACACACACACACACACATATATATATATACATACATATACATAAGACTTGTGAAACTGCGCATATTAATAATAAATTGTTGCGGAGTTAAGAATTAACAAAACGTTCCTGACCAATGATACATTTCTTTCACTTTTCTTGTATAACATAAACATAAAAAATTCCGTCATTAATGTGTAAGTGCTCCTCTGACTTTTTGCAAATTGTTATAAAACATTTCACATGTATAGCATTGCAAATAAAGTGAATCACTGTAAAATTGCGAAAGTACTAAAACGATTTGCGTGTGTTCAGAAACATTTAAGCTATATGCGAGTTTTAACCATTTTAAATTAAACTCCCTATTCCTAAACTAAGCACAAAAAATGACCAAACAGCTAATTATTTACTGCTTTTAATAAATTCATTGCATTAGTGGCACATGCCACTACTTCGCGCCAACATCTATTCGCTTTCCTCCAGTGATGGAACTTCATTATTCAAGCCACCTTCATTATCAGCTGCAATATCCAAAACAGACATATCACATTAAAGGGTTTTATCTCCGGCTGCGATCTCTTGTTAATGCTGCAGCAACGAAAACTGCTCTGTAGGCGTGCGAAACTGTCATGTTTAGACACAATTGAAAGGTATTAGAATTCACCCTCTTCAGAAATTTTGCCTGTTGCAGATAGTGATCTCGCATCGTACAACCTGTTAGATACTCAAGTTTTGGGCAGAAGTTTGCGTGGGTGCTGAGGAGGTATAAAGGGAAGTAGGCCGTCAAAAACTGGTTCTAGAAAGTGCATGGCTGTAAAAGTTAAGACAACGGAAAATATACTCTAAAACTGGCGTTATGAGGGAAAAAAAAAAAGAGGGCAGACACATGCTGCTATTATGTGTGTGTGAGTTATCTTCTGTTTCCCTTATCTTTGTAATTGCATGATGATGTACATTTGTTGGTATATTAACCTTATTAGTGTGGATGATGCTTGTAATGTATGGTATTAAATTTGGGATAATAAGCCACGATTATGTTAAGCAAAGGCTATATTTAAAGTATTTATAACAAGTTGAAACTGTACGAAAAGTTACAGTAGTTACGTTTTATTTCTGCAGACAGTGGTCGTTTTTACATACGGAGTTCATTTTCGATTTAAAATGGATTTCGAAGGGCTTGACCGAGCATCCACGGTTGAAAATGCATTTTAACGGTGAATCAAATTCTACTCTTTTTTAATGTTTATTTTGTTTAGTTATAAACGAATGCAACAGAGAATGAAGCGTCTGTATATAAACTGCAATTATAAAAAAAAGAAGGAAAACTGCTTTATACTTACAAGATGACATAATAAAGTAATCCCACCCATCTAAAGTGTTATATTAGCAATGAAGTTTGAAGAAAGCTTATACTTTTGCATCAAAGAATATTTTAATATCAGCTGCACCCCAAATGAATTTCTATATATTATGCACAGTTTAAAATAAGAAAATTTCAACCCCTTTTTAGTAGCATAAAAAAAGCATATGACTAGATCTGCATATCGTGTTTTGTAGTCGTAAAACTTGATTACTTTTTAAAGCTTCAGAAATAACACTTCTCTACCATTATCGATTGAAGCGCGCAAGAAATGTACAAACGTACAACGAGCGTAGCACAGTACCAGATACAGTTTTTATTACTGAGGTGCAATCCGTTGTTAGATTTTGTATACAAAATTTTAAATAATAATCAATATATATGAAACTGTAATATTTAATTACAGCTTGTAATCCGTAATTATTAACCCCTTAAGCCTCACTTCTGTGAAAATCACGGGCTAAGCTTTCTCTCTTTATTTCTCGTGCCTGTCATATTTCCGGACAATAGTGTCCTAATGTTTTGCGCCTGAAAGATAAAAGCATTTAAATTCTTATCTTTCTATATCTCATTTTACACAACAGATGTCAATACCAAACTATTTTTAACTTAATTCGGAGATAGTTTCTTTATAATTGATGGTAGCAGTACTCAATTACGTGTATTTGTGATACGCATTGTGCAATCTTAGCACACTTTTTTTTACTTCACAATAACCCTGAATGTTGGCTTTTCCTAGAAATTTAACTTTGTTTTTTCTTTCGCGATTAAAAAAAATGTCCAAAACCTTGAAATGAATACATATATTGTACGTGCACTTATTTTTATACAATTTTCTAGAATAAAAGAATTGGCTGTTTTATGACCGTTTTCTTGAAAATAATACGACCGTTAAGGGATATATGTAGTGACATTATCAGACTACAAAACTTTGTGTTGCAAAATACATGTACTACAACAGTTTTGCACTGCACTTCGGCGCATTGCATTGCAAAATGTTATATTTTTTATGACAAAATAAATATTATTATGTTTAGAGTAGGATCACGTCGTCTAGTTTTCAAAAGGTATGCGATTTCCTCATACTTTTTTTTTTTTAATTTTGCTTATTGAATGATTTATTAAGTACTTTTTACCGCGATTTCATTTATAAAATCAAATTTCGTTTTTGTCTCGTAATAGTACTAAGGTATGAAATCATAATGGATCTGATTCCTTTATTTAGAGTTACATGTCTAACAATTTTATACACATTGTCTATCACACTGTGATTTTTCGCCTGACTTTAAAGAAAAACTGCTTGTGAATCCCTTGGATTTTCTACACAGAATTTCCGGAAGAAAACATTAAAATAAGGAGTTTACGAAAAGATAATTTAGATTTTAAAATTTAAACGGGGAACAAAAAATTGGAGAATATACGATTTTTTTTATTATTAAGTATTATTTTTCTTTCTTAGCAGCATATTTCAACAAAAATTTAAACTGATCGGTCAAGCAGTTTAGGAACATCTTGTTTAGCCTATATTTGTGCAAAGCGAAATTACTTTCTTGACAACCTAATATTGACCCTAGAATACATTACGTTGAAACGTACATATGCAGTTGTTTCATTGTTGCTGCAACATTTAAAGTGTCACAACATCACATCTTCTCCGTAACCTAAATACACTAGGCCGCCTCTTTTACCTTCGCTATCACCATTTCCACCTACATAAGTGGTGGATCCATTATCCGTTATGCATTTTCTGAGTTTTTAGGACTTTTTTTTTAAAACTACCCCTATGATTCTACCATATTCACCAGATCGTGCATGGCATGACCCGGTTCGGGGATCACGTACTGTTATTACAAATACCGTTAGTAGTGGATACTCGTGATGTAGCTAAAACTATCAGAGAGTCAAATCAAACTTGGCATGCGCATTTTGATTAAATGACGCAGGGATGGAAGGTGAAAATCGAAACTGTGTGGGTAGGGGGATGCGTTTTTATTTCCGTATAATAAATATAGCTCACTTATGTGTTCATTGAACCCGAAGTGAAGATAATATAAAAGTTAGTGTTCCAATACTTTTAAACTAGTTGCTCTCAGGAAAGAATTGATATTTCCATACGATTGAAAAATCAATATAAAGAAACAACCAGATGGCCGTTATGTTTTTAATACGAGTTAGTGGGTGAACAATAATATCGCTAAATATATTATTTCGTGTGAGTGTTATGACCTAGTGTGTTCTGATAAAGAAAACATTACATGCAAGACATACATCAACTAATCTTTATCACTGTACATTAGTTTTCACCAAATCAGTTGGAATATTGAATAGGGAATACTAACAGAATTCTAATTATTGACTCGTTAATCTCAGTAATCAGACAAAATCGTAAATAATAAAATCTAAGGTGTAAAATGAATAGCATAGGCTTAAAAAGTTGATGAGTTAAAAATTTTGACATTCTGGATTCTTTAAATTTTAGTAGTCTTTCATGTTTTTTTGAAGTCATATAAATCTATCAAAACCTTTTGTGTATATTAATGGTAATTCTAATGGTCACTCAGAGACCTACATGCGTCATTTCTTGGCCACATTATGGCCAGCAATGGATGAGAGGAGATGAAAAATAGGACTGTGCCATCTTGCATGGCAACCACAAATCTTTGTCCTGTGGCCTTTTGTGTCTATCCTTAATTGCGACGTTTCAGTGTTACACACATTTGATAGCTTCAAAATATGATTCTCCAAGGTGACCTTGGTTGATTGGAGTTCAATTCTAATACTTAATATTACATTACCCTTCCTAATCAGTTCCACAAAATTGATTAACAATCCATATTTTTAAATTTTCCACTAATTAAATAAGAAGGAGGTACTCTTTCAAACGCTGTTTCACACAAACCACAAAAAGGGTGAGCTATTTACACGCCTTCGAACCCAAAACTAATTTAAATGCTTACTTCCCTTTAATACCCGCGAAAAGTGCCCTTAATAAAACAAACCACATCCATCTAAAACTTTTGCACCTCTATTAAACAGCGAATCCTCTAATATCTACTTTGTTTCCTTTCATAGACTGACTCCAGAGAGAAACTGCGTTTTCTTTTTCACTAAAGCAGCATTCGCCTTGAGCCATCCATGCAAACTCCCATATATATCTAGTGGCTTTTTCGTTCTTCTGCTAATGAGTATCATTTACTGGCCCGAATCTGATGAGTTGCAGGCATCCTGGAACACAATGCGTGAAAGTCGTTTAGCAGCGCGGATAGAGGAATAAAAAAAGTGGGTGATGAGATATTAAAGACGAAAGGATGAAGAATGGGGGACACTTTTACTTCTAGTAATGAATGCGTTTGAAATGTTATGCACTAAATATGTCTCGTAGCTGTCTCGAGTTATGTTCCTAGTTTTGAAAGCGCTTTCACGGATAAGTGCAGTGTTAAAGCCTGTGATGAAGCTTGCCACTTTTTTGCATGTGAACATATTTTTCCTTTATAGTTTCTAGGTGTTGATAGTGATTCTAACGCTGGTGATTGATCGACATCGCTATGTATATAGAATACATTAATCAAGCAAGCCATTGTCATGAATAAAATGATTTGTAAAAGTAAATGATAAAACTTATCGCATTTGTGTATGTTAAAAAAATTTTCTTTATTGGTGCTACCTATTAGTTATTTCTACTACTACCCTAGTAGAGCAACTTAGTAGTACACAAGCCAGTAGTTCAAAAGACGTTCAGCCTGCGTTATGAGAAAGCAGGCTAAACGTCTTTTGAACTAGTTGTGTTACTGGGGTAGTAATTGATCAACAACGCTAATTGATAATCTTATGCATGAATAATCTACTGCTTAATCTGTTTGCTTCCATTGTTCTAAAGACGCGATGCTAAACAATGGAGGCGAACAGATTAAAGCCTATAAAACACCATTCATTTCAATCTCTGCATATAGAAATTAAATCTATGGCTGTTTATTAGTTTTAGTCTATTAAAGAAGTTTATAAGTTGTTCCCGCCATTTTTAATGAATAGCATTATTTCCTAATAATATATGTTAATTTTGTTTTCCTTGATATGCATAAGAGCTCTAAGGGGCATTTTAAACATGAATGTATGGAAGAAATGCATTGGAAGAATTTTAGTTTTCTCTAAAACAAGCAAAACTGCTAATATTAAGTACATTTTTTTAATAAGATACTTGATATTGACATCTTATTAAAAGTGATAACTTAAATCAATCGGGACCTATCAACGGCAGTTAAAGCAACACAACACAGGACACAACAAATAAACAATCTGGAATCATAAACATTTTACAACATTATTGTGAATGTTTGGTAAAATAATGTTCAACTTTGTTTCTTCATTAAAAGGGGGCAATGCAATTAAGAAATAAGGGTGAATGATGCGAGAATTTACTTCCAATAATAAATGGGCTAAAATATCTATGCATTGATTACACGTAGCTATTTCAAATTATGTTTCCTCTTTGACTGTATTTTCACGTAGAAATACTATGTAAAAGTCAGTGATGAAGCTTGTCATTTGAGTATGAAAGATTATTTTACGCATGTTTACGTATTAATCCTATCATTGATAATTAGTTAACATAGCTGGATAGTGTGAGGAAATGCATATATTTACTTTTAAAAATATAAAAAAAATCAATATAGGTTGAAAGCATTAAATGTTATGAAAGCTAAAAAATGCATTCAGCATTCTAAAATGAGGATACGCAAGCCATTACATCATTTATCTCATGTAAATGTCTTTAAATAATTAGACTATTAATATGAAAATGCTTAGAAATGATTAATTTTTGTACTATTATACTAAATTGAAACAAGAATAATGGTAGAAACCATTATTGATTGTTCCTACGGATAGCTAGAATGAAAATACAATTATCTGATAAGTAAATTCAGTAAGTATACATGTTTTATTTCTTTTTCTCAAAATAAACTATATATTGGAATAGTTTATTAATCCGATGCACTCCATATGTTGAAAAGGGAAAGGTTTTATGGTATTTTTATCGGTGTTCAGGTCACTGCTGCATCACGAAATATTTTACGTGGTAATAAATTCAATAAAATAAATAAAGTACACGTTTCCGTGTTTCGAAATTCAATTTGTTGATCAGAAGAAAAATAATTTCATAAAAATGTATTTTAAAATGTTAATTGGAAATAAATACTCAGGAACTGCGATGAAACAGAATCTAGATTTTGTCTGTTTTGAGTATCAAAGAGAAATGTATTAAGCCAGGGAGGTAGACAGTGGTGGTCCGTGGGGGGCTCAGCATTCCCCAAATATTGGATTTTTGTTAATTGGATGTCAATAAATCAAGCATTTTTTGATAAATTCGATCTCTTACACCTTTTAGGTACCCCCGAAATTCTTTTCTCAAGGATTTTCTTTAAAAAGTACCTAATTTCAGTTAGTCATCTTTCTATAAGTTTTTTAGTTACCATAAACGATAAAATACATTTATTTAAGTATTACAAGGTAGAATAAGTTTAATGCAGCAAAGATATTCCATAATACATTTTATTAGTTCTAATACTATATCACTAATTCCTTCTTTTTTCAATACAAGCAATTATCGTGCATTATATCTTGGTCTGTAATTTTTAGAGGATTCGCTATTTGTAAATACCGATTGCAGTCTAAATCATCCGCTCTGTATTGCAAAATATAATATCACGAAGAAATTTAAAAGATGACATGAAAAAGTGAAACAAAGTGTTCAAAGTTCTAATAGAGGCAACAACACTAACGACTTCTTTCAGAGAGTATTTTCTTTTATTTTGTGATTTATAGCTTCTGACGAGGAGCTATACATTTGAGAGAACAATATATAAACGCCTATTGTTACTGTTAAAAAAGGACCATGAACGAAATGGACACTGAGGTGATATTTCTGAGCAAAGGTCTTTGAGACGCTTGGTGATATGAACTGCGGTTTTTTTCTTCGGATAAGCAAATGCCTGCTTATAAAATGTGGGTTATTCTCTTCTGCACTTTTTATTAAATCTTAACATGTTTGAATTGTGCTTGCAGGCTTATCTGTCTCTATAAATAAGTTAGCTACAATTAACAATTTCATAAAAATAACAAAATTAACGTATTTATTCTTCATTATTCTCTTTTTATAATAAATATAGAAATTTTTGAGAATTTGTTTTTAAATTTAATGAAATATTTCTCATTCCATTATATAGTTGTTCTACTTTTTCTTTTGATTTTATTTAAGAATGAAAAATACCGAAAATTTCTCTAATTTAATAAAATACTTTTCTGTTCTACTATCTAGTTTTTCATTTACTTAAAAAAAAAGCCTAAAGAAATTTTATGGACATTCAAATCTAACTTAGTTTATCAAAAATGAGATTTGAGCATTGGGTCGAAAGGAGCCACATGAAATGTTCCCCCTTTTTTCATCTCCTCATACCTATACAAATTATCATAAACTAACCAATGCGTATCTAAAACAAAATAATAAGTACAATAAACTATTTCCTCAAATAAATCCTTAAAAGTATTTTTCCTTTTCTCAACTCTATCTACTGATTTGATTTAAGAATATTTGTTTGGTTGCATATATTTCCATAACGACTTCTTAAAATTTAATGAAATGCCTCCAAAGAAAAGCTGTTCATTTATTTTCCAAAACCATTCCCTGATATGAGATAGTAATACTTTTCCTCAAATCCATTCAAGAACTTTTACGTGCATTCTAATCTGCCTTATTTTATCAAAAATGACATTCGAGTTTTGCGTTAAGTTCAGTCATATAATTATATGTTTCAGAAAAGCAGTTGCCTTTTATAAGATTGCATTTCGGAAAGTGAGTTAAAAGAATTCTTCTCTCCGTGGCTCTTCTCTCTGAGACTGTCTTATCTAGTATTCGCCATTCCCGTAGATCTTCAGTAGATAGAAGCGCTCTGGGATTTGGATTGGGAAATCTAGATTATATTTTGGTTGCTATCGTATGCGTGAGTGTATATCTTGCTAATGTAAAAGTTAATATTCAAATGGAGCTTTGCATTCGATGAAGTATATATGCATTTAATATTATTATTTGGGATATGGTTACTTTAATAATTTTGATTTAACTATGTTTAAAATATTAATAGTATTTACTGTCGATAAAAGAAATATAGGGCAGACCAGGGAGCATTTTCAATAGAGGCAGGTTTTTCAGGTCATTTTAGTTTTAATATAAGCAGCCTAGATGACTCCAGAAGTTGCGACACACCATAGATCATATACGAAAGTTTCAGTTCAGTAGCTGCTGTCATATTGAAGGAAGACGCTATTTCCTCATTTATTTTTTGTAGTGAGTAAACTATCATATCTTTATTTAAACCTAAAATAAACGTACTAGTATTAAACTTACTGCTTTGATATTGTACTAAAAAGCGGTTTCTTTCTTCAAATAAATTTGCATTTGTTTTAGAAGTAACTTACATGCTACTTGTCGAGATAGTGTAAATTTCCAATGTGGCGACGGGGCAGGTTTTCCAACAGCATATTACAAACGTATTCCAACACGTGTCGCGTTCGTTTTCGGGCTTTTTTCCAACTTACGAAGAAAATATGACTTGGAAAGAAAAAGTAAGGAAAGTCAGCTATAAGGACTGATACTCCTGTACTCAAATGGAGCTTCGGTCCATTTCAGTACAGATGGACCGAAGATCAGATCAGATGTATAAAGTTTAACTTAAAGAAGAAGAAACCGCAAAAGAAATCACATTAAAGGGAAGAGAAAAAAAAAGCAATCTGGTGCTGGAAGTTGTTTGGACCTTAATCTTTACATGTAAAAGGCTTTAAAACATCAAAAAGAAAGTGGCATTGAATGCTTCTTGAAACACAATAAAAATGGGTAAGGTGCAGTATATGGGAAAAATGGCCTATAAAGACTTAAGGAGATGCTAAATCTTTTGCTTGCGTTCACTGTGATTTAGACAATGATGTATTTTTTAAAAAAATAAATCTGTCTTGTAAAACTTAGTGACAGTTTTTGTAAAATCATTAAGTGTCATTTGTTTGTTTTCCATATATATATATACATTTTTTTTTTCTCAATTATCCTGTCATTATCTTAGCTACTATTATTATGCCTCCTTAGGTTACAATAAAAATACGTATTAAGTAATTTGTAAGTTTTATTACCCGTGTTTTACCACTTAGAATATAGTTGGAAAATTTGCCCCATCACGTTTTTGGTATTCTTTAAAACATTTTCCGAGTTAAGACGAAAAAATTTAACCTCTTGCTGTATAAAAGTATATTTATTTTTTGAAAAATAATTGAGCTGGTTTGTAGATGATGGTGTAGGAAATACAATAATATCATGTTTGCCCCAAAACTGATTAAAAAAATAAATATATTTAAAAAAAGGTTCTCCGGTTTCTCTTATATTTTATGCTTTTGTATACTTACTGTTCTGAAATTTATTCCTTTTCATTTTTGATATGCATGCGTTTTAGTTAAATTTTTATATGGCATTTACAAAGTTATATTGTTCATACATTTTAAATACTATTTTAAAATCATTATAGAGGGCCTTCACATTTTGACTGTTTTAGAAAAAGGAGCCTTTGTCTTTGCTACACAAATTAATGCACTTTTTTTTATAAGTAAAAGATATTTCATTAATTTTTAACTGAGAGCTCATTTATTCATTATGAACTTGGCCTGAGCTTTCCAAGCAAAACTCCAACCGAAATTTTCTTTTTAAAGTTTTTGAGAGTTCAGCTTAATTTATTTTCTCTAAATTACATTTTATGTCCATAAATTTTCGTTATTAAAAAACAGCCTCATACCAAAACGTACTTCCTTTAAAACTATCATAGATTTAATTATTTTTTTACACATATGTTTTTGTTTAATCTAACACCTTAAATATCCAAATTATCATTATTTGTAAGTAGAATCAACGAATAAAATATGATTTTTGTAATAAGCATACCATTATCCACTAGCCGAATAAGAACAAAAAAAGCCATGTTTAATCTAATCTTAAACACCCATCACCAAGAAATGATTTGAAATTTATAAAATAATGAACTGATTACCCGTTTGTCTACAAGCACTGTAGAGAGTTCAATTAAACGATATTTTACAGCTTCAAATATTTTGTTGACCATCCATCTTCTCTCAATATCTTAACCCGTGTTAGACATAAATTCATCTCAGAGGACGTGAAACAACGCATTTCTCGAAACCAGCAATCCATCAAAAGTAATTTTCTGTCGCCAATACAGCAAGTTATGGTCTGTAGAACAGCGCTTGTTTTTCCCCCAGCATATCTAGTTCTACTTTTTAAGTGATTTTTGCTATCGTCATAGTTATTGTGACGCTTTCATCTTTTTTTTTTTTTTAATGCTTATAAATAAGAAAGCAATATTGTGTCAACAAATCTTTACATTTGTCATGTTTCATATTGTCTGTTATGCTAGTAAATCGTACATTTAAGCACAGATATGGTTAATAATACCAAATGAATCATACGGTGTGTCCCAAGAATATAGCGACAAATTTTTAGGATAGGTAGGGCGTGTAAAAAAAGATTTTAAACTATCATATCAAAAACATTTTTTTCATACTCTGATTAATAATCACTCCACAAAAGGAACTGAGTATTACTTAAGTTACTTTGTCAAGCTTTATATCAAATGCTTTATTCTCCAACAGTTACAGTATTAAAAAAGAAATACTACTCGTAATGTTCAATTTTAGTGCAATATTTTAATACGAAAAAAAATTATCTTATGCCAAGAATGATAAAAACTTTCAGTCCCATTTCAGCACATTGACCTCACAATGCCATGTGATTCTGGTTCTTTTTGAAGTGCCCTACTACCCCCTACAAGTTTGTCGCTATATTTTTGGGACACCCTGAATAGAATCTTCGTTGGTCAATCCGTTGTGTCTTTGCAAAGTTTTAAGTTATCAGGTTAACGGTGAAAGGGTTTGAGCTCAAGTAGAGCGTAGCAATATAAATTGTTTTAAAAAGTCAATTTACATATAATAAATTTTTATAAACTATGTACAAAAGATATTCATCAATGTTTGATTAAAAAGCGGAAATTTTGCTTAAAAAATAGCATCTTGAGAATGGACCCCCGAAATCAAAATACGCCACGGGCCCCCTTTAACGTTAGTCCGCCTATGACTGGGAAAATTCAGATTAAACTTCACTGGAAATGGGAAAACGTATGTCTATTGTCAATGCTCAAATCTCACATTTACTCCTATTTCATTAAATGCATTGGTGCTTTTGTGAGACAACTGTTAAAAGAGGAAGAGACTGCTTAGGACTTGCTGAATGCGAAAGGATCTTGTGGACTTGATTTAAGGCCTAAACCAAGGGGATGAGAATGAACAACAACAACATAGAGCATTCGGATACAATAAGTTCTGAGGTATACTTGTGAGAAAAAGCGTGTGACGAAAGCTCGTTTAGATCTCGCGAATTCCGCATGGTAAATAAAGGCGCTATCAGACCGGACAAAAGGTACCCTACTTCAAATGCTGAAATGTAGTGTGCGCGGATGCGAAATCGTGCCGCCACACTAAAGTCACCGTACAGTCAGAAGCTCATCAACGATGTTCCAAACGTTACGAAATTTGCCATGCGTTGTGGACTGCAACGTCTTTTGGACTTTAAGGTTTGTGCCATGCGCTGTGGACTTTGAAAGAGCGAGGGATGGACAGATCGGTGATTGTTTCATCTGCCTCTGAACAAGAGAAGGAGAATGCATGTTCGTTGTCCGGGTCATCATCATCAATTAAGGGAGAGCGTGTTATGGAAGTTTGATCATGCGAATTCCACGTAGCAGATGAAGGTGCTATCCGACTGGGTAAAGGTACCCATTTTCCTGGTCTTCCGTTGCTGAGGTGTAGTGTGTGCAGAGGCTATCTCGTACCGCCGCAGTTGCTTGATATGCATTCTGAATGAATTAAATGGCATTATAATAGCTTGTTCCCCATTTCAAGATATGTGGGTAATATGCACACCTCTCTCATTAGAGAGCATAAATGTATTGTCTTTTGCGTTTTATATGAAATTTTTATTGACAGTTTCTATTTTGTTTACGCAAATATATTTTGTGGTACATTAAAAAAAATTAATATATATTTCGTTACCGATTTATTTTTCATGCAATTTTTTCCCTCCTATTTGTGAAAAATTTGATGCCTCAAGAGACAACAAAAAACACACCTAGAAATTTATTATTTGGTACTTATTTATTTCTTTGATAGAGACATGATTGCAAATATTATACGTAAGGTAAAAAAGAACAAAGGTAAAAACATAGTGTACGCATGCTTTCAAGTAAAGCTGTTTGTATGATAGATAACATTGTCGTTGACTAATTAAACAATTTATCAATTTTTAAAAAAATGTTGCTTAAAAAAATCTCCCTTTTCCACATATATTCACCCTGTAAAATCTCCTTCTACGTGTATTCTCATTCCATTCTCATTGGTCGAGATGTATTTTCCATAAATCTTTCCAAGCTGCTTTTGCATGAAAAATCTTCCCCCCCCCCATCTGATAATTTCTTAATTACAACTTTTTTTTTACCTTTCCCAGTCTCCTTTTTTCCTTACTGCAAAGGACGTTCGCAAAATCTAAACTCGAGCTTTTAATCACTGTGTGATCAGAGGAATAAGATTTAATTAATTTTAATATTTGATTGGAGCAAAGAATGTTTAAGATAAATTTGGGCAGAGTGTTTAGAACGCGAGAATTTAATTAATTCCTTGATGAGCTATGTTTTTGTTGGAAAAATCTTGTTTTCATATGGGACCATTGGCGTCAGAGTAAACTCGGCCTTTTTTTCCCCCTTCTCCGCTGTAATTTCTTTCATACGCGAAGGGTGAAATCTCAATATTTTGAATAGAGTTCGCTGAAATATTATGGTATTTTCTTTTTCTCTTTTTTAATCTTAACGTGAACTCTCGTATCAGATTTTAATTAAGAGCGAACAGGAAGTTTGTTTAGGTCAAAAATTGTTGGGGCTGCAATACAAAATATTATTGCAGTGTTTTGTTGTAAATGAGTTCTGTAAAGATGATAAAACTATGGAAAATATTTATAAGAAGTGAGAAAAAACTTTTTTAAGCTTTCATTAATTTTATTTTTATAAATGAAAGTCAAGGTGAAATTAATGTTGTATTAACTGAGGAACATTCATTTCCGACTTAAGCTATTATAAGCTTTATTAAACAATTTATGACTTAAGCGAAACAGTATAAAATAAAATGCACATATTTCCATGTTCTTTTAAATAAACTTAAACAAAAAACAAAACTATTTAAATAATTGAATATCTCTATATTGGTATTCCCGTAGAAAAAAAATGATTCGAACTTAAATAAATATAGTCCTACCTTCGCAAAAAAGCTAAAATCAAAAATAAAACTATTTAAATAATTGAATATCTCTAAATTGGTATTCCCGTAGAAACAAATGACTCGAACTTAAATACATATAGTCCTCCCTCAAAAAAAAACTAAAATCAAAAGCAAAACTATTTAAATAATTGAATATCTCTATATTGGTATTCCTGTAGAAACAAATGACTCGAACTTAAATACATATAGTCTTTTGCTATATTGTTCATATTGCTATATATATAACTTTTTGCTATATTGTCAAATATGAAATCAATTTGACTAGCCAAATTATCAGTGACATAAGCATGACGAATTTGCAAAGAAATTGATAGCATAAAATTATGTTTCTGTACAAGTGGGCATTCTCAAATTATTTTAATGTCTGAGCATGTGAATCGACGATACGCTATTTATACTATTTACGACTTAAAGATATTTTAATATATCTCATTTACACAAGGAAAGTAAATGATAAAAAAAAGAAGTTTGAAAATGTTCAATTATTGACGATGGCATTCTAGTATGGTTGATGGCATTTAAACATACTGAAAGATATTCTTTGAAGAAGAAATCTCTCAAATAAATGAACAAATATAAATAAATAAACAATAATTGAAAATTGAAATCAAAACTGATTAAATTGTGTTGTGATTATGAAATGAACATTTTTTTCGATGGGATGGGTTCCCAAACCTTTCACCTTTTGAACATTATGCACAGATCTTAGACCACATCACCATCGAATAACCATGTCCCGGCCAAGTAAAATTAACTCTTACAGGCAGTCACTATTATGCACATTAAGATGAAAAATTTTGCTTATTTTACCACATTCAGAAGAATAGTATCATTCACCACTATTTACTGCAACAGCCGAAGTAGATTTGACTGATTTTAACACTGAATCACAGCTGAGTAGCAAAAGCAGACTAGTGCTTTGTAGAGCTAAAAGAAAATTCTGTACTAAAAACAGTTTTGTTGATTCAATAAATATTTGGATGGAGCTCTTTCAAGGAAATGACTTTGCTCAATCAACAAAATTTTTGTTAATACTAGGAAATATCTTATTAATAACAAAAATTTTGTTAAAACCAACAAAAGAAATAGCGCCAACAAAATTGTTATTAAATCAACAATATTTTGTTCAATTCAAAACATTTTCTTCCTTGCATTGATGTACATTACAAAGTACAGGGACGTATGTAATGACTGTTATCCCTAAAATAAAAAAGGTTTGTTCATATTTCATAAAGAAATCGATTAACTTATCGTCACTGGAAACGTTAGGACTGAAGACGTCTGTTGAACGATCCTCCCGCTGAACACTTTTTTGTGTATTTATTTTCCGCGCTTCCACGCCTGTTACCTGGCATTAGGAAAATACTTCCCGTGTCGGTCCTCGCATTCGAAAAGCGTCTGGTACTTCTTTTAGAACATCCTCCTTTTCTTCCCTTTACTGAGTGAGAGAGAGGACTTAATCCCGGAAACAGTGGGATTTGCCTCAGACCGTTACCATGGCTACCGGGCGACGCAAGGGTGTCTTTAAAACAGTTTTTGCTTACCCCTGCCACATTGTTTGAGGTACTCTTCTGGTTCATACTTTTTGGGGAAAGAAAGAGACATATTGCTTTCCACAGAAAATACACAGGGTGTTTACTTGAAGTGGCTCGAAGAATGATGAAATAAGAAGGAAAGAAATTGCCATAAATTGTAATGTTGGAATTAAACTCTTAATCATTGACAAAAATAGTGAGTTTAGTGATTTTTTTTCAGTTTAGTGATACAGAGACAAATATAATACACTTTTTAAAAAAGTTAAACATATATCAGGCTTATAAAATCTGATTTGATTTACTGTATTTAAAAGCTTTCCATTTATTACATTTTATAGCATATACCTTTTGAGGCTCTAGACATGCAAATGATCATACGTTGTTTTTATGACAATATTTATAAGAAAATAAAGAAATAAAGAAATTTAAATGACTGTGTTTAACAACCGTTCTCATTTTTGAGTGAATTCATTAATATTTTAATTGAAAAATTATGTAACACATCAAATGTTATTTATTCTCAACATTTTCATTGATTATTTACAATCTTTATTAACTGTCGTTGTGCGGCTAAGTAACACTTATTTATTGAAAAAATCTTTTATTATCCGTAAAAATTTCGCTGAAGCGTTTTGAAATTTTTATTTATTTAACAGTAATTTTCTAGCGAATAATGAAACATTTTATGCCAAACAAATCAGCTGAAGTTTAAAAAAAATTATATTTTGCAATGGGAAAAACTATTTAAACCATAATATTACTTTTAAAAATCCATTGCCTCAAATATCACATCAACAATCGGACATTCAAGTAAAATGTCGACATAACATCTTTCAAGAGACCTTATAACGAATTCGTAATTCTAATTTTATATAATAAGTGATTTTTCGTAACGAATCAGTTAGTACAAATAATTTCGTTTAAATAGCAATATTTTATTAAAGACGTGCTTACAACATTAATATAATTCTAGTAATCCATCATGTAGAGCTTTTCCTACTGAAATAATACGGAAAAACCCATCTTGGCTCGTAAAATACTTGCTTTCTGATTGCTACATTTAAGTTCTCTCATTAGTCTCACAACTTAACGAAGATAAGTGAATTTGTATCTAAAGCATTTGCTTTGGTTACTTGCTAATATGTAAGGTGGAATAGTTAATAAAATAAACCAATTTATCAGTTTCCACGAAGAAAAAAAGTTGGGAAGTATGATAATATTATTATATTATTTGTAACGTATAATTTGTTTACCTCTAACTAATGAAGGATGATACGAGGCCGTTTTATTGAAATCTCGTATGATTACGTGGTTAAGAGCTATCAGTCTGACTTTTAATGTAGAGTTATTTCAAAATATTTAGTAAAAGTTGGGAATTTCAGATGTAAGTTGTTGCTATTAGATAAATTAATCTTAAATTCTGCAGCTTGCATTTGAAATTTTAGGTTTCAAATGTAGCGAACTTTGAGGAAATTATGGCGGTCATGAAAAATTGAGTGCAAATGATTGAAAACGTTCTTTTAAAATCCAAGCAAATATTTAGGTATAAAAAGCATCTAAATTTTCTCACGTCTTTTACAGCGACACTAAAAATCATAAATAATTACATTTAATTGTTTGTTAAAAATAACTACACTGAAAATAATTTCGTTAATTTAAAATGTGTGGTAAACTGTAGTGATAAATGTGTGAAAATAATTTCGTCCCACGTTGTTGAGTAGTTCCTAGGAATTACAGCGCAATGTGAGGGTAAAATGTAGTACATTTTGCTGCAATTACAGGTAACTATAGCCTAATATGTGGGTAAAATTAATGCAATTTTTTCCTCAGTGTACATGTATTAAGCATTCTAAAATCATAAACAGAATGCAGCCCAGTTTGAATTAAACAAATCCTCTTTTTATGAAAGCAAAGCCGTTTTTGTCTCCTTCGAATTACTCTAACAGCAGATAAATTAATAATATTGATTTTATACTTGTTTCAGATCAGCTTGATTGATTTGAAGGAACTAAATTACGTTGATTAATTTATTATTCCTTATTTCGAGTATAAATTAAAACATCTTAATGAGTTTTCCTGAATATGAAGTTTAAACATGTGAAATTATGTTTTAAAAACTGCCGTATTTGTAACAGCTTAGAAAATGGCTCAGCGATGTATTTAATGCTTGGAAGGAAACTGAAGCATTCAAGTTATAGCAAAGAAAATAATCAAGCCATGCTTCTTGAAGAATCTTATTTTTAATAAAAATTTCGCCAACAGCGCGAATCCGAAAGCAAATTCAGAGTCGAATAATATTTAACTTTGACTGCAAAAACGGCCTCAATATATTTTCGGGGTTCATTTTCGTCAGTTTTCTAATATACGCATTTCGCACCAGGAAATTTTGACTAGAATCTGCTGACACGATATTGTGAATCCCGGGGGATATTTGAGAAGCCGGGAGCTTTTTGAAAACTCGCAGATCGTGTGTAAATAAAGTTTTGAGCAAACATTTGACACATTATTTTACGCTGGGATACGGAATGAGTGGCTTTGAAATCTCGCCTTCCTTTGGAAGAATTTAATGTCGGATTTAAATAAAGGCGCGAAGTGATATATATATATATATATATATATATATATATATATATATATATATATATATATATATATATATATATATATATATATATATATATATATATATATGTATGTATGTATATATATGTATGTATATATATGTGTGTGTGTGTGTGTGTGCACGTACACTAAGTGTGCAAAATATACAGGTTTCGATTTAAAGAGGTTATATGTACCAACTCTTAACCTTTGTAATATTTTGCCATTTCTTGTGCTGCGTTAAAGTAAATTTTTTGAAGCTAGAAAAAAGTAATTTTGTAAAGGGTTATTTTTAATTAAATAACTCGTATATTTAATGGTGTTTCACATTTGAGAAAAAATATTCAAGTAACTATATTTTATTCATTTTAATTAGTTATTATGCGATAAATAAAGTGGCATAATCATCGTTTACTTTCCACATGTTTCAAAGGACGCCTTGTTGTGCGCTCTTTCTTCAGTTTTGATGCCCTTTGCTCATCAGAAACTGGTCCTTTTCTCAATAGAAAATGCCCTTTTTAATAAATCTTCCCTGCTCCTTTTGAAAAGAAATTTAAACACTGGCCATAGTAGTTTTGAAGCAAAATAAACTTGCGTAATAAATGATATCGAATTTAGTAATATGAGCGTAATATATGATTTTGAATCAATATATTACGCTAGTAATATGCAAAATCCCACATAGATAGCATGATATGCATAAATTCATTGCATTGAAAACAAATTCATTAAAGTATACACCCAACGTAATTCGAGAACATGATTTAATCTTTTATAAAATAATAAGATTAGAGAGTAGAGACCTTTTCTTTCCTGTTTTGGTACGTGCGAGTATTAGCTAATAAATAAATTTCAACGATGCAAGTGTTAAATTTCACTTTAAACAAGATTTTCATTTTGAAATTCCAATATTCATAGAAGATACTCTTGCACTTAAAAAACTAATTTCTTTTAAACAAACACCTTAATTTTGTTTATTTTAAAATTATTAAAATTGAATTACTTTACCTTAATAAGGATGAAACTCCATTTGATAAATTCTTCTATAATCATCTGCTCTTTTATGAATTTATCGCTTGTTTTGTTTTATAATGGGTTCTTAAATACAGTAAAGAAATTAAAATGTAATTATGTTTTCTCTCCTGGTAATTAACGGGGGTCTACTTAAGGTTAAACTTAGATGATTGCGCTTCTTTTCTCAAGTTTTTCGTTTTTCCTTAAATTTCATTATTGTTTTTTTTTTTTTTTTTTTTTTGTTACTTGAATGTGCACCTTGTGAAAATTGTGTAATATTTCACTTTTTTTTGCATGCATGTTTAAAACAGTTTAAAACTTTAAAAAATATTGCTGTTTCCGGTAGAAAAATATATTTTGTTACATTTACATAATCACACACGTTTATAATATTATTTTAAAAATCCAATTTTGATGTAATTATGTATAATTATATAAGTTAAATAAATAAATTCGTATTTTTTAAGTTTGTTTAGTTTCTAATAATTGTGTGTGTGTGTGTGTGTGTGTGTGCATTATAAGCAAATAATACTACACATGTATATACATTGGCTAAAATTTAAACATATATTTCATAGTAAACTGCAAAAACTACATTATTAGATTTTCTTTAGAGGAGTTTAAAGGATAACTATTGGCTTTCTTCCTAATATATTCTGATACTACTTATATTTTTAAATTAACTGAAATAAATTTAAAAAAATCATTTTAAATGTAGAATTTAAATAATAAATATGTTCATAGACTATTACTTATAATGAATTGATAAATTGAAAGTCAATATTTAAATATTCATTGGTATTCGTGGTGATTTAATTAATGTCACTTTGATCCGTGTCCATTATACTACAAATAAAGTAGTACATATAGCAGTCCAAATAAGAACAAGGTTTAGCGTATCATTTAAAATGTTGGAATGTCAAATTCATACCAAGTGCCTTCTGTGAGAAAGCGGTCGGATTTAATATTGCTAACTTTGCCTGTAAATCCACTTACCGTGCATAGGTAGATTGTTTATAGGGGGAAACTGAGTAATGAAAGCTTTCATAACGCTGCACCTTGCATATATAAGTTAATAAACTTATATATTTAAGAGTTAATAATGTATTTAATTCGTTGTAAACACATCAGCAATGTGTTATCCTGTAAAATATGGGTTTGTTTCATTTAGAATGAAAACATATTAAGCGAGGAATGATGTCACAGATGTCCCGTGCACGCGATGCAAGCGTGCAAAAATTTATGCACGTGCACATGAGTGAAATATACGTGAGTGAAATATTTGTTTTAAACACGAGTATTTATTATATTTTATAAAATAAAGGAAAGTGAGAGAAAATTACTGCAATAAGTCAATCAGCTGTTCAATGCAGTTTTACAGTTTTTGCAATGATGTTAACAAAGAAAAATATTATATTAGTTAAATCAAAAATTTCATAATTGATATGTTTCAACGTTTTTTTAGGGCACTTTATTTAATTGTGTGAAATCAGCTACCATTATTTGTAAATGATGTGTCTGTATATGTGCAGACTAAAAGCGGTAATTGAAAACGGTACATGCATTAGATATTTTGTAGATGTTTAAAATCTAAACAGATATTTTTAATTACAATACTTTCATGTGGTTAAATTTTAAATTTCTTGATTGGTCCCGCAGTTTTTGAATCTTACATTTCCTTTTCATTTTCAGCAGATTTCTCGATAGTTAAACTGCAAAAGGTATCGATTTCAAATATTGGAAAATCAGGCAAATCTCACCCATTACGCGTCATTCGCCTTTTAAAAATCCCTTAAGTGGCACACGCGCACAATACACCCACGTCTCCCTTTCTTTCAAATCTCCACCACGAGACCGACTACTAATAATATCGTGAACTATAACGCCTCGGGAAGAACCTGACGTCATTAAGGAGAGGTTTCTGAAACTGAACTTCATTTTTAAAAAGCGCCCAGTGTCATTATAACTGTGCAGTAATCTTTGCTCGCACCTCATCCATAATAGGTAGCCTCGTTACCTACCACACCAGAAGCTCGCTCGAAAGGCGTGAAATAGGCAGAACATCTCGCCCGATTCACCCCCTAACGAAGTGTAGAAAGGGGTGTCCCCACTCTTAATGAGACACCCCCACCTTTTCTTTCCGCCTCCGTATTGTTCTCCGAGACCTTCTCGCAACCCAGCGGCCATCTTGTAATTCAATCTAGGGTGTGGGGGGGGGGGGGATAGAAACCTCTAACGAGAGAGAAGATCGGAAGACCGGAAAAGCGATCTGATCTAGGGGGAAATTTTTCTTGCTGACGAGGTGTTCTCATCCACGGAACCTCGGAGTCTGTCCTTTAGCCGTACACAGCACCGAGATTATGCTGAGAGGCGCCCTCCGCTGCAGAAAAATTTGTCAGCAGGTATAAAAGTTCCCCTGAAATTTGTGTAGTAGGGGCCTGTGTGGTAACTTTATTGGATCCCAAAGGGAGTTTGGGGGCGGGTGAGGTAAGGGTGTGAGATAAAAGATCAGCCGCAAACGGTTATCTCAGCAGTTTTTGGGACAGCGTTAAAAATTGTGAAGAATTTCGCTTCGGGGTAAGACGCAGGACGTAATATGATACCTTAGATATTTTAAGATGCTTGTGAAAATAATAGAGGTTTTAAGACTCGGAAATTATGTTACCGTTAGGGGATTCTGCTGTTTGTCATTTCGGTTCACATTTTATTATTTCTAATTGTTTATTTTTAATTCCTTGCATGCGGTTTATTTTCTATGAAATAATCTTTTCCAGGATTGCTACTTCTTTAATTTGTTGCTAGTTGAGAATTTCTGTTCAACACATTTGCTCAATCTACCTCGATAAACTTAACAAAATGAAAGAGAACTGTATAAATATAACCTATCGGTACGCGTATTTTTATGAAATTGTTTAAATTGTGTGGATATTTTAAAATAATATTTAAAAAATCGATTAATTTATATGAAGGAAACAAGTTTTATTGTTATATATATATATGTAAATAAACACATAAACACGCACATAACATATAAAAATTGAAAACATTTCTTTATATCCAAGTGTTTTACGACGGAATGAAACATAAATTAACAAGCAGCAATAAATATCTATGGAACAAATAGAAGCGTGAATTTAGAAGAGTAGAAGAGTTAATTTGTCTCATTAGAAGACGAACAAAGAAAAAAGACAGTTATTAGTTAAAAGCTCCTGGCAGGTATCTAGAACAATCTGCTGCCACTTGTTTTTTGACGGTTAATATAAAATGTTACTTTTTAACTCAAATCAGAATTGTTTAAGCACCTGAAAAGTAGCATAAACTCATGAGTATATATATGTTTAAATTGTGTTGTTTTCAATGAATACATTGAATACACAGAAGAGCAGAGCAATTGAATTAGACATTAGGCAAACCTGTCTGGTAGAATGTATCACCATTTTTTACCTTGAAGACGACTACGATTCATCTTGGTATGGACTGTACAAGACACTGGAAGCGATAAGAAGTCATGCGTATTCACAACTCCTCAACATCCTCCTACAATGTACGAAGTTCACTAGGAAGGTGGCCGGAGCCTCGCTCACCTCTCTTGGTTGCATCCTAAATGTGCTCGATGAGTTTGAGGTGAGGTGACCTTGATGGCTAGGAAAATACGCGACGGTCTGTGAAATGTTAATCCAAAAATTCTGATTCATTTCGGGAGTAATGACATGTGCATTATCTTGTTGAAACACAATCCTTGTAGTGGGCTATCGACAACAAACGCAAGAGAGCACATGGTCATGAAGAATATACTGGTAACGTTCACCTGTAAAAGACGACGTCACACGCACCAGGGGCCTTTTTTGAGTTCATGGAACAATCCCTAGACAAGGAAACTACCTCCTCCAGCTTGAAAAGTTCTCTACTGACAAGAGGAATCCATTGCCTCAAGTGATTTGCACCGCTCGACTATCACTCCAGGCAACATTTTCTACATTTTGATGGTCCATTAACAACGTTCCCGTGCCTACGATAATTTGGCATTCTGATTTGTGCAGTCAGCAGAGATACTCTAGTAGGACGATGACTTCTTTACTCCATTGAGAGGAGACAGCTTTGTGGGTGTGGCAGCTATGCACTGGCGTTGAATTGACGGTGATCTATTGTTCTGTTGCTTGTTTATACGATGCTATAATGCTGACTAGCCGAGGACTTTGGTCATCCACATGCTGTCATCAGCAGCAGTCGATTCTGGATGGTTTTACCTGATTTGAGGTACGGTACATCCCTAAACCATTGGTATCTAAAAATCCGAATATCTACAGTACTTCTTAAATGGAGTGTTTCATTCTTTGTATCCTGTCAATTTGCCCAACATCAAATGCGCTGAAATCCGTACTCTTACCCATTCTAGGCTTGGTCACTGCTGAAAATTGTCAGAAATCCCTAATTGCTCATCAGTGCATTATGGCAACACCTTGATTTTTTTTAAATTGGGGGAAGAAAGAAACCGTTGTTTTCTCGATTGCCCTGGGAGATTTTCAAGATGTTGCGAATTCACCGATTACTTCTCTGCTCGCTGGGTTACCAATTTCAAGAAGGAATTATTAGAAAAATAACTAAAAAACAGAATTGACTGTGATAAAATCACACAAAAGACAGTTTTAATCTCTTCATCAATAATAATATCAAAAAGAACATAAAAACACATTATTTTTTCCGTTATCCATGGCGATTTTCAAAGTATTGCCACAGTATATTTAGACTGTAGTTGTGTTATCTTAAAGTTTGATCTTGCATATACGTAATAATAAGTATTCATAGGCACAAAATAAACCTATGCTCTTCATTTTAAGCATAACACTCTTGCGGTCTAATAATATGAAAAAACTTTTCTAGCTGTCGAACGCAAATAACAGAACCAATCTATTATCCATCTCCTGATTATCTAATAACAATTGCTATTTCTTTACTTTTCGATGTCTGTTGCTTGAAATCAGAGGCTGAAAAAAGGGTTAACCACCTTATGTACGTGATCTGTCGGAGCATCATAAGGAGAAAAAAAAATAGAGGTAGACATCTCACGCTGAGCTGTCATTTTAGGGGTCTAGGGTGCAGTTATTTTATTTTATTTTATTTTTTTCCTCCTTCGAACAGCATGGCACGTTTGTCTGGGGGTTGCAGAAGACTAACCCTTGAGTAATGCTAGGAGATAGGTATAGGGGTGGAGCATGATACTAATCTGATTTCTTTTGAGGATGTGGATGAGGAAGGGCATCGTTCTGGAATCTTTCGGTATTTTTAGATTTGTATGTGTTTGAGATTTTTAAATGCACTTGCGAAATAATTTTATTTTTTCGTTATTGTTTTTCTTCTTTTCAAAAACGAAAAGGGAGGGTTTGATACATAAAGGACTGATACCGTAGTATAGAGAAGATATACATATTCTAGATAGGTAGGCAAACGGATTGATGCCAGAAAGATTAGCATCATATTTCTGCCTTATCATTTAAAAGAAAATCTATGAATTTTTACTAAAACTGATGATATTTTAATTGCGTGGATATTTCATATTACTTCATAAAATTAGAAGTATATTAACTTACTGTTCATTAATTATAATAAAATAAGCTAATTAATATATATATATATATATATATAATAGTAAAATGGGGCTAAACTTACGAATCAAGGAATCATTCTACAGCTGTTTTGTAGTACAATTATACAATGAACACAAAATCGTATATCCAAAACAGGAAATATATATATAATGTGAACAAAAGCTGAGCCAATGTTTGCACTGCTTGTAAACAAAATATCTTCTTTCCCAATTTTACTTGTTTCTTTAAGTAATGAAACCTGATTTTCCGCCCGTAAGTGTTTTCTCTACAGAGATTACAAAATTGCAAAACGAGCATTTTGTAAAATTGAAATGTGCTAGCTAAAGTATTTTTATAAAACCTCGAACTGTACTAAGAGGTGCATTTATGTAGCATGCCACTATTTCTTCGATCATAATACATGTTTACACTTCAAATGTAATTAAATTACGGTAGAATAAACATTTAACTTTTAAAACCTAAATTTTAACGATTAAGTTTACATTATCGTTTAATCTCTCGAATTTTCTTGTTGAAATTTAACATTTCTAAATTTACATACGACCGTGTGGATGCATTAATGCAGGATATCATGGAACGAGAATAGAAGCCAAAGAAAGACAAGAATAAAACTTCACTTATCAGACTTTTGAACTCCTAAACCTGCGCTGCTAGTTTCTATGAGTCCCATACAGGAAACCAATAAGTGGCAATCAACTAAAACAAGAGGTGTTACTTAATGTCAAGGTTTCTCATTTAATTTTTTAATTTTTTTCACATTTTTTCCCCAACTGACGTGACCCTTTACTCTATACGCCACTTCTTCTGTACTGGACATCGACCCCCAACATCGAAAGCTGTCGAATGTGTAATTTTCAACCCGTTTTCTTCAAACACTTGACGAGAGGACTTGTCAAAAAAGAACAAAGTAATTGAATAAGGTACAGACGTATTATTTCAGCGGAATATTGAATATTTATGTATTCCGAAGGTAATGTGCAGCTTAGAAATGTTGAATTTGTTTTGCATTATCACGTAATTTTATGCTAATATTCTTATAATATGACGGCTGTAGAAATATGTACATGTAGGCAAGAATTCGGAATAGAAAATTGTGCATAAAAAAACACGTATTTGTTTTTTATTGCCTCAACCATTGAATTGTGCTGGGTCTGAACAAAGGTCGAAAAATGAAAGGTATTTACAAGTCTGATAATTTATAATATAGAATTAGTATAAAGAGTACTAATATGCCAGTGGTGTAACGGTTAGCGTATTGTGCTATCGTGCAACAGGTCTGGGTTCAATTCCCTAAATGGGCAAGGTTCAATCAACCATTCATTCCTTGAGTGGCTCTATAAAATGAGACCAAACTTGCTTGGGGACTAAATACTGTGGGATTTGCATCAGGCTGGCCTCCTAGCCGAAGTACATGCTTCCCACGTTGACTGTTGTTTAGTTTTTGAGAGTGATATTGAATTGTGAGAAATATTTTTCATATAAATAGTAAATCGAATTTATAAAATAAGTGGTGTTCGTTTAGTACGTGTTAGTAGATACAGAGATTGCTTCTTCGTTTCTATCATCCACGTTGCTGTGCCTAATGCACCATCCAGGTCTCAAGGTCTGCGGAGGATTGGATGTCAACCCAAACGGGTTAACAGTATTGTTTGCTAATCTCCAATTGTAATGTTAGCTAGAAAAAATTACTGTATATATAAATATATTGCAACAAAATTAATCATATAAATTCCAAAGCGGTGAAGCCAGGCAGCGCTGTTGAATTATTAAACAGTAGCAAGGTTGAGCTCAAAGTTTTACACACACACAAAAAAAAAAAACTTGGATTTGTAATTTTTAAAAAATGTAAATAAAAAAAAACAAATATTGGAAAGGTATCATAACTTGGATAAATTAATAAAATGAGTAAAATATTGTACAGCGATAAATTGAGATTAACACAAATACGAATATATATATATACAAGTTAAGAACAAAATTAAATCTGAGAATCTGTATCCGAATCCGAATGCCAAGATAAGCAAAGTTGTGTATTCTGAAAAGGTGATTGGTAGTTTTCAAAAAAGGATAAACATTTTATTATCTTATTTTGTAAATTATGAAGACGAAGAATGTAGTCTGTACGGGCCGGTAAAGATTCGGAAGAGAATTTTTTTTACATGGTAACGTGTCGTAAGAAGACATGATAATACCGTGCGTAAAGAATTAGATTTTTTGTTACAAACACATAGTGGGGAAGAAGCCCTGCCTATTTTGTATAGGTATTCATTGAAAGGACCATGATTTGTGAAAAATATAAATAGATTCCTATGTGAAAGACATAAATCAGATGAGACTTTGAGGAAGAATTCAAAAGTATATCTACCTGTGCGGCTCAAAGACCAGTCCTATTGCCAGTCATTAAGAGAGTTTTGTGTTAAGGTCTGCCAGGTTGGATCCAGGTTCGATTTCTGACATGGAATTGGGTGTTTGTGATGTCCTTATTAGAATTATGTTGGCCGTTCACTGTTTGCACATTAACAAATGACCATCATATTTCGCCACCTCCACGACCAGGGCTTGATGCGCAAATGTCGCTTTGTTCGGAAAGCGGGGTGTGGGACCTCTTTCATTGTAACAAGTTTATACAGAAATTCATTTTGCACAATTATTTTAGGGATAGTCTTCGAGGATGAGAATTATAATATTAGTCTTCCAGGATTTTAATTCTACCAACTTTTTCTAATTTCTTCTCAATTGGTTTAATATGAGTCATACATATGGATAGAGAAACAAACATAAAATTTCCGGATTTAAGGAACTTAAAATCACATTCGGGTCTTTCAATTTCTTGTCAGTCTCTTTCAGTTCGATATCTTCAAGATTTGATTAACATGAATCTTTCATCATAAGACCATATATGAACCATACAATTCTTCTATTATAAGTCGAAGTAGTTTAATGCATAATTATTATATGATTTATAGATGTAAAATTTATATAACGCTTAACACCAGACCGAGGGGACTGGTATATATTTTTCATGCTATAAAAGAATCCTGTGTTAAAAATTCATTATAAATTGCATAGTGTACTCTCCGGACCGCTGCATCATTTCATGTAAACCGATTTTTCATGTTAAGCGTTTTCGTGTTAAGCGAATTTCATTGTATTCAAGGTGATTCGAAATTAGTTTTACAAACTTTTAGGTGGGGTAGGATACACCAAAATGGTTCAAAATCACACAGCAATGCAATCTTCAGTAAAAGCAAACTTCCCGACCATAGTTTTTCAAAAGCTTCCATCTTCCACCGATTGCACTTGATAAAATTTGTAAATTCATAATATTATCTCTCATTACTATGATGAAATTGTCCGAGGAAAGCCTATGTTTATGAAACTATGAAACTACTAAGCCTATGTTTATGAAAGCCTATGTTTATGAAACTTGGTTAAGAAACTAGGCGCACACTTCAACACTTCTTCCAAAGTGATTATTAACAGGTACATGAAGACGACGTTTCCGACCCCGAATTGCAATGCGATTCTGAACCGTCTTAATGTATCCTAGCCCTCCTAAAAGTTTGTAAAACCAGTTTCAAATAATTCTTCTTGTGTAAGTATTTTAATGATATTTATTTCTCAGTTTATTCAGGTGTGAAGTAATGAACCTGAATATTTTTCCTTACACGGCCCATTCTATCTCATTGCGGAGACAATAACTGATCTAATTAAGAAATACACGTTGACAGTATCTAATTCGCCGAATCGGGACGTCCTTTTATATTAGTTCTGAAAGTTGGAAATGAGAATCCTTTCGCGACAACTTTTAAATTGAACTCTAATTAGAACTCAATCTACAAAAATAATAAAGACGGCCTTTTCATTTGTCACATTGTGTAACGTTTTAGCAGCAAATGCCGCAGCCTTTCTGCGTACGCACGCCCTTGCACAAGTACAACTCCAAAATAATGCGTTTCAAAGTGACAAGCCATGGAGCTATGCGGAAGCATTGAATTTATTCTGACGTTACAATTATTTCTTCATTTTTGGGACAATTTAAAATGCCGCTCTATTAATTACGATTGACTGTACGGGAAGATTAGAGGGAAACTGCAAATAAAAGTTGCTGTATAGCTGAATGTCTCCATTTATTTTGAGCTTCAGAAGCTTAATTTATTTTGCTGTGCTGTGAATGTGGGTGGACAGCAGTTAATATTGGGAGGAATTTAAATGCCCTGCCGTAATTAAAAATTGATTAATTTGCAATTTACTGGCGCTAATATTTTCAATTTCGAGAATCATTAATTGTTTTCGATTAAAAGCGTGCCAATTAAAAAGTTAATTTTTGAAATAAATGTCCCTCTTATTGCATTTATAAACCCATTCGGTAATGGAAGATACATTTAAATGTTTACTGCGTACTAATCAATTGTTCACATCTCGAAAAGTTTCTAGCTTTGGATAACTACGTCGGAGTCACACAGCGAGAATTTTAAATTTCATATCTGTGTCGAAATATAAATCAACAGCTCATTCGAAAGTTTTAGCAATGGTCAATTGCATTAGTCATGGTTTTCTGTTTTTCGACAATTGCCTGCAATTCGCCTTAAATCTCCTTTTCCGAGGTAGGATTTTTCCCAAGTACTCCGTGTTCTTTAGTGAAGGATGGTGCAGATTATGGTTCTTTCAGACCACTTTCATCAGCTTCTGCTTCAGGTGATGCTTCTGCAGATTTCTTTCACGATTGTGAGACTTCACATTAGTCTACTCGTCGGAATTCGTATCATTGTTTTGAAAATCTTATCCACTGTTTTCATTATAAATCGAAAGAACCTCTTCGGAGATATTTCTTAATCGTCTTCGTTATGGACTAATCGTGTTTTTGGAACGGTTTATTGAAAAGCATTTTGAATAAACAGTTAATGTGATAACGAAACTTGTAACCGAATATTTGTTTGAAAAGAAAAACTTTCTAAATCCGACTCATGTTTGAAAGAACCGAATTTTATAAAGGACTTTGAAAATTATACCTAGTACTTTATTTCCACCGTCAAATTCGGGGTTGCAATATATTTCTGCAACAACGTAAACAATACAAAATATTAGTCAGTTTCTTGAAGGATTACGTTAATGCAAGAAGTTTTTATCCAAAAACTTTTTTGCAACAAAAATTAACTTTGTGCTTATATTATAAAAGTCGAAGTTTAAAATTTAACCCTTTTTTATTTTTTTGCTTTTTGAAATGACTCTGAAATTATACCATAAGTGTAGTAAATGTTTTCAGAAAATAAAATTCTTGTTGAAGAAAATAAAATTGTGTTCAAATGTTTTGGTCTGCCACATAGCTCAAGTTCCTCTTTTTCTTGAATTTTAACACATTTTTATTTATTTATTTACATCCTTCTTTTATTAGTATTAGTTAATTAATTTTTTTCTTCCTTATTTTTTACTCAACATTTGATTGCGTTAAAAGCAAGTGCGTTCCCGCTTTAAAGGTGCTTAGTTGAAATTCTCCAATATATGTATTTTTTTAATCATCACCCATTGAGTCTCATTCTTATACATTATGTATATCATTCCTATTTTTCTTTATGTTTTTAATATGTTTTAATACTTGAAATATGTTTCTTTTTTAGAATTTTTTTTCTTCCCTTTAGAATCATTGCACTTAAGTATCATGCTTCAAAATTCCCACTGTACTAGTTACAGCTATCGTAAAAACGGTGTCTAACCTTTTTTCATCAGAATATTGGGGAAAAAACTACACCGATCAATAACACAAGAGTTGCTGTTTGTTTATTATTGTTGTTTCTTTAATTTCCTGGATAAACAGGCTTTTTCATTCGGTTTTAAAGAAAAAAAATATCCATTAAAATTTTTCTAATGCTTTTCCGTTTTCTTTTTTTTTTCTTCTTCCGTCCTCTTTAAATAGATGTAAAATATTTTGGATGACGTAGGATATATGGAAGGTACCAAAATTTTACTGTTTTAAATATTTTTTTAAGTTATACAATAGGCAATACTTATTTATGTATGCATGATGATACTGTGTAATACATAGAAATGATTTCACCAAGAGTGGTATTTTCGTGACAATTTTCAAAACACCTACTGCATGGCAATGCTTTTAGGTCTATTATTGATTATATTCGGTTATGTTATTATGGGATTGCATCCTGTTCCATTGCGAGAGACTGGGGTGCAATGAAGCAATGGGTAAGGCATATTTAAAATCAGGTATGTTATGTCAAATTATTACTATTATTATTATTAAATACAGATTGATATATTCAACACAGAAGGTATAAAAATAGTTTTCGAGAAACAAGACTTAAAATGGTTACTATGTTAAACACATTTAAGAGTTGCAAAATAACGTTTGATGAATTCAAAATAACAAAGAGCAAGGGACAACAAAATGTTTTCAAAAGTTCAGTTCCTTTTATCATGAAATAAGATCGGAAGTCTACTAAAAATGATAACTTTGATTTTGTTTTTCTGACCCTCCTAAAGCAATAAGTTTACATACAGAGGGCATTGTCCCAGTGTGCCCTAATCCACATGTCCCACTCTATCCCCCAAGAAGAATTTTTAAATCCAATCTCAAAAGTTGCACAAAATGCATCAGTAATAAGGAACATTGCATGCGTGCAATTAAAAAAGTTTAAGCTTTAAATTAATACAATAATATTTATTAGTAGATGATAGTTTATAGCTTAAATAAAAAAAAAATGAAACTTCCTTGATTTTTCTAACAGTGTAGAAACAAACACTAGTGCATCTTCCTTTTAAGATGAAATGGTCTCGTGACTAAGTTTCCTCAATGCTGCAAGGTTAACTAAATTATCTCATACTTTTCTAATTCTTGAGCTTTTAAATCATAGGAAAAATATCTATCAGAAGATCACAGAAAGTAACTGTTCTAGTGCATCCCCTTTCTCCTACTCTAAGAAATATTAATAGTTTCTTTTAAAAAATTGTGATTTACAATATTTCTCCACTGATTGTAATTTGTAAATTCGCATTTAATGAGCATGTGTCGGTATTTATACATCAACAATATTCATATTAATACGATTTGTGTTATTTCAGTAAAACGGTTTCTTTAATATATTAGACTTTAAAGGAAAGTAGTGGATCTTCCAATAGTTTTTGTAATTTGATTTTTAGTTACAATATTTTATTTTTACCAAAATATTTACTTCATTACATCAGTCGTGTGTTTCTTTTCTCTTGTGTTAAATTCTTTTAAAAAATGTATTTAAACATTTTTTATAAAATAAAATCTACAGTTTTCACCACATTTCCTTTATACCGTATTTATTCGCTTAATAGTCGCTCTCGCACTGTAGTCGCACTTCCGTTCTGAAGGAGAAAAAATTGTCAAAATATTTTCCCTCAAAAAAGTCGCAGTCGCGTGTTTGAGCTTCATTTATGACTATAAAAATTTTATTATAATAAGAAAAATGCCTCATTTTGTGTACAACTGGCGAAACGATTATTTATATAAACGGCAGATAATCTGGAAACATTTGCTAAGTTAGTAATTGTATTGTAATACCAGCAATGTTTTAGCTTTATTATACAATTATGTAGATTTCATAGCATAATAGTCGCACCTAACTTTCACCCTGAAAAATTTGCAAAAAATGTGCAACTATTACGCGAGTTAACACAGTATTTTACGCAATTTTAGAAACTTTTTGTTGATTTAATACAGTCTGCAAATTTAAGTTCATGAAACTTCAGTCTTATGTCGATCATTTTTTTACCCTGCGTACTTCGATCCATCATATACACTTTCAATTTTATTTATTGCCTAACAAAAATTTAAAGTGTTAAATCACATGCATTATAGAACTTTTTCACCAATTATATAATCCTTCTTACTTTGCTGTCTTCAATTTAAGTTTGTTATATTTGCACTACTTACTTTAATACATGGATTTATAGGCACACCATTTTTATTCAGTGTATAATAGTTCTTACTTTTTTACGCACGGTGATTCCAAACTCCCTCTGCACTTATAACAATTTACAAGCGGCTTTTGCCATCACTGTATCAGAAAATTGAAAAAAAATATCGATCAATAATACATGACGCCACCTTCTGTTCATTATTGTTGTTTCTTTAAATTCCCGCATAAATATTCTTCTTCATTCCTGTTTTCAAATATAAGCCAAACAAATATCCGTTAAAACTTTTCTAATGCTTCTTTATTTTTTATTCCTTTCCTTTATTTTAAAATAAAAAGGGAATTTAGAAGAGCAAAGGAAAAATTTCCTTTAAAAATATTTTTTAAACGGTATTTTCTAAACTTTGTATTTCTTTTAACATTCTTTCCGTTTAGTTTATGAATTAGTGTATAATAATAGGTTGGCAAAAAATCAACTTTGAAATTTTTATGGGGCTCCCATTTTGTTCTACGACCTAAAAAGGAAATTAATCGCTAATCTTCTAAACTAAAAAAGTCTATCTATTTTAAACTAGTTGCCCTTTCCCTATTTATATTTTGATGATTAATAACTTACAACAAGTAAAATTGCAAATTACAAGTATTTCAATTTCAACTCTTTTACTATTATCGTGATACCATTCTGGGTTCGATTCCCGACATCGAATCGAACCATGAAATCGACTTGAGTGTCATTTCGTCCGCCCCTTCATAGGGGGCAATGCTGGTCGATCTATTAGGTGCTTCCATAATAAAGCCATTATTTCGGGCCTTGTAGTAGCCAATGCCTATAAACGGCTAGTGTCCGAAATTGAGAAAGAAAATAATATAGCGACAGTTGAAAACACCTGATCATTAAAACTTTATGTAAATTAAGTATTATGAAAATTAAAGTATTTCGGAGACACATACAAATTACCAGAAAATTAAATAAATTACTAATAAAATTAAAAATTCATGGAAGATAAAATTTAAATTCATCCAATTTCAATCTAATACTAATGGCAATATTTACAAATACTGCAATCTTAAAACTAAACAGTCTTATTTTGTCTAACGTTCGGTAAACTCTACCCAGCAAACACACACAGGTTCTCTGAACGTCTATTAACGTTCAGAAGACGTTTTCTGAACGTTAATAGACGTTCAGAGAACCTGTGTGTGTTTGCTGGGTAAGATGTCTGATCTGCCCCTCATTAGATTTTAATTATTCAGACTAGCCAGATAGCCATCTCAAACTATAACACTATTGCACGGAGAGGTAGAATAATATCCGTTCTATATTCAGATAATGGAGAACTTACGTTTAAAATACAAATAAATTAAGTCAGTCCAACTGTTCACGAATATTTCCATCAGTTTTGAAAATAAAAAAGTAGTTTACAAAATTAGATGTCTGGAGCAAAATTATTTTTTCCAGTCTCCATTTATTAAAACACTTATCAACATGTGCGTGTTACACACTGAAACATCCCGTCTTCATGTCTGCTCTATATTACCGTGAATTAATAGCTTTCTGCAAGAAAAGAAAAACAACTAATTTTAACAATATCAGAGAGTGTATCATTAAATATTTGTTGTTAACTTTAACCGAATAAACATTGATCTCATACAGAGTTTCTTAAATTATTTTTTAATCATTTGCTTTTTGAAAAGAACTGATAAATTTGGTATGAGTCAAAAACGGATTCGTTGAGAGAAGAGACGTAAAGACCGCTTATATTTTCGCGGAAGGTGAGAATTGGATCCTGGGGTTTCTTCTTTTGATCCAGCATTCAAATTAACACCTTATTTGAAATGAAGCAATATTCTCAAAAACTGAAACTATAGATCAATACATTTTTAAATCACCGAAAATTCTCCAGGTATGTCACTCTTTGTTTACGTCAAGTAAGCTGTTTTATTTCTTACTAAATCTACACCTTTTGGTGATAATGCTTCCTATTACACACATCGGTGAATGCAGCAATGGGATATGCGATTTAAGATACAAATCCAATGAATTGTCGATTTTGTAGCTCTCGAGGGCGAACAAAGCCCACTTGATCTGCAATATTACCACCTCCAAGAATGTCGTCCGCAGAAAATGGTTAATTACTCGAAATATTACGCCGCACGTGAATGAAGTCAATTAAGGGGCTGCGAAAGTCAGTTTGTTGCCTGACGACGGATTCGCTGCAGTTTTAATTGCAAAAAGAATTCTCGCTACATTTTCCAACAAGTCCAGCGCTAGGTTTTAATTACGCAAAGATAAATTGAAATAGTCGCCGCGATGCTAATTCTAAAAGATCCCCGGCCTAGGGTGGTTATTCCTCCATCTTGTCGGGAGGGGAGGAAGCAGAAGGGTGGGAGGGGCGGAATGCATGAATATTTCAGGCCACTAGTGAGTAATTCATTTTAAAGCTGGGAGATTAAATGAAACAAAGTCCGCGGTATGGTGGTGGTGGTTAGGACAGGAGTGTTAGAACCTCTGGACGAAAAGGGGTAAGATTATGCTGTGGAAAAGAATTTTTACAAGGACTAAGTCCAAGGAATGATTTTACATCCTTGGAAAGTTTAAAATTGCTAGTATGAAGGAAAGAGGTGGAGAATAAGAAATGTTAAGTTTTTCTACCATACCAGTGTGTATATGTCTTACAGGTGACTTATAAATGGATTTTGTTTGACGAAAATATAGTGTTTATCTAAGAGTCTATTCATTCTTTTATTTACAGTTTATTGGAACACGAGGGATTTCCTTTGTAAGAGCAAATGCTGAATAATCAAAAATATAGTGATAAAATGGTTTTCATAAATTTTAACTTCCATGCTTCAAATTTGGAGGCTATCTTTCTTCGGTTGTTCGAAAAAAGTCAGTCGTTAGTTTTCAACTGTCCAGACATAGTTCTTTGTTAGCCACTTCTCTAACAACTTTCTGAGCTGTAACAATCATAAGAGCCCATCAAGCCCGACGAGTTTGCTTTTCAGCCGTTTTGCGGAGAATAGATCCCATAGATCTACAACGGCAGCGCAATCTCTTCGTTTGTTATTTGTCGACAAGAGCTGTCTAGCCACTATCCGAAAATATAATATCATTCACATATTTTGACACAACCAAATATATATCTAATAGTTTATTTATTTATTTATTTAATAAACGAATACTAGCATCAATTATGGTCAATTTCATATGCATTCAACGGTGCGTTTGTAAAATTTAAAATGTGGCTATATTTGATTTAAGTTTCATCTAAACAACAAAACATCAGGATTTTCAATATCAGTGTTCAAAAATGGAGCAATATTGACCAAAATTAATGCAAAATGGTTGACTTGAGCCAATGCTTGCCGTGATTAATCAATGTACACGCAGTTGATCAAATTTCTGCATGGTAGGAGATACTAAAGCTTTTATCAAACTCAGTTAACAAAGTCTGGCGTTTAATGTAATGAATACCTAGATGCTTTAGGGTTAAAATACAATTAATTAAGCAAAATCTAAGTTATGGTGATCATAGTAAAGTGGGATTCGACTTGCTTGTTGATCACATTGTTCTGTCGTCTTCAAGAAAGTCTAGAATGCCCTTTGTACCGTCCCAACTGCTTAGAAATCAATTAATACAAGAAAACTCTTATACCATTTTATTTCACTTCAATATAAGGATTAACTGCTTCAGATTTATAGATTTTATGGACATAATTATCGAAGTTTAAATAGAACTTTCCATTCCTTAGAAGCTTGGTTGATATACTTAAGTCACTTTTTCAATGTTCCCATGCCTTCAAGCTAATGAATGCTGGTGAATGAGCTTTGCTATTCCTAGCCCACAATTTAAGTTATGATAGAGCAGGGGCGTAGCCAGGGGGGGATATCGGGATATATCCCCCCCCCGAAATTTTTGGATTAGTGATGAAAGTCAGTCTATTTATACACATATAAGTTCATATACCCCCCCCCCCCGAAAAAATTTCCAGGCCCATATCCCCCCCCCGAAAATTTTTCCTGGATACGCGCCTGTGATAGAGTATTCTAAACGCCCTGAAAAATTTTAAGGAACATTTTGCACGCATCATTGTGTAACAGTTAAACATACATGCATTCACAGATATATAAGATGGAGATTCTTTTTAAATAAGGAACGTTATTACTTGAAAAAGAAGCCAAAGACAATTTTGAAAATAATGCATTTATTAATTTCCTGATTTTACAAACTCTTAGTTAACAAATAATCTCGTAATCACCTTGTTTGTTTAAGCATTTATTGTACTTTACAGTTAACTTGTTCCATCTCTCTTCTGAAACAACTGACATCTGCTCCACTAACCATGAGTTGGCGGTTTTCACTTTGTCTCATTACCGTGACGTTTCTTGCCGAGGTACTGCTTTTGGGATTTCAAAACAGGAAAATCGCTTGGAATGAAATCCAGGTGTTATTCAGGGTGTGTCACGATTCCCTCCCGGGTTTGGAAGTCTTATAAAAATAATATATTGCCACTAAAGCTTTTACTGGAGAAAAAAAAAACTTTAAAAGTTTTGTTTCACAAATAATGAGCTTCATCGTCGTTGGATTGGTCGAGCTTCTGAAGACAATCGTCTTCTTCTGCGGCCATCTCGCTCTCAGGATCTAACTCCATGCGACTTTTTTAATGGTGTTACATAAAAGATCGTGTGTTCGTGCCCCCTATGCCTCATGATTTAAAAGATTTACGCTAAAGGATCGCAACCGCATTCGCTACCATTGATCGTGCCATGTTAAAGCGAGTGTGGGAAGGGAAGAATTTGACTTTAGACTTGATATTTGCAGCATCACGAAAGGTTCACATGTTGAACATTTGTGAAACAAAACTTGTAACATTTCTTTATCCAATAAAGAAAAATGACTCATATTGTGCTGATTCCTTGCCATTTTCTACCCTTTTCCATCCCCTTTCCTATTCCACTGGTTCATTGCAGTTTGGTCAGGGTTGCACTGTACACCCAAGCATTAATGGAAAATTAATACATTTTACAAATTTGCCTTTAGTTTTATTCTATGGGCTTTTAATTAAGCAAAAGGTATCTTGTACAAGAACGATTGCAAAAAAGTATAACATAGTATCGAGGTTCTTATTGCAGAAGGAATTCCATTAAGTATTTCAAAGACGTTCCAAATCAATAACTTTGCAGGGTACGAAGTGAAGAATAAACACAGGATAAAGTGTCAAAAATTGACCCAAGCACACACACACACACTCTTTCGGAGGGCCGATTTCGGTCTTGGAAAGTGCCAAAAAGATCGCGTGCCTGGTGATAATGAACTCCGATTTATTCTTGGGTGGTGCAGGAAAAACGCTTCATTTCCGATGAAGAGGAGATAGCCTTTGATCTGGTTACATGCTAAAAGGGTTCCCCCTTTGGGAGCAGACAATTATTGATTTTCTGGAGATAATTAAGGAATTCGTTCAGTCTTATGTTAAGGAATTCCGGATTTTGTTTAATGAGAAAGAATTGTTTTTGTTTTTTGGGGTGGCAGCTTCGTAATATTTATCCCGTTGGCGCGTTTGAGAACGACCTGCAGGTTCGAGTAAATGGCGTTATTTAATGTCTTGTCGGAATGGATGATCCATGTGTCAAACGAAATCAGGCTAGATAAGTCATGGAAGTAAGGAAAGGTAATCTTGTCGTTGCTATCTCCGGAATTAAATTGTAAGTCTATATGACTGTTGGTGCGTCTTTTATGTAGAGGGAGCTGAAATGAAACGTGTACGCCACTGACGTAGGAATGAATTATTAAGCAAGGATTGGTAAGAGAAAGTGAAATTATGTTTGATATTGGACAATGCGTGAAGTTTAATCGATAAATTAGAACTACAGTGGTTCAATAATTAGTGTGGCTTTCGAGGCCGCTAATTTTCGTATGCACTAACCCATTGTTTGAAAAAACTAAATATTTGAATATGAAAAGTCATCTGTTTTTATCGAGTTGATTATAAATAGTCATGTACTGAAAAAAAAAGGATTGAGTTTCTAAAAATTGAATGAATGAGATACAAATTTGCTGACCGAAACAATATTTTTTATTTAGATATTTCAACAAAAGGGAGTTTGAAAAAAAATGACACTATCCTTAAAAAATTCTTATGTGTAAACGACACTTGGGAATCTGAAACTATTCACAGTGAAAAAAAAAAATCATGTACGTACAATTTTTATAGAAAAAAAACAAAATAGCACATTTTTCGGTGTTTAACTCTAGAAAGAAAAAATAATCTTCAAAGAGTCAAAATTCACAAAAACTGAGCAATTTTCAGCCTCATCATTCCTGTTTCCTCTTATTTTTCATCTCGAACTTCGGGTGGACACCTTTGCAGAGAAAACAGGATTTGTTACAGAGGTGAAAAACCCAGTTTCTCCCCCTTGCGTAGCAAGAACGAGTCTCGGAGGTGGTGGTTGTGATGATGATGATGATGATGATGATGAATCCCAGGGTGTTACGTGTCACTAATTACAGGGATCGGTCCTTTTGAAGGTGTGAAAGTGGGCACGCCGAATTCGCCTAGATGGGTATCGCAGAGGATGGTGCCGCCCTTTTTGGTCTTTTAGAGCATGTTTGAGGTCTCCTATTACGAATCAGAAGAGTAATCTTGCTGGCAGTGGTTGAATTTAACCATTTTTGCTGTTCTTCTTGGAAGGACTTGTTGATTGTACCTGTTTCGTGGAATGAGCTTTATCGTATGTACAATCTGGGGTTTGTTATCACGTGTAATACACGCTACGTTATATCTGACGGAGAATGTCGTAAAGTGAAGCAGAGCATTGTGGCACAAACCTTATTAGATTGGAGAAGGATTTCCAATAAGCATTTAACAAAATTAAATGTATTCCAAATTCATCTGGAAGGCTGAACGTGCGATAAGTAGTAAAATGTAAATTGTCTTTTGTCTATAGCAACTAATATACGTGCAATAGTGAGAGCTAAACAAACTGTGCAAAAGCAAAACCTTTCATAGATTTCTCTTTGAATAGCGTCACTGTTTTCCTAAATCTTTCTCATAGTTCTTTGGCCTTGATAATTCAGGAAATTTTCAACAATGGCATTCCTGTTGTTTACTTCAATGCATGGCTAGCCTAAGAAAGACAGTGAATATTTTTCGACCTGGGAAACAGAAAAGCACAAACAATGGGCGTCGTAACCTATGGGGATACAGGGACTTGTTCCCTACAATATTTTACTTTATTAATCCTTAATTTTAGTAAAGATAAGGTAAAGAGAGAACATGTTGGTCTTTGTCTCTCCGAATAATCTCAGTACTTCTGGTGCATGTACTAGTCTATTAAAACATTATTATTAATTAATGTTTCTGTTAGTATACTGGATTTGCTTTAATAGTCCAATCAGTAGTATTAAGTATTAAAAGTCTGAACTTTTTACAATCATGGCAGTAAATGAAATTTATGAATTGAAAATGAAATTTATGAACAGAATAATAATGAAATGTATCGTGACAGAAATATGCATATTATTTTATAAATTAAGACAACAGTTTAAGGGATCATGCGATATATAGAACAGATATTCTAACTGAATAGTGAAAATCCCTGAATGGTTTTCGCCAACAAGATATGAATTCGAATCCACATAACGTCACATAATATGACTGGCTTTCACTAATATTACGCATATTTTTTTTCAAGTATTTCCCACTGTTTTTAAATCGGGAACAATACCAGAGAATAGTAGTCTACATTCCACTTTCAGAACAATCTGAATGCTTTTCCTCATTAAAATGCAAATTGCGTTCGTTTGCATGAACATTACACATTTATTTATAATAGTCTTGTAAAACTCGTTACTAAAACCAATCGAAAACAAAACAACATTACCTACTTTACTAGCTTTCTTTAAGTCTTTCTAAATGACCAGAATGAAGCATTCCATCTATTTTGAAACACTCGCGCAACAAAACACGAAACAATTTCCGATTTGTTTTCGTTCCATTCTATTCCATCTACACCTGCCCGGGCTTAAACATTCCGCCCCAATGAAACATGCACTTATTCGTTGCCTAAGCAGCAAAATTTTTGTCCTTTCCGTGGAAGAACAAGCCATTAATAAATTACGCTCCGAATAGGATCAATATTTTCTTGTGACGAAGGAAAAGCAATGGCTGACGACGGATTAAAAGGAATCGTTTTCTTAAACAGACTTAAGAAGCCTTCTGTATATCGCGCAAATGTCTCTTGTTTAGGGATTTAATGATCAAATATTTAATGGGAAATACTCAGTTTTATTATTTGTTAAGCATATATCTATCATGCATGGTACCATTTCAGATAAACAGGAATGTTCCTTACTCTGTAACTGGTGTAGAGGGAGGCTATTTGGAACATGAGGGAATTTTCTTTTCTAAGTAATGCTGCCGTTAGTGTATTGTGTAGATGTTTATGGATTAATGATAGATTATCTAATAGGTGGTATTGAGCTTTATTTTTGTTCTTAAATAGGATTCTCGAAAATTTATTGGATGAACTGCTGACTAAATTTTCTGAAATCGCTTAACAAGTTTTACTCATTCAAATAACTTGCATGAACTTTAATCAACGATTACAAGGGTAATTCAATAAAAAAAACTGGATTTTATTTTTTAAGAATGCATTAAGACATGCTGGCAATAGAGTGCATGTTACAGTACATAGGAATGACTATATAAATTTTGTAATAATCGATCCATATTTATAGCAATTAGAGCATGGACAGATAGCAGACAGACTATAAACTGAAATCATAAGCACTTTCAACTTTTAAGTATTAACAAGAAAAATAACCATGCTGAAATAACGAATATGGAACACATTTTTGTGTTTACATAACCTTCTATTTGCTTCCATTGTCACAAAAACGTGACGGTAGCGACCCCTCATTTTCTTTTCTGTGCTCTGATTCTTGGCATCCCATTTGTGAGACTGGCGTGCCAGACATACTGCTAATATTTCTAAGATACCACCAAAAAATAACAAAGCACAGACTTTGTTGAAGTTTTGTATTTTTTAATACAACTTTTTCGGTTATTTATTGAATGGATATTGTATATGTAAAAAATGTTAAATTAAATCAAAAGAGAGTAGTAATTTTATTTAATCTAAACGCACTCATATATATCATTCATCCGACCAACCTTAACTATAATTCCACATAACGAGCGTAAACCATACCTAAGCCTAATGTCATCTCGCAAATTATAGTATGTAAGCCGCATTGAGTTAAATTCCTTCATTTCAGAACTATTTTAATTGAAACTGTTCTCTTTTGACGGAATAACGTGCTTTCTAACTTAGTATTCTTTACGTAACACAGGTCGTGTCTTGAATAAAGCAGCTTTCACCTACATAATGAACGCATTCATTTAATCGTGCCTAACAATTCATCAAAATTCTGGTAGAAATTAACTAACGAGTGTTTAATCTGTAAAGTTACATTAAAAAATAAATTAAATCTTCTATATAGAAGAAATATAGTATAATTACCTGAATATCAACAAATACTTAGCTTAACTATCAATTTAAACGTTTCTGTATTTCTCTCATGGGAAGTATTTAATGCATAGCGATAATTTCCGATCATATTTTACAGCTTTTACAGAAGGTAATGCAAATTGAAACAACAAAACTATCTCGCATGTTACAGAATGTGAATACTTGCATGTTTACTACTGTGCCTCTTTTTAACGGAAGAATAAATTAAAAATATAAGTTATTCCTCTCATTAGAATAGGTTTTGAAACAGAGTTTATTTCATTTCATTTATAACGAAGAAAAAATGTATATTCAATTAGCTCATTATCTGATATTTGTAAAAAAAATAGAGTAAATTTATTTTTTTCCCTTTGTGCGAATAGTTATAGCCCACTCTTAAAAATTTAATACACCTTTTCACCAAAACATGGTACTAGAAAGTTGGCTCCATAAGAGGGTGAAACCTTGCTCCAACAGTTGGTGTTCAGGTTTAGCCATACTTTACTGAAGCACCAAATTTTGGAACTAGATTTCACTATTTTATGGTGACAACTTCTCTAGTAACAAGTTTTGATTAAATGTTGAACTAAATTTTTTAGAGTGTACAGCATAATATGACATAGTATAGCAATGGTATAGTGTAGTAGTAGTAGTAGTAGTAGTAGTATAGATGTGGTGCTTTATAATATTAAGTCAAAAATAGTAGTCTCTAGATGAAATACCTAACCCCAAAAGAAGACTGTCAGGTTATCAGGAACCTCAGGTAATGATTAACCGTGTGATGCAAGAACTGCACCACATAGAACCGGTGCAGAGAAAGTACTTCAAATTTTAGCACTAAGTGCATAGATTTACCGAGGGAAAAACAAGAACGAAGTTAGTTCCGAAATGAGCCACGTTGAATTAACGAGTTACTTTCTGTTGATTCATGCAACTCACTCACATCATTAATAAAGTAATTCTCTAAAGGCAGAATGATATTTAAGAATTCATATCCACCTAATGAATTTGTGCACTTAAAATTACACCTGTTGGCAATTATCCATCGGCGAAATAGGGAAGTTATTCATTAAAATCCGACGGGAAAGAACCAAGTTTAATAACAAGTTATCGACAACCTATCCGAAATGTAGGTTCGGCAGTTGTGGCATACAATCATCAAAATTACATGAATTCGATAAAATTTAAAAAAAGTAGCCGATGAAAACAGAACATTGAGCAGTCGGGCCAGTAAATTGTACGTAGAGACAGTCCTTGGTAAATTTATATATTCATAGGGTGGTATATTTGACGTAACTCCTTAAAACTGAGATTGTTTTCATATTTTATCCTTCATAAATAAATGTATTCGTTACATTCGGTATGATTACTTTAGGAACGAATAGCTTTCAACCGTATCAGTTATTTTAGAAATGTAATTAAACCGAAATATTTCTCCCAAAGTTTTATCACGAGGAAATTAATAAACACTAACTTTTCCACGCTTTTAAGAAAGACAAGTTAATTTCCTACCATTGTTTGATTCGGTAAATTATGATAGCGCAAGGACTGATTATAAACTCCATTATTTTTGCAATTAATTTGGAATTAAACATAGGTGTTTGCCTACAAGCACGCGGTGTAAATTTTGAAAGCTTTATATTCTCCTGAAATTTCAGTACATCTAGGTAATTATTATAATTTATTGTTACGTAATTAATGTTCTGAATTATACTTGCAGGAAAATGTTTTGGGGGATTCTTTTGACAATTATAGCAATGAATCAAGCTCGTCTAGGGGAAAACTGAATTTTTCGGATAACTAATTGACTTAATTCTGTCGCTCACTGTGTGCAGATTAATTAGCAATTTCGTTCCGTGCGCACTTTCTTAAGTAGAGAAATTGCAATTCGTCTATATGATTGTTCTTCCGATTCAGGTGCTACTTTTTAAGCTCAACTGAAGAAAATAATAGGTAGGATTTTACTTTAAAACCATCTGTAAAGATTGGCGTACAATTTTTCAAACTAAAATAATAACTATTTTTGTGCTAGTTAGAAAACTGATGCAGAATATGTGTTTAAGTACACAGTCTGAAATCTGTGATAAATCTAGTTTTTAATCAGAATTAAATTTGACTCTTGAATTTATGGAAAGGAAAACCTATTTTTTCTCTCATCAAATGCACTTGTAGTGTTGAACTGTTTGCAGGCATTTTAATTCATTTGAATAATTTACAAAATAAAAATAGATGTTTAGTTTCATGATTATTGTTTTGAAGCATTTTACGTCTTGGATTACATTTACATGCACATCAAGCGGTTATACATTTAAAACAATGTGAAATAATTTCTAAGCTTTTTGAAATGGAATTCCAGTTTCGTTGTAAATTTTATGACTTAATAAATGCTTTATCTTGATATTGTGTACTGTAAATATTTAATAGAATTTAATGTACGCAGATCCTGTTGTATGGAACAGTAAAATAATTATAATTCAAAAATTTTTAAATAGATTGAAAATTCTTTCAGACACAGATATCTCTCACAGATCACCGAAACTCTATACTTCTCCTACTTAATTCAATAGGTATCATTCTATAATAAAATAACCTAAATAATTTAGCTACATGCTAAGACAAACACTCTTATTAAACTCAAGAGAAAAATTTCAACTAGGAATTAATGTCAAGAGAACGTTTTAATTATATTGGAAAGTGTTTTAAAAAATAACGGACACAGTAATAAAATTTGATTAATTTAACCACAATTACGCGTCTCTCTATATATGTCCTATATTTTCATTAACCAGATTGCAATTAAGGAACACCCATTAGTCATCGCAGCATCTGAATGATATTCTTTGCATAGAATGTAATGAAAGCACCGGGAAATATTCCTCAATCCCCCCATTATGAAGAACTTTTGAACAAGCATAAAAAACCCTCCCACCCCTTTATGGGGCACCGGAACTCTTTGTAGTTGCACCAGATTGTAAAGGAAAGACTTTCCCCCACTCCTTGCTTTCGGAAATGAAGCATTATTCTGAACGAAGCCAACCATAATTGTACAACACGCAACGTCCTGGGTTTGGACTGTCACCAAAATCTACCCTGAAGATCTCTTACTAGGTCTTTGTGGGATGCTTTTGGAGTTCTGCGTAGTATATATAGCGTGAGGCTGTTTGAGTTTGACGAGTAAATTGAAGTGACAGCGTTATGGAAAAAGAAGATGTACTTGGATTTAAGAGTAAATATTTAATTAATAATATAAGTGAGTTTTCTTTAACCACTAAATAATTGGTATGTAGTTGCCTTTTATGTTTTTACAAACGACCAATAGGAGGTGCTACTGAAACTTTTCTTCAGGATATTCGTAAAATTCACATTTTTTAAATCTACGAATCAGTGGCATTATAGAAATTGCCTACGTATTTTGTTTGCACTAGTGTTCTAAAGAAGCCAGTGAGTGAAAAATATGGAAATAACTCGTGAAGGTTTTCGTTGGAGGATTTTTATGATTTTAAGAAAGGCCTCACTCAACAAGAATTTTTAGTATCACTTCGTGAAACTTTTGGTAATGAAGCACCATCAGAAAAGACTGTTTACAATTGGTTTGCAGAATTTCATCTTTGTCGTACGTCCGTCAGTGATGAATCTCGTGAAGGAAAACCAAAATCGGTAGTGATTCCAGACAACATCGATGCTATGCGCAACATGATTGAAGAAGATCGGCATGACACATATGGTGAGATAGAAGCATCCCTTGGCATATCACAGACTGCAATACATTCGATTTTGCACGAACATTTAGCTGTTAAAAATATTTGTTCCAGATGGATTCCGTACAATTTGACAGAAGTTAAAAAAGAGGCTCGTGCAAATTGGCGTAAGGAAATGCTAAAAAATTCTAACTGGGAACTGCAAAATCCGTATGCAACATCGTTGTAGTTGACGAAACTTGAATATATTTGTATGAGCTGGAAACTAAACAACAATCCACTGTTCGGGTGTTTCCAGATGAACCGAATCCAACGAAAATTGTTCGTTCATCAAGCACATCCAAGAAAATACTCGCTTGTTTTTTCGGCCGTACAGGATATCGCAACCATTCCTTTAGAGGATCGAAAAACTGATAACGCTAAATGGTAAACAGAAATTTGTTTGCTAAAAGTCATCAACGAAATCAGGAAAACCAACAAAACTCGACGCATCATTCTTCATTACGACAACGCCAGTTCCCACAAAGAACGTGAAACAATTGATTTTTTGAACGATAAAAATATCAAATTAATGTCTCATTGCCTATGTTCTCCTGATTTGTCGCCTGAAGACTTTTTCTTGTTCCCTTATATCAAACAAAAAATGCGTGGGCTGCGATTTTCATCACCTGAAGAAGCTGTTGATACCTTTCAAAACCATGTTTCGAGATATCAATTTCAGACTGTGAAAAACTGTTTCAAGAATTGGTTTGAACGGCTGGAAAAGTGTATAAAACTTATAGGCAAATATTTTGAAAAGCAATAAAACAGTTTGTTTCCAAAAAATTATTTTTATTCCTTCATTTTATAGAAACTTGAAAGGTAAACCTCGTATACGCATTGAATACAAGTACTGAGTCACATTTCAAAAAATTTCATAATTTTTAATTTTTATTTACAGCAATTAATTCATGGTGTATTGAGTTGAAGTGCATGCTCTCGCCGTTATAAAGAGGACACGGTGAGCGAATAATTTTTCTATATCCATTGTTGCTTCCCGGCATGAGTCTTTGAATGTTGAACCTTGGCCCGAATTTTAGGGAAGAGTAAGTTTTTCTTTGGATGTCCAAAAATGAATTGAAATTTATTTTTATCCGTTTCAATATGCACACCACTCCTCATATTAAACAGTCTTTATTCCAGATGTCTTGAATAATATCCGGGCATCGCTGTGGAAAAAGCCACAACATCAACAGTTCATTACTGTCAGTTATTTTGTCCAATTTATTTTTCACTGCACTTGGCCTTCGTAAGATATATCCATAAAAATTGGGGAGGGGGATGGGGGATGTCAAGTGATGTTTAATCAGTACTTCTTAACTTTTATAGAACAAATTTGGCCTGGTCAAATCGTTTGCTAATAAACTGGTGCATCGCTTTTGCTCATTGTCTGAAGATTACCGTTCTAAAAAGATACTTAACACATATTGGATAATTTTAGCTTAAAAGGAGATTATCCACCGAGAGCTTTCGGCTAACAAAATTTCTGAGCTTAACGAGTGACCTGGTAACTATTTTGAAAAAAAAAAACTTTTAAAATATACCACTTACAAAATAAAAAGTTTCGTATATTTCAGTATTGCCGGCAGCTATGTTTATACAATTCTTGAGGGTTCTTGATGTTATTGAATATAGAATATTCTCGTTTAAGTAACCTATTTCAAAAGAACTGTCATTTTTGCATGCAAAACCGTCGTAGAAACAAGCGAATAAATAAATTTACGCATCAATATTCAATTACGAAAATTCGCATTTATATATACTACTGCTAAAATATTAATGGATCAGAGACGTGAAAAAAATGAGCCGAAACCCTAATACTGCTTGAAGTATTTTTCATCATACCAAATTTAAAACAATTTCTCAGTTGCGAAAACAGCATCAAGTATGTTAAATTTGAAAAATGTCCTTACAATTGATAGCGTGTTGCAACATATCATAATATGCTGGAACATTTATTAAATTTACTCCTACAAAACATTGTTTTGGGAATTAGAATTGACAGATATCATATAAATATATATATACACAAAGTATTTTTCCTTCGTAGTTTATCTCAAGCTAAAAAATAGACAATTTTCTTTTTCTTTTTACCAAGATAAGATTCTTGAAGAAAAAGAAAGGTATAAAACATGCATTATCTGACAAGATGAGAGCTGTTCTGAAATGAATCATAGCCGCAGGGTTCTCGGATATCACGTGATCTGTGTCACAACCAATAGAAGTCAGTTAAAGCGTTTAAGTGGATACATGATGTAGCCCGAAGTGAAACTTTACAAGTGTTGCTGTGAATTATTTTTTTTAGGTGACTAATGCCTGTGCGATACTTAGGAAACTTTCTTTTTCCTGATGAGTTAATTAGAAGCAATAGTATAAAAATCGCACGAACTCATTAGCTACCTCATGTTCTCAAGAGCCTCAAATAACTGTGAAAATTTTAGAGCGTATATACTATTTATACGTCATTCCTATGTCATTCCTACGTCATGTATTCAGTATGTCTACAAAAAACAAATATATTTTATAAAACACAATAATGCGAATAATTTTTTTTATTTTAACTTCAATGGAATTTTTCTCTTTTCTTGTGGAATTTTGAAAAGTACTATTACATATAATTTAGTTACAGAAGACCCCGGCTGTGTAGTGGCTAGAGAACCATTCTATTATACCATCTGTCCGGGTTCGATTCCCCGCATAGTTTATAGTGTCATTTCGTCTATCCCTTTGTGGGAAGCTAAGCTAGTCTACCTGTTAGGTACCTCTTTAATAAAGTGACCAGTATTTCCGGCCTAGTAGTAGCCTATGCCTATAAACGACTAGTTCCGCCATTCGAGAAACAAAATAATGTAACTACAGTTGAAAAAAAGTAAACTGATCACATTAAAACATTATGTAAATTAGTAGCATTCTAACTGCTGATTTTTGTTTCATTTGAAATCTTTTCACAAAAATTAAATGTGTATTTTGGGACATTATCCATTAAATATTCACGAGGAATTGTTATTTGTGAAAAAAATTACTGGAAAGTATATTAGACTGCCGTTCCCATTTTATGAAAATATTTATATGTGAAAAGGCAACTTTCTGATTTAAATATTAGTTTAACCCATGCGTTATTTAAAAAGATTAACTTTACTTTTATAAACCTTCTTAAAACATTTAATAATGTTTTTTTAAAGAGTAGGGTAAACGTTTTTATAAATTATTTGCATTTTAAAGGTAATTTCCCCTTAATTTTGCTAATTATTAAATACATTTGAATATTTGTATTTATACTCCCGCGTCAGATAAAGAGGAATTTTTATTTGTTTCTTTAATCAAGAGTTAGTCTTTTTTATGTTACTACTTAAATGCAAGATATATATATATTTATATAGATAGATACAGATGTATACGCTTTTATCTTTATCGTTCTTAGTAAAGCCTCAGTAACATTTTAAAACGTATTTAAACTCATGAAAATACCACCATTTTATTAATATTGTTTCCAAAAATATGAATGATTGTCACAAAAAGACAGATATTTTATATTAAATTTTAATTGACTGATTTCTTTTTATATTGGAAATGCATTAATAGTTGTACCATGAATATTTACTTTTATGTAGCGATAAAACAGTTATAAAAAATTTCGTTTTCATTTAGCCATCAGAAATGTCGTGGTTCACTGAATTCTTACGTATAACAAACTTTCCCCTGAGAGAAATTTCATACAATGTTTCTTTTTCATTATTCTTATTGTAGCCCAGGGTGGGCCTTAGCATGCCGCACGGTGTTTCCCCAGACAGCTCTGTCTTATTTAATTTAATTTTACAGTTGGAGGTCCTTAAAGTCTTTTGATCCATCAAGACATCATTTATCCATCTTTTCTTGGGTCTATCTCTGGGCCTAATTCATATGAACCTCCAATGCAAGATCTTTACCACTCGGTTGCCAGGTGATCTCTCAGTGCCCCCAAGCCATGATGTTTAATAGGAGTCTCTAGTTCTTCATTAGTTCTTATTCTCCAGAAATTATTACTTAACTGTATTGGGCCGTAAATTTTTAGTATTTTTCGCTCAAAAATTAATAAATTATTTATATCTTTTTGTGTCAGAGCCCAAGTCTCGCAGCCATAGATCACCGCGGGACGGTAGTAGTTATGTACATTTTTAGTTTAATTGCCCTCGGAATCAATTTATTTTACAAAAGATGTTTATATAAAAAATGGCATCGGTTCCCTTTCAAAACTCTATAATCAATTTCATCAGAAATTGAATTTAAACGTTTATAATGAAACCTAGATATGCAAATACCTAGATATATAACACTGTTTTTATGTAGCGTTAAAACATTTATAAAAAATACCCTTTCATTTGACTAACAAAAATGCCGTGCACTGTTGAATTCTTACGTATAACAAACTTTTCTCGCGAGAGAAATTTCATACAGTGTTTACCTTTATTATTTGCTCAATGTACACTGCAGGAGCAATCTCATTTCTCAACAGTGTTAATCCGTTTTCCCTTTTAATTAGATTTTAAGCCGTGATTGACAACTGGCTCTCGAAAATTAATAATAATCGCAAGCGATTAAGAGGAAGAAGGAGAAAGAAACAACAACAAAAAAAAACATGGTGGTGAAGAAAAGGGAATGTGATGGATAGTTCTAAAAGCGAAGACCAATTTTTTGTACTTATAATCTTGTTCTTTCTTACGGCAGGGTTAACTTCGCAATTATATGCTCCATTTGATGCAACATGTGCGGCGGACTAGTGATAACAAATATTTTCCGTTTTAATCAAGATAAATTTTTGGCGGTGATGCTTTGAAAATTAAAATTTCTAAACGAAGTCAAAAATTTCCTGGGGTTTTTTGTTCAGAGACTTTGTTCTTCGCAAGAGCTGTATACGACATGATCGGTGGATATTTTCAGCTAATTAGTGGTTTTGAAAGAATTTATTTGAAAAAAAAAAGTGTTTTAAGTTGAAGAGCCGCTTCAAGAATGACCACCAATAAAGGTAATTTAAAAATACATACTTTATGTAGACTGATTATTAATATGTTATGATAAATATTGGGTTTACTTTTTGTTAGGGCAATCCTACACGATGGACATCTTTCTAGAGCAGGGGTGTCTTGGGTGGAGGACTTTTTAAAGGCCTCTAACGCGTATTCACGCTACACCTAGCGAAAACCAACCCAAACTCAAGGCCGTTAGATCTAGAGCAGCATGACAAACCTGAACCCGGTACCTGCACATTTCAACCACTTATCATCTTCTCGTCTCATCCTCTCTATGGTGGGGCCGATAACTATTAGGACATTCTTTAATAATGATCCACCGACTGATGTAAAATTTAATATAAAGCTATGCAAAAATTTTAAACATCTGCATTCTTTGCTTTTAGATTTTTGACCGTGGAAATCTAATTTAAACATTCAACTGCCATACATAGGCATTTTAAATTAAAAAGAAAATCTCTATGTAAAAGGAAGACTTAAAAATAACACTTTCAAGCTTTAAATAGTGATAACTATTATTTTCTTATAAATGAGAGTGACTCGAAAATTGTAACAGGCCCCGTGTTTTTCAGTATCTTAAATTACCTTGCAATCATATTTAATATGTTATATTTTGCTAAAAATATTATTAAAATGCCATCAATGTGTTAAACAACTGCATCAAAAGCTTATTTATAGCGTCAAAACTTAACAGTTTCATTTTTTAGAGATCACTAAATTCTCTGTTTACCTTACAAGTGCATAAAACACACTATAATAGTTGTCCATTTTTATGAAATTATATCTTTAAATAATCGGTTAAAATTGAAAAATGCTTCAAAACTGTTGAAAAAAAAAAGATGTTACAATGTGCAGATTTTTCCGATACTTATATTTAAGGTCATTTAATGTAATTATATTATTACGGGAAAGCTATAATCATTGAATTAACTTGTGCTTAATTTGAATAATTTCCAATACTTCTTGACAGGTTAGCAAGACTTTTTTACTGATTCTATTTCTTACTTAAAAAGGACAAATCCTATTTGAAAACTCATCATTTTCAAATGAGAAGGATGTAATTTTTCGTCCTAATTTTAAAATTATAATGGATAGATGCCAGCCGAAAAATTTTTGTATAAAATTGAATCTTGTAATCCTCTTTCAGAAAATTCGTAATAGATTTTTTGTCAAATGCGTTAACCCTGTTTAAAATCGAATGCTACATCTCCTGTAATTCGGAACTTTTCGGAGGTAATAGTTAGGCCACTGAAAGCAAGCAAGCAAACTTTTGCACAAAAATCACGCAGAGAAGGAAAACGTTATCGATGTTTAAATAATTTGCATCTTTGGGCATAATCTCAAAAATCCGAAACAAATTTATTTCGTATTAAATGGTATAGGCTGTCTAATTTTTAGCAACAAAATGGAGAAAATTGTGCATGTACGACATCCGGTAGTGTGAGCCTGATGTCAAGGCTCCTTTCTCCTTTCCATTATGCTTCTCCTTTTCAAACTTCAACACCAGGATTTAATTGAATTTGTCCGTCGTGTGCCCACAGGTCTATGGCAGCAGTGTGTAATGACTGGCCACTTCAGATCTCGGGGAGTAATAATTCTGCCCGATGATCCATCATCCAATCTTTTCTGGTAGGGGTGGTTAGGTCACGTGTAGAAGAGGGCGGGTAAGAGCTTATCTAAATTTGAGATCCCGAAACTGTTTCCCTCGGTGATCATTATTAACTGAAGATCGAAAATGAAGGGATCATCCGGTTTTAGTTATGGGAATGATGCGAATTATTTGAGGTCGTTGTGCGGAAGCTCTTGTTCGCAAACTGACGTCAGACTGTTTCAAATATTTTAGTTTTACAGTGAATAAACTCTTATTTCTGACACTATATATAGATGTATTAGTACAAAAATAAGAAAACCCGTTTGTGTGTTAAAAATATGGCATGGTAGAGCTTTTTTTTTAATTCTGGAAGACTATTCTTTTGCTTGTAAGGTACAAAGCTCAATAAACTTCGATTTCGATTAAACTTGTACTTGTATCGTATAATTGAATAATATTTAAGATGTTACATTAATACTACTTATAAAAGTGTTGCCAAAATATGATAGGTATATTTTTAAAGCCTAGAAGAATATACAGGAGGGAGTGGGATTGTTTGCCTACAATATATAATGTCTTAACAAAGTTGCAGATTTTGATTAGTAATCGAAAAACTTTTAGGATCATCTTTTTAAGATCTGTCATTCAACTCTTAAATTAACTAATCAGCGCGTTCAACATTAAACAAAACTTTCAAGTAACTTTAAGAGGTTTGATGCTTCTGTAAAATCGAAAGTATCTTTGATGCCTTTTTAAAATCAATTATAAGAGGAGGTTCGTGGTTAAACAGTCACTAAAATTCATAAAAAAAATTATAGTAAAAGTATCTGATTTTAATGTACAGTGTTATGGATACAAAGTTAAATTAAAGTCTGCTCATAGGCTGCAATTAGTTAGTTTTCGATTGTCTTTATACGAAAAATAAATAAATAACCCATTCTACATAGAAAATTTTATTCGAAAACTTGTCATCTCAAATTTTGATGACACATATTGTTTTCGTCTTTTTGAATATTAAATTTCTCTGGTTTCTTTATAAAAATGTATTTTTAAATACTAACAATCTATAGAGTCCTATGCTATAGAATAACAGTCTATATAAGTCCAACAGAAGACATAGATTGAATTCTTCCATAGCAACTAGCTCAACGTTTCATTTCACCCATTATATTCTTAAATAATTACCATATTACTTTGTAGAAATGAATAAAGATAACAAATGCAATGTATTTTTTTAATTATATGTCGGTTTCAACATGCACTCACTAAATCTAAATGAACTAAAATATTAAGCATTCAATACATTTTGAGACAAGTTGAAAATGACATTAAGAATGTTAAACTATTGTAGCAATTCAAAACGTGCTTAGAAATCCAACTGAACAGACACCTGTGATAAATTGGCACAGTTTAAAGATGTCGTGAGCATTTTCATTTGCTGTAATTTCATTTTTTTTCGTTTGTTTGCTGTTAAAGTTTTTGCATATATACACATTTGCATATCTAAAAAGAAGTTGTGAAGGCTCGTTAAGCCATTTTTCCATTAAAAATATAAAATTGGGAAATTTCATTTGTATTTTTATCACATTTTATTCAAAAAATGAGTTTGATGTATTTTTTTAGTAATATTTTCTATCAACGTAATATAATTTCTTTCGAGCAGGAATTTTTTTTAATTTGTATAAAATTATTCATGGAATGTGGAAAATAAGTAATGCCAAATACTGCGCATAATTACTTTTATACATTTTTTCCACACAAAAAATTAAATAAAATGAAAATAATTAATACGATATTCTTAAATATTTTGTTTACCTTTTTCATAAATAATTCCTCGCCATTCAGTAACCACCCATAGGAAGCATGTTACTATCACTGAATACTTCAATAAAAGAATTGATAAACTAAACATAATATTCTCAGTTGAGAAATCTATTTTGCAATACTCAGTATACGTTTTTGTTTTAAAATTTTACAACAATCCAATCATATTTAAAATATAGTTAGATTTAGACAGACATATATATTTTAGATTGTTAACTGAGCACATATTTATTTTTCATTCCCGTTGAAAAAGTTTTAAAGATCTCATCCGGAAACTGAATTTGCGTTTTATTTGTGTGTTAATAATTTAACAGTCAATAATAAAAAAAATAGTGTGTAATAATTTTTAGTAATAACATTTTAAACAATTTCAATTAAAAAATAACCTACATAATTTCCCTGAGTTACGATTTAACGTTAGAATCATCATATAAGGTGAAATAAAAGAATCATTAAACAAGTGTTTTGAAGTGCATGTAGGTATCAGCAAGCAGTCATTAAAAATATTGTACGATTAACAGATTCAATACTAGTTGAACATTATTATACGAAAAAAAAAAAAAAAAAAAACTAGACTTGTACTTAACAAATTGCCACCTGTGATACACCTGCATTTTAAAGGTCTCGTGAACGATTTCATTTGTAACAATATTTTCTCAATTCATTCTCTATTGAAGTTGCTATGAAGAGGTAAGGCATGTTTAAGGAAATAAGGTTTTATCCATTATACAAAGCAGAAGAAATAAAGCAGGAAATTACTTTTTGCTTTTTTTATTTAAAAAATTATAAAACAGCAACTTTAATTTGCTATGTATTTTTCTCTAGTAAAGCAAGATAATATATTTTTATTTTTCTTTTTTATTGAAATTTAATGCATAATATATATTCACTGGTAAACACATGCTCATACCCCATGTAAATGTCGTTTACAAATACATTCTTTAACGCAAATAATTATATAAAATATTATACAAAGATAAAACATCTTATTTAATTAGTTCTAAAAAAACTCATTTGTGTGCCTCATTTAATAGGAAGATTTTTGTAGTAATATATATAAAACTTAGTTAAATGCAATAAGAATAAAAGAGTATTTACATTAGAAAAACACATGTGCATAAATCATAACCGCACTCTATTTTGCTTTAAAGATTTTAAAACAGTCTCTCAAAAACCGATTTTGCATTTTCCTTTTCAATATCGCATTACCACCAATGCGTGTTGTATAACAACTAATAATCTAACAATCTATCATGTTCTACAATAAACAGAGCATCTAAAAACATTTCATTACAACTCATTTAACTTATACGTTTTCCTGAATTACAAGCATGCTGGATTACAAAAATGAGTACAGGGAAATTATTTTATACGGGCGTTTTCTGAATGCATGAAGAAGTAAGTGCATGCCCTCATTAAAAATGAGAATTATTCAGCATTTAATACTTTTTGAAGTAGTTGAAAATGACACACACACATAAAAAAGAATGAGCTGAAGTAAAGTAGCAATTGCTTAAAACGTGCTTGGAAATTTTGAACGACCCGCCACCTATGACAAATTGATGCATTTTAAAGGTCTCGTGAGCAGTTCCATTTGTTGCAGTTTTAAGTTTTGCTGGTCTAGACACTATTCAAGGGCTTGCACGTATAATTGAAGATCCTGTGCTGAAAAATGAAGACTTATTTTGTAGGAATGGGATTTTGTTCATTAAAATGAGCACGGAGATTTGTGGTATTGCATCTATATTGGTTTTATTTAAAGTTGGAACTAAAAATGAACTTCAATATACTTAGCCCTGCAACTGCCTTGCATTATATAAGTTGTTATGCACAGAATGCACATAATCAAAATTCTCCTACTCAGAACGCTGTACAGCGAAAACTACTGGTCAGAACGATACTAAATTTGCATTAAACCTTAAGGAGAGAATGGGAGAAAGGTTAGGTGGAAGATAATTAGTTCGAAAAATCCCCACGAGGTGGCATTTGATGTTTCAGCTTAAATAAGATAACTAACCATTCTCAAAAAGGGGAACAACGAAGAGGTTGTGAAGCAAATACTTTTGTGAGTTGGGAGAATGTTGTACCAACTACAACATTGTGAAACGCCACCTGTTGATGATTTTTAATCTTTTTTTTCCCACCCATAAATCTCTTTCTCCCATGGTCTCAGTAAGGTTTCTTGAAAAAGTTTCTGCACATTCACCCCAGCGGTTGGAAACCGCTGGCATAGACTATTCAAGAATAGTAGTTCGTAGAGTATTTAATAATAGTTTCGAAAACGATGTATGTATATTTTTAATTTGTATTAATTTTGTGCCTTAAGATATCCACCCTTCCTGTTTTATAAGGTAATTCTTAAGCCTTCATGTAAGTACATCAATACAGTTTTCTCCGGATTAAAAAGTTATAGATTAAACCCCTTTTTTTCAGTTTTCATTCATATTCAATTGGTACTATACAAATTTTTGAATGTCTATTATATATTTTAAAATGCATGGAAAGCCGAGTTTTAAGGCAAAATGCTTTATTACAGTAATTAATAAAGTGTCTCAGTACCAGGTGTACAAACATAGAGGAAGAGCAGGGATAAATAGGGAAGGGGGCGCAGACGTCGTCTTCGCACGCTCATTAATAATGACTATAAGAATCGAGTTGAAGTAGCAGTAAACTTTCCTACTATTGTTTGAAAATTACAGGCTGGACGCGTATGAAAATCTTTTTACTAAAATGTACATACATGTGATAGAAACACGAACTTAATCCTTATAAATCACACCGAAAGCATTTAGCAATATGTGTCCCACGCGCTCCCTGCTAATTTGATTTAAAGTTCCCCAAATGCACACATAATTTATTGGAACGACTTTAATCCCCAATAAAGATTAACAACTACAAAAACTTGTCACTTGTCATGAGAAACGGGGGTGCAAGCTTGACACACAAAGATTACTCTATTCTAAGCTCTTTTATGAGGAAACACACGTCACCCTAAATCCGACCCTCTCGAAACACAGTTCTACAATGCCCTTCACACACCATTTATCCCTTTCTGCCCTCGTCTGAGTAATCGAAAACTACCTAGAGAAGAGAAAAAAAATCCTCATTGTTCGATGAAAAGCCAGTTGAAAATGATTTTTATTTTTTTAAAAACGCGAAATTGAAGATCCATATAGAGCACCCTTTCGGAAAAAAAGTCTGGTATATTTTAATCCTTCCTCATTATTCCCCATTCATTCTGTAATCCCTTTCTGTTGAAGAGGATTCGAACCCGTTCCTTGGGAACCCTTCTCCGCTGGAGCCTAATCCTAATCTGTAAGCTTGATTATGTCCCAACTCCCATTACGATGTGTAACTGTTCTGTTTCATATCTGGTCGGTGGTTCGACTAAATTGGTGATCTTCACTGTCCAAATCTTCTTGGCTAGTCCCTTTGTTTCCCTTATGTATGATCCGATCAAGAAAATCTATGTCAAAGAAAAAAATCATATCCAAATCTGTAGGAAAAGATATTTTTGGGTGAGAATAAGAGAAAACATGTTTTTAACGTTGTTTGTGAGAAGAGCCTAGCTAAACTCTTTGCAATGGATAGATTACATTTCAATTGGAGGATAAAGTGCCATATAATATCCCTATTTGCCTACGTATTAGCGGGACAGAGAAGTAATGCCGTTTCTTTACATTATAAGTAAATGTTTTTATATGGAGATGAAAAAACGAAAGAATTTTTTTTTAAATAAATTTTTAGACCTTTTTTCTCCCTTAATTTCTTAATACAAAAGATGTGTTTCTTACTGCTAAAATCTTGTGTAAAACAGCAATTTAAATCTATCTATTATCAGCAATCAAAAACATACAAAAATTTATTCATACAATACATATAAACACAGCATTACTGAATTTTTCAGTTTTTTCTTTAAAACAGATTTTGCAGCACATAACCGCACCATTGCAGTGAAAGTAAATTTATCTCTCTCGGGCACACAAATTACAGCTATTTACCGTTTTCACCGCAAGGCATAATCCTTTATATTTCCTCTACTCCTTCGCAAAAACGAGGTTCACATTGTTAAGAACCACCATCTTTACCCCCGTTTCCATGGTAACTGACCACTGACCACGGTCCACCGGATCGGAACAGCTTCTAGGATCGTTTGGGGCGGACCTCTTACAAGCCGAGAGCTCTCTTAAATGAACCAAGTATTGATAAACCGTTCCTCCCCCTCCCACCCCCTCCCACCCAACTTCCTTTCTTTTGACCCCCTTTAAAACAGAGAGAGACAGACGAAATAGAAAATAGAAACTTAGGTTGAAATTCTGGTGAGAGGATTATTTTCTAGAAAGTGTCTCCACTATAAAGCCTTTGGAATCAAATGAGATTTCGAGTGTCTATACTATTTCATTTTCTTTCTTTCTTTCTTTTATTTTCTATTAAGAAATGTTGCGCAGAATGGTGTGGATTTTTCACAGTTTTTGTACATTTTTTTTTAACTGTGAATTTTAGTGATTAGAGACAGGTGCAGGTATTTGAAGCAGAACTCGAAAGTTAGATAAAGTTAAACGAAGAAGTTTGGAAAATTTAATTACACCTTTGAAACAAAGTGAATTGATGAAGGCATAAGATATTTTAGCCAACATAGAAAAATTGGTTTAAATTTTCTGATTAGTATACTGCTTACTAAAAAAGTTATTACAAAAAGTTCTAAAGAAAAGATATATTTTAAAAGTGAGATTTCGAGTACATTTTCTTAAATCCCCCCCCCCATTATAAATAATGCTGTGCAGAGTGTTTGCTGATGGAGCTCCCCAGCTAATGCAAATTTTTTAGCAGTAAATTTGAGTGCTTGAATTTAGGTGCAAGTATTTTGCAAAACAGAAAGAGGAATTATGCTCAACGAAAATGTTAAAAAGGTTTAGGTATACATTTGAATGTAAATGCTGAATGATTGCATAATAAGTAAATTATAGCTATATCAGAATATATAAAATTCTGTTGAAATATTCTTGCAGTGAAGATTTTTAAAAAAGTGTCTGTGCAGTAAATACATTGGAATTGAATGAAATTTTGTGAGTCTGTGTTCGTTTTATTTTTCTTTCTGTTAAGTGATGCACAGAGGACTGTAAATTTCGATCAGATTATATATAATTTTAGAATTATAACCTTCAGAACAAAGTGAGGTTTTTACTCTACTAGCACAGTTAGTCCAAAAGACGTTCAAAACACGTTTTTCAATGTCAAAAAACGTGTTCAACGTAATTTGAACATTTTTTAACTAGTGCTACTAGGGTAAAATGTGTTTTCCGCTCCATAATTCCAATTATATCCTCCTTCGTAAGCTACGCAAGAATTGTTGCCACTTATTGTCAGTTTATTTATTATTTTTACGCAATTTTGTCACAATGAAAGATTAGTACAATATGTATATATATGTATATATACATATTGTACTAATATATATATATATAACTCGGCTGTTCGAGCTTCGTCAGGGGGATAACCCCCTGAACCCCGCTAATTTTTAGTTTCATTATTGCCATATTAAAATGATATTAATTGACTATGTCATTTTATCTCTCATCTACGTGTATACCGCATGGTAACCCTACGTTGAAATTTTTATGATTGTAACCTATTTATAGAAAAATACATGCGATGCCTATTCTACAGCTTACGAAATATTGTAACAATAGATTAAAGCTGTTGTGAACTAATAGTATTTAAATATATGTAAAAAATACATGTGATGCATATTCTACAGCTTACGAAATATTGTAACAATAGATTAAAGCTGTTGCGAACTAATAGTATTTAAATAGATGTAAAATTATGTCGCATTTTTGGGACAATTTTCAATAAAGGGGGTGAGAGATAAAATGACATATTCATTAATATATATTACTTCTAATGGCAAGCACAAAAGACAATTCTAAAACAAAATAGTAAGCGAAGAAGTAAAAAATAAAAATTATAAAACGGTAACAGAAGAAAGTCTATTTGATCATTCGGATCCTTGCTTCCCAGTAGCGCTTCCACAAGTTGTGGCAACAAGCGCGGGACAGTATTGAATGTGGAAGTCTACAAGATGTTGAAGATTGGATGGATCAGATCAATAATAAAACATAATGAGTAAAAAAGCATCCACAACGAAAAAGAATAAATGTTATAAAACACGTCCGATGATTTACTTTACTGATATTTAACGCTGTTAGACATTTTTAGACGCTGTTAGATATTACAAGCATTCAAGGAAGTTAAGTTAGATGAAAAGCATATTTGAAAAGTAAAGCTCAAGACTTCACTTTCAGGGTGCCAACCATTGTGAGTAGGTAAATATAGTGTCATTTGTAGTAGCCCCAACAGCTTGAAAAAGTAGCCAAAAATATATACTTTTCTTAATATTTTGTATTTTAATAAATTAAAATGTAGATTCATGCATTTAAAGAAGATCTTGATGGAACAAGACAGTTATCTACTACATTCAAACTTTAACGAATAATTGAATCTATAAACAAATTGAGTCGTTGAAGCTTGCAAAATTTACCATCTTCAAAAAACTTACTTTTAAACAATTTCGCTGTCATATTAGTACTTTGAGCAATTTTTGTTTCAGAACTTTTAGCAATCCTGATTACTCCGTATAACAGTTATCCATTAAAAACACTAAACTTTAGAGAAGAGTGAAGCAAAACTTTTTCATCGAAAACGCGTATGCAAAAATGAGCTCAGAAGCGTAGGCATTTAATTTGATTTTTTTGTCGAGAGGAAAACTCAATTTCGCTGCATGTATTACTTTTATGGCGGCCGTTCATTAAATATCTATATTAAAATTAATAACGGGTAAAAGCTTTCAAGTAACTAATGGTCATTAATTCGCATAACAATAATCAAATTTCTCCAGCATTCATACGTTGTCGATGCATTTGGAAGGCGAATGCGTTGTAAGCAGTATTCAATTAAAATTAATTACATCTCACCATGCCATCCATCTACGTTAAACTAAAACACTTTTCGAAATTCTGGCCTGATTCAATTAGACAATAGTGAGTCAAAGCGTCACGTGTCCACACCATGCAAAAACTCCACTTTTCATCCTCTCTCTCTCTCGGTTGCCATGGCAACCATTGCTTCGGGGCCATCTTCCTCTCTTTTGCTGCCTTTTCCTTCCCCAAGCCAAACAGTGTGTGTTTTTGTTGGTGGGAGTTCGCTTGTGTTCCTTCACAATCTGCTTTCGCTAGCAGATGCACTCCAATGCATACGCAGTACATAACTATGTCAATGTATGAGTGACTTGCACATAGGTTTTTGTATGCGTATTGCATTTTGTAAGTATTTTGTGCGAGGCTAACATGTCGACAAAATTAAAACTCTTAAGGTGACTAAGACGTGTTTATGACTTCGCTACTCTATTTTTAAATTAAATAAACAGAAATTTTTTATTTCCAAAACCGAATTAAGGCTTAATCCTTTGCATAAATATTAATCTATCGAAATTGAGTGTATAATTCTTTTACGGTGGATTAAACCAAAATGCTGGCAACCAAATCTTTGCAGGTCATATGCGACATATAAAACAGTAGCATGAAAGCAATTGAATACGTAAATTTTGATATTTGTTAAAGATTCCTTTGGTGTAATATAAGATGTTTTTTTACCCTTGAAATTTTAGCAAACAATGTTTCTCTGAAATAATTATTTTTCAATTCAATAGGCAGTTGTCAGTGCTTCCGATTTAAAAACGACATTGATGCTACTTTATGTTCATTTTCAATTTAAACCTATAAAACATTTAATTTCTCTCTAAAAATATGTATGCTTGTGTACTAGAGTAATTTGAAAATAGTTTAGTTAAATGAATACACAATCAATCTATTCTGATGAACTACTTTTCTCTCTAGAATATTGAACATGAACAATGTTTACCGAACCGCTCTGATTTCTTCTAAAGCTACAAAAGTATACATTCTATGAAATAAAGCTAACTTTCAAATTACGATTGGATTGAAGATGTTTTTATGATTTATGTTTAAGAAAGTTGCATGACCAAATTTTTTCCCTAGAATATCACACAGAAACAAGTACTGGCTAAAATATTATTTAAATAATGTCTTCTATGAAACTCTTTTTTCCTCGTTTGTTTGTGCGACGGAGTAATAAATAATTCTCATTGGTTTCAGTTATTGTCACGCCGGAGTAATAAATAATTTTCATTGGTTTCAGCTATAGAATGCTGCTTTTTAGAGAAAGTTTAACTATAAAAACCTGTATACTACGCGTGTATATTTG